>CM077078.1:53723991-54082250 GCA_039513925.1 Platanthera zijinensis | reverse complement strand
CGACTGTGATTTTTTTTCGCCCGGGGAAAGAATTTAACCCGTGTGGCAATCGAACCCGGTTGAAAAAATTTCGCCCCGGGCGAAAAAATGCGCCTACCTGCCCGAAAATAGCGTGTCGGTGTGAAAAAGTTTGCGCTCGGGCAAAAAAATCGCGCGCCCCGGCGAAATACGCCGCCCCGACGAAAAATGAGTGTCCTCGACGAAAAATTCGCGCTCAGGCGAAAAAATCGCGGTCGGGCGAAAAATCGCTCCTGGTTAAAAATCACGCCCGAGCAAAAAAATCACGTCCGGCCGTAAATCGCGCCCGGGAGAAAAAATCGCGCCCGGCAAAAAAATTCACGTCTGGGAGAAAAATTCGTCCCCGGCGAAAATCGCGCTCGGGCGAAAAAATTTGCGTCCGGTGAAAAAATTCGCGCCCAGGGGAAAAAATCGCATCCAGTTGAAAAAATGGCGCCCGAGTGAAAAAAACGCCCGCCAGGGCAAAATACGCCACCCTGACGAAAAATACGCGCCTCCCGCGAAAAACGCGCTCACGAGCGAAAAACGTGCGCCCCGTGCGACAACAATGCGCTCCCGTGCGAAAATCGCGCACTTAGCTTAAAAATATGTCTCGACCGGAATTGTCAATTTTTATATAGATTGAAAAGAATTGTCTTTAGTTCAAAATGAATTCCACGAAATTCATTAAAATTCAAATTCCAACGTCAAACAAGCAAACGAACGACGGAATTGGAATTAGACCTTCAATTCCAATTCCATGAGCTCAATTCCGTGCAAACTAACGGAGCCTAAGGGTTCTTTTGTCGTGTGTTGTAAGGGATGGAATATCAGCCAACTAGATGTAAAGAATGCGTTCCTTCATGAAAATCTGGAAGAGGAAGTATACATGGCTCAACCTCCCGACCTTTCCCCTGAAGGATCTGAAAGGAAGGTTTGCAAGCTAAAGAAGACCTTATATGGCACGAAACAATCCCCTAGAGCTTGGTTTGAGATATTTCATAAGACCATGACAAGCTTCGAATACTATCAGAGCAATGTTGATCATACTCTTTGCATCAAACGCGGGACGAAAAGTTGACAATTTTGATAGTGTATGTGGATGACATTATTATAATAAGAGATGATCAGGATGAGGTATATGCCCTAAAAGTGAGACTAACAAGTGAATTTGAAATGAAGGACTTAAGGAATCTTAAGTACTTCTTGGGCATTGAGGTTGCGAGGCCCAAATATGGGATCTTCATATCGCAGAGGAAATGCATTCTTGACCTTCTTGAAGCATCGGGAAGGAATGGGTGACTTGCTAACAGTCTAACACTCCAATTGAAGGTAACCACTGGATTGGAAGAGATGATGGTAAAACTATTGAAGACATCCCTAATTTTCAAAGGCTTGTGGGTAAACTGATCTACTTTTCACATACTCGTCCATATATCTCCTTTGTTGTTGGAGTGGTCAGCCTATACATACATTCCCTAAAGACTCGTCATCTTGATACTATTCATCGTATCCTCAGATTCTCACCAACTAATAAATATCGGTAATCCAAAATTTATTTATTTTTAAAAATAAACTAATTTTACATGCACAATTGTCATATCATTCCAGTTTCACATCCACAATTAATAAATACGACATATATCTTCACATAACTAAATGAACTCTTAATTTCATACAATTATCATATCATACTAATTTCAGATGCTTCATATTTGCATATTGCTCTTGCTTAACTTGTTAAGCAGCTCAAGCTCAATTTGTTAATGAAACAAGTCTGAGATGGACCAAGTTTCATCTTTGCTAAAAAAGGCCGGATCACAAACAAAGCTCCTTAATGAAACAAGTCTGAGGTATTTTGATGCTCTTTATTAAGGGTCATCAATGATAGATTATGTTGATATTTCCGTGCTTTTCCTTTATAATACATTATAGGTATGAATTTAGAAATCAAACATTACAACTTTACACAAAAATGATTTCCCAACCATGGCGGCATGAACATGACGATGTTTTGTCCCACAATATCGTGATTCATAGCGAGAGATTTTTCATCTAAAGAGTAATCTTGTTTAGGGTTTAGGGTTCTGAAATGAGACAAGAACTTCATTTCCATGTTGAGAAATTTTGTTGAGCATTATGACAAACACCTGACGTACAGTCTGCATTACCTGCCCCAGCAGATTCACGGCAAACAGAGTCATCCCCCTAATGCAAACAATCCAGAAAACAGCAGGAAAAAGGGGGAAAACAGGGCCACTGATGCTTCCAATTGATAACTGAAAATCAATAGATTAACAGCTGTTATAACATCCAACTGAGATCACACAAGAGCAGTTCAGAAGAACAAAAGAGTACAACACACAACAAGGATTGCAAGGAGGAGACACTCCACTCCAAGCCGCACACACACATACGAGTTCACAAAACATAAGCCCAGCTAGGGCAAACACAAGCAATATAAAACCACAAAAAGGACAAAACTACCCTTCCAACTATTAAAAATTATGCGTTATGTTTCCCGCCAGCTGCCTCGCGCCTTTCTGGAGCCCGGGATCGTATCATTGCCTCCCCCATCGATGGTTTCTTGTCTGCAAGGAACAAGAAATGTGGGAAGTGTCGTTGCTGGAACCATAGATCTTCCCAAGTTGCTTCATCTATAGTCCTGTTGTGCCACTAGATCAAGAGCTGTGTAATGACTCTGTCTCTTTTAGGGATTACCCGCCGCTTTAGAACCCACGCGGGCTCCACCTGCAAATTCCCTTCTAATGTCACGGAGGTTGGCAGGGGAAGGAGTTGTGTTGGCCATTCGCCCATGTGCTCCCTTAGTTGGGAGATATGAAATGTATGGTGGATTTTGGCGTCGGGTGGAAGGTCCAACCAATAGGACACTGTGCCTATTTTCTCCATCACTTGAAATGACCCAAAAAAATTAGGGGAGAGTTTGTGGAAGGCGTGAGTTCGCAGACTCGTCTGCTTGTACGGCTGGATGCGTATGTAGGCTCATGAGCCCACCTCGAGTGACCGCTCCCGCTTTTTCTTATTGGCAATTAACTCTCATCCTGTTTTGAGCTTGTGTCAAGTTGAACTTCAAGAGTGAAATGACCCGCTCCCGTGCTTCCAAGGAGAAATCAACCTCCTCCACAACGGTTGTCCCTTATATGTACGACGTGTGTAGGAGAGGTTCCTGTCCATACACCACCTCATAGGGGGTCATCTTGGTGTCACTATGGAACTTCGTGTTGTAGCACCACTCTGCTAGAGCTAGCCACCTCGTCCACTATTTTGGTCGTTTAAAGCACATGCACCTCAAATACTCTCTAAGCATCGATTGAACGCCTCTGTTTGGTCATCCGTTTGTGGATGGTTTGCTGTTGAGAGGTTCAGTTGCACCTGCAAAAGGCGAAACAATTCTTGCCAAAATTGACTTAGGAACACTGTGTCACGATCACTTACAATGGAAGTTGGTAACCCATGCAATCGGACGATCAAGTCCAAGAAAATCTGTGCTATAGACTCCGTTGTATAAGGATGAGTGATGACAATAAAGTGAGCATGTTTGCTTAACCGGTCCACTACCACTAGAATGGTGGATTTCCTGTTGCTCTTCGGTTACCCTTCAATGAAATTAGGAGAGATGTCTTGCCAAATCCGCTCGGGAATGGGCAGCGGTTGGATCAAGCCTGTTGGTTTTTGATGATATGCCTTACATCATTGGCACACATCACATTTTTGAATGTAGGCATAGATCTCCGGCTTCATCCGCTTCCAATAAAACATCCGCTTTAGTCTTTGATACGTTGTCGTGATACCGGAATGTCCCCCCACCGCTCCATCGTGGAAGAGTTGCAACAGTTTGAGAGCCTTGTCCCGACCCACCACCAGCCACCTCTTTCGGGTGAGAATGCCATGTCGCCACTGATAATTGGGTTTGGCGTCCGAATTCGCTTCCTTGGCTGCAATCAGATATTGGTGGTGGGAGTCATGTGCTCATGAGGCTTTGATCTCATCCAACATACCCGATCGCAAAGTGACCACGACACACAGTTCTACGCTGGACTTGTCATGTTGGCGGGATAATGCATCCACGCACACATTTTCCTTCCTCGGTATTGTATGTGGAAGTCGTATCCCATGAGCTTCGAGATATACCTTTGTGCGTCGGTGTGCCGATTTTTTGGTCCAAAAGTAACCTTAAGCTTTGGTGGTCGGTCCGGATAATAAAGTGGCAGCCCGCCAAATAATGCCGCCAATGTTACACGGTCATGACGATGTTCAAGTGCTCTTTTTCATAAGCGGATAAGCTGGAGTTCTTTGGTCCCAACGCTCTGCTAAAATAAGCAATCAGCCACCCTTCTTGTGACAAAACAGCCCCCCACTCCGGAGTCCGCCGCATCAGTCTCTACCATAAACTCCATGGTGAAGTCGGGTAGCCGCAAGACTGGTGGCTGCGAAACAACCCCTTTCAACTATTGGAAGGCCTTTGCAGCTGCAGGTGTCCATTGAAAAGATTTATGTCATAGTAAATCGGTGAGTGGTCGAGCTAGTGTGCCATATCCTTGGATAAATCGGCGATAATATCCCGCGAGGCCCAAGAATCCCTTTAATTTCTTAAAGTTTGTCGGCTCCGGCCACTCCATCATGACTTTAATTTTGAGAGGGTCTGTGGCCACTCCCCCGACTGAGATTACATGGCCCAAGTAATGCACTTGTTGGACCCCAAAGTGACATTTGCTCTTCTTAGACATAGTTGATGTGATCGCAAGGTGCGAAACGTAAACTCCAGATGGTGGAGATGATCTTCCCAAGAGTTACTAAAGACCAAGATGTCGTCGAAGAATACCAACAAATTTTTTTGTAGTTGATGCTCAAACACTCGATTCATCAATCCTTGGAAGGTAAATGACGCGTTAGTTAGGCCGAACGGCATAACGAGGAATTTGTAGTGCCCTTGGTGCGTCCAGAACGCTGTTTTGTAGACGTCTTCTTCCGCCATTCTGAGTTGGTGGTTACCAGCCCGGAGATCTAACTTGGAGAAAAATACAGCCCCGTTGAGTGCCATTGAAAGTCGACGACCTTGTGCGAGATGGAAATATGTTGTATGTCTGCCACTACTACATGGAAAGAGGGAATGGGGGTGAGCTGACATTGCAGTCGTTGGGCCGCCGCGCTGCCCAAAAAATTATGTGTGTTGCCCGAGTCAATCAACACACTAATAGGTTGGCCTTGGTAAGAGGCGGTGACTTTCATGGTGTAGAAATGGGGAATGTCTGTCAACCAATGCATGAACGAAGAGATGAGGTGGCGGTTGATCGTCGTCCTGTTTGGTGTGCATCATCACCTCTTCTTCTTGACCCGCTAGTATCAGATCAGCCTCATCATCATCCGACATGATTTTTATGGCATACGATTGCCTCCTGCCCGGGCATTTATGGCCGGCGGTGAAGGGGCTGTCACACCAGAAGTAAAGCCCTTTTCGCCACCTCTCATCCATCTCCGCCGATGTAAGTCGCCGGCCTTGCCGTGGTCGTTCTAAAGCAGCTGGTGGAATTGAGGGCAGTGGAGCGACAGTTGGAGTTGTGATAGTTGTGGCTTTGGGTGGGAATTGAAAGGCTGGAGCTGGAAGCCGATCCCCCCGTTGTTGAAAGCCCGCGGACGTGGTTGAGGGTGTGTAAGATGATGGCCGCTTGCCTCCCAAGGCGTCGCGGTGCTCCTATAGTCGGGCCAAAGAAAAAACCGTCAACAGTGTTTTGGGTTGGAACATCCGCACTTCATATCCGATCTCATCACGAAGATCCGCCAAGCAAAAGCTAACCGAATGTTCCTCCGGAATGTGACCCTATGTAGGAGGAGGTCGATCTCATCAAGATAAGCTTGAAACAAGGTGTGTTGCCAGAGATTTTTTAGTTCACTCATCGGATCATCGAACAACATGGAACCAAATCTTTTTTGCAGGGCCTTGCAAAACTCTTATCAAGTAGGCCATTCCCACGTGAGACGCACCTTCATATACGCTTGGCGCCAGTACAGAGCTTTACCTTCCAAATGGACCGACGCCATCTTGTCGATTTAAAAGAATTGGTCGTATTTGTAGACCCATTCCAGCAGGCCCTCCCCATCGAAACGGGGAAATCCAGTCGCGCCAGCCGCGTCGCGACTTGCATGGAGTTATAGTGGGGCGTCTGGTCCTCTGAGATTGGGACAGAGACCCCGGAGTTGTCCGAACGATCGGCCCTCCAGTTGCCGAGCATTGATCGAACCTCCTCCAAGGTGCGACTTTGCTGAGATTCGAGCATAGTCCTTACCTCCTAGAGATGGCGGTGTTGCTGATCGGTGAGGGACCGGATGGATTTTGCCATGGTCTCTTGTTGCAGCTTAAGAGCATCCATGTCCTGATGGAGATCCTTCGATGAGGGCGCCATGGTAGAGGTCGGGGGATGAATGGCTCTGATACCTTGATGCAAACAATCTGGAAAAACAACAGGAAAAAGGCAAAAACTAGGTCACCGATACTTCCAATAGATAACTGAAAATCAATACATCAACAGGTACCTGCCATAACATCCAACTGAGATCACACAAGAGCAGTTCAGAAGAACAAGAGTACATCACACAACAAGGATTACAAGGAGACACACTCCACTCCAAGCCGCACACACACATACGAGTTCACAAAACATAAGCCCAGCTAGGGCAAACACAAGCAATATAAAACCACAAAAAGGACAAAAGTACCCTTCCAACTATTAAAAATTACGCGTTCTGTTTCCCGCCAGCTGCCTCGCGCCTTTCTGGAGCTCGGGATCGTGTCACCCCCACAAAATAATCCTGCAGATGTTGCTCCACAAATACATCCATAAGTGCAGGATTACCCGTGGAGTCGCCATTAGCCCCTCCATGTCCAAGTCATCTTGGCTGGATCCACCCGTGCAGATATGAGCAAGACCATCAACCTATATAATCACCACCTCATACAATACCTGATCAATACTGGACATCGTGCCATTATTATGCGACCCCAAGCCCCCCGGGCCTAGCGGTTGCAACGTTAACCTCGCCGGCGTGATGAGTGATCGATCTCGCAATCATTTAACAAATGGGGATCACTACTGTCGCCTTCAATGTTAAAGATCAGTGATCTCTGTTACGTATCCAATGCGCCCCTTGGGAATTATCTTTCACCGGGCTCCATGTTGACCGCATTAACTACCTTCTATTATTGCACCTACTTACTACTTTCCATTATTGTTATGCTTAATTACTTCCTGTTTTTCCGTCAGTTATTGCCTATATATTAAAGCAACGTTGTATGCATTTGCTATCAAGAAGAATATTTTAAATCCTCGGTTTTCTCATTCCTCTGTTATTCCTTTTTCTCTTGCCACTTATCGCCTTGGTCCTCTTATGTTAGAAGACACCATTCCACCTGCTCCGAGTACTGCTTCATTCTCTCAGTCTCCAACAACATGCCTATCACTGATATCAGAGCTACGCCGACCTCTCGCCAACCCCATGGACACCCGCGCTTCCGAACTCCATCGTGACTTCGATCAACTGAAATCCACAGTGAAACTCCTCACCGAGGATCAACAAACCAGTTTGACCCTGCAAAATTCTATCATGGAGGAGATCCGCCTGAACCTCCAAACTCTTCTCCACTCCCCGGGGTCCCGCACACCAGCTTCCGCCGCCAATGTCGACCACCAGGAGCCCCTTTTGGCAAACCCCAATGCTCTCCCGCACTCTCCCACACGACGGTTTCCCCGTGTTAATTTCCCCTGTTTCCACGGTGAAAATTTCTCGGACTGGATCTATCGTTGTGAGCGCTACTTCGAAGTCAAAGAAACGACGGATAATCTCAAGGTCCGGCTCGCGTCCATCCACCTGAACGGAAAGACACTTCAGTGGCATCAGGTGTTCCTCAAAAACCGCCTATCCTGCCAACCGCCACATTGGGAGAAATACCTCCAAAGCTATGTGAGCTTGTTTTGGCATGACTGTTAATGACGAACCTATGGCCGAACTTAAACGCCTTCGCCAACGGGGGACCATCCAACAATATGTTGACCTATTTGAAGAACTTATCAATTGCGTCTCCTTCCTGAAGAGTATGCAGTTAGCCTCTTCCTCACCGGTCTTCAACACAACATTGAGAAGGTTTTCCGCATGTTCAACCCTCAAGACCTTCGCAATGTTATTCGCTTGGCCACACTCCAAGAGCAACTTCTCGCGGGACAACCCCGCCAAATCCGCACACAATCACGCCTTCTTGCACCCCTTCCCAATACCAAAACTCCGCCACCCGCCCTCCGTGACTAGAAATCTTTCTCCACCATTGAAATGGCCAAAGAAAGCCAAAGGGTTGTGCATGTGGTGTGATGATTAGTATTTTCCAAGCCATTGTTGTCTTCAAGGCCGCCAAATTTATATTTTAGAAATAGAGAATGACTGTGATGACTCCACTTCATCAACCAGCCTCCTGCATCTCCAAGACTCCACCACCACCACTGACGATGCTCTACTCCACCCGCTCGTCTCTATTCATTCAATGACAGGCACTCCCACCTTTAACACCATGCGGGTGACTAGCAACCACCTTGGCAAGGCGGTTCACATATTAATTGGTAAGGGCAGTACACACAATTTTTTGGATGAGCGCACTGCCCGCCGTCTCGGATGGCCCCTCACGGCGATTCCTCCATTTTCGGTGGCCGTTGCCGATGGCAACCGTCTCACCAATGCCTACTCCTACATTGGGTTTCCTTGGAAAATTCAGGGTCAAAACTTCAAGGCTGATATGTTGACCCCCCCTCTTAGTGGTTGCAACATGGTTCTAGGCATTCAATGGCTAGTGACCTTGGGTCCGATTGTTTGGGATTCTAATAAGCTTCGCATGGAGATCAACATGGATGGACAAAAGATTTCCCTCCATGGTGGCACTCGCACTCCCGCTGAAATAATCAATCGGCGCCAACTTGAAAAACTTGCCCAACAACCTGCTCAGCTTGCCATGATTGGGGTTTGTTTCCTCCACTCCATCTCTCCACCACATCCAATCCAACCCCAACACACCCGCCAACCCTTCAACAGCTCCTCACCAACTTCGCCGATCTTTTCAACTCACCCACTAGCTTACCGCCCCACCTGCCCCATGATCACCGCATACCCTTACTTCCCAATGCCCCCACTCTCTCCATCCGCCCATATCGCTACCCGGCCCTCCAAAAACATGAAATTGAAACTTTAATCGATGACATGATCAAACAAGGTGTTATTTGCCAGTGTCGACCCTTATTCCTCTCCTATCGTGTGGTTAAAAAAAGACGGCTCATGGTGTCTTTGTGTTTATTACCGTGAACTTAAGAAAACACACGATTAAGGACAAATTCTCCATTCCTCTTGTCAAGGAATTGATCGATGAACTTCATGGCACTCATTTTTTTTTCCAAACTTGATATTTGATCCAGCTACCATCAAGTTCGCATGGCACCCGCCGACATTCACAAAACAGCCTTTCGTTCCCATCACGGTCATTATGAGTTCGTTTTGATGCCCTTTGGCCTCACCAACACCCCATCCACTTTTCAGAGTTTCATGAATCACATGTTTCTTCCCCATCTACGCAAATTCATTCTCGTCTTTTTTGATGATATCATGATCATAGTCACACTTGGCTAACCATCTCCACCATCATCTCATTTACCTTCCCTAAACTCTTACGCCAACCCAACTCTTTCTCAAACTCTCCAAATGTTCTTTTGTCACTTCCTCCGTTGCTTATTTGGGCCATACTATCTCCAGCCATGGCGTCGCCGTCGATCAAGACAAAATCCGTGACAGTAGCGTGGCCTCACCCTTACACTCTCAAGGCCTTGTGCGGGTTCCATGGTCTTACGGGTTACTACCGTCGGTTTATTTGCGGATATGGCTCCATCGCCAAACCTCTCACAACATTATTATCAACTTCCCTCAGTTGTTGGAATGATGAATTAGACAAGGTCGTCACTGCTCTCAAAGCCGCCCTTAGCTCCGCACCTGACTTGGCCCTACCCGATTTCAACCGCGACTTCACGATCGAAACCGATGCCTCCATTGTCAGTATTGGTGTTGTCCTCACTCAAGACTAGCACCCTATTACCTATTACAACAAGGCTTTAGGACCCCGCAATCTCGGCCTCCCCACTTATGGAAAAGAGATGCTTGTCATTGTCCTCGTGGTCAACAAATGGCGAGCTTATCTCATTGGTCGTCACTTCATCATTCGAACTGATCATCAAAGCCTCAAGCACCTCCTTGAACAGATAATATCAACCCTGAGTCAACAACGATATGTTGCCAAATTAATGGGGAATGATTACACCATTCTCTACAAAAGAGGCAAAGAAAACATCGTCGCCGATGCCCTTTCTCGCTTACCAAAACCCTCCAATGATGCCATCCATGCCATAGTTATGGTAACCTCTGACCTCGTCTGCCAGATTCGTGCATCATGACAACCGACAATGCCATTCAACAACTTATTCAGGATCTCAAACAGGATCTTGCATCCCACCGGCCGCCACTTCACATGGTCCAACAACCTCTTACGCTGCAAGGGGAAACTCATCGTCGGTGACGACACGGCCACCCGCACCACCATCATTCAGCTCTACCATAGTGACCCCGTTGGCGGACACTCCGGCGTTCGAGCCACCACCCACCGCATCCGTCAGTCTTTTTATTGGAAGAATCTGAAAAACTCGGTACATCTTTACGTTCGGAGTTGCCCGGTTTGCCAGTAATGCAAAAACGGCTGCTCCCGACCAGCTGGCCCCCTATAATCCTTGCCGATCCCGGAACGCATTTGGCACGATCTCTCCATGGATTTTATTGAAGGCCTTCCCCGCTCCCATGACAAGGATGTTATCATGGTTGTCGTTGACCAGTTCAGCAAATATGCACATTTTATTGGCTTACACCACCCGTATAGGACCCTCGTCGTAGCCCAAGCCTTTATGGATTTCATCTTTCGTCGACATGGCATGCCCGCCTCCATCATCACTGATCGCGACGCCGTTTTTTTGAGTACTTTTTGGCTGGAGTTCTTCATGTTAAACAATGTCGTCTTTCAGACATCTACATTCTATCATCCTCAAACTGAAGTCGTCAACCACTGTCTCGAGGGTTATCTTCGTTGTATGACTTTTGACAACCCGAAATAGTGGGCAAAACGGCTTCCGTTGGATGAATGGTGGTACAATACTTCCTTTCACAATGCAATTCTGACCACTCCCTGTGAGGTCGTCTACGACCAGCCTCCAGCTCTTCACCTTCCCTACATAGAACATTCCTCCATTGTTGAAATTGTTGACCGCTTCCTCCAGGCTCGTGAATGCATGCTTAGCGATCTAAAGGAGCTTCTCCATCAAGCTCAGCACCATATGAAACAACAGGACGACCGACACCGCGTCGAACGGACATTTTCTACAGGTACTTGGGTCTACGTTCGCCTCCAACCCTATCGGCAACTAAGTCTACACTCGCACCAACACTAGAAACTTCCCCCCCCCCCCCAACCACTGTCTCGAGGGTTATCTTCGTTGTATGACTTTTGACAACCCGAAATAGTGGGCAAAACGGCTTCCGTTGGATGAATGGTGGTACAATACTTCCTTTCACAATGCAATTCTGACCACTCCCTGTGAGGTCGTCTACGACCAGCCTCCAGCTCTTCACCTTCCCTACATAGAACATTCCTCCATTGTTGAAATTGTTGACCGCTTCCTCCAGGCTCGTGAATGCATGCTTAGCGATCTAAAGGAGCTTCTCCATCAAGCTCAGCACCATATGAAACAACAGGACGACCGACACCGCGTCGAACGGACATTTTCTACAGGTACTTGGGTCTACGTTCGCCTCCAACCCTATCGGCAACTAAGTCTACACTCGCACCAACACTAGAAACTTCCCCCCCCCCCCCCGCTACTTCGGACCATTCCAGATCATTGCTCTCATCGGCCCAGTCGCCTGCAAGTTGCTGTTACCCACTAACAGTTACATCCACCACACCTTTCACGTCTCCCAACTCAAGGCCCATATTGGAGATCTGCCGCATTCTCCTTCCTTGCCAACAGAAGTCACCGAGGACGGTCTCCCACTGGTCACTCCAGAACGCATTCTCGACCGCCTCATCGTCCCACAACATGGCCGTCCTGCTACACAACTCCTCGTTCAATGGTGTCATGCATCCCCAGAGAACGCCACCTGGGAATTCCTATACGACCTGCAACGTCGTTTTCCGGATTTCACCACTTGAGGACAAGGGCACTCTTGAAGATGGTGCAATGTTACGTATGCAAAGGGCCCCTTGGGAATTATCTTTCACTGGGCTCCATTTTAACTGCATTAACTACCTTCTATTATTGCGCCTACTTACTACTTTCCATTATTGTTCTGCTTAATTACTTCCTGTTTTTCCTCCAGTTATTGCCTATATATTAAGGTAGCGTTGTATGCATTTGCTATCAAGAAGAATATATTAAATCCTCTGTTTTCTCATTCGTCAGTTATTCTTTTTTCTCTTGCCACTTATCACTAGAAGGAACCATTCCGCCTGCTCCGAGTACTGCTTCATTCTCTCAATCTCCAGCAGTGTGTCTATTAATCTCACAACAGATTTGCTCTAGTAATCGAGAGACCCCTCGCCTACAACCAAGAAGGCATCGCCTCCACCTAGCGAAAAGCCACCACCGCCTCCATGCACATACCTGCCACTATTATTGTTAATCCGCTGACCATTACCAGTGTCGCCTCCGCCTCCCCTGCTCTGAGGGGGAGAGGAAGGCCTCTGGCCCCCTCTCACAATATTGCAATGTCCATCTCCCCTGCTGGAACTGTGAGTTTCGGAGGTACTATCGTTGTGCACCGGGCCTTCTCAGGTAACACAAAATGTACAGTCAATCCCCGCCATGAAGCCGATGTCTATCATATCATAGGTGGTAGCAGGTTGAGGGGATCAAGTGGAAATTGGACTGAGCCGACTTGGGTCTTCTTGGTGGTGGCTTTAATGGTGAGACCCCTTGCCATGAGAGGAGTTCTGAAGGAGGGCCCTTGGTGTGAATGAGAGAGGAGAGGGGAGATGAAGATCCTGCCGTGGATCTTTAAGAGATGGGATGGATTGCATATGAGGGAGAGGTGCGGTGGTCCGGCTTGAAATAGGGAGCGGGCTGCTATTAGAAGGAGATAATTTAGGAGTTCTAGGTTTTATTTTGAATTTTTGGGGGCTGCTAATAGTTATTCATGGTCTGCTTATGGAAATTTGATGATTTAAAGGCTTATGCTGATATACAAGTGTAATGATTTACAATGCTTTTGGTGTTATGTGAAGAATCAAGTTTTCATTGTCATTGTTATCCTTTCTCAAACCATATTTCTTCAGGTACCAGATGACAAGACAGAGATGTAGGGTACCCTTCGCCTTGAACACAGGTGACGGGGGATCTTTGGACTCCGGAGATGGCCGAGGCAGCCTCGACGGCGACAATGCTGGGTTTGGAAGGACGAGGCTGGGAGAAATAGCGAACGCCGCTGCCCGAGAGCTCCTCGAGAAGCTAAATTCCGCCAGGAAGAACTTCCCGACAAAAATATTTCTCCTACTGCTGGGTTTCTACACGGCCAATGCGCTGGCGACAATTCTGGGTCAGACTGGAGACTGGGATGTTCTTGTGGCAGGCGTTGTGGTGGCTGCCATTGAGGCTATAGGCATGCTCATGTACAAGAAGCCCTCCAGGATTCTGATGGGTAGATTGAGGGCTATGACTGTGTTTGTTAACTACTGGAAAGCTGGTGTCTGTTTGGGACTTTTTGTTGATGCTTTTAAACTTGGAAGCTGATTAATTGATTCTGTGTTTGATTTGTTGATAATGATCTTGATTTGGTTGAATTGGTCATTCTTTTCTGGGACAGATTTTAATCTTTAGCATTTTTTGTAGAGTG
This sequence comes from Platanthera zijinensis, assembly GCA_039513925.1. NCBI lineage: Eukaryota > Viridiplantae > Streptophyta > Magnoliopsida > Asparagales > Orchidaceae > Platanthera > Platanthera zijinensis. Next base: position 54,068,279 of record CM077078.1, on the reverse strand, counting down.
AAAAATACTATGTATTATAATATAAGAACAGGGTGAATAGAATAATGTTGCTCAATATCCACGCAGAATCCTCGCACCATGGAATATTGAGCGATATTATTATTTTACTTTATGAGAAGGGAAATTATATTTGCAGTCCTCAAATTGATAATTGCAGCCTCATAATAATTGCAGCCTCATAATAATTGCAGCAATATTTTTAGTACAACATGATATTTGCAACACTTTAAAAATATATAATATTTTTATTTTTTTTCCTTGTGCACCTAGAAAGTCCATTGAAATTAGGCTAGTAAATTTGTGAAATTGAATTATATTATGAGCTAATGTTTAAGCAAATTACAAAATATCAGTTAATTGTAGGAGTAATAAATAATATTGACAATTTTGCCGGTGAAATGGGTGAAATCCAGTTCGGGAATTTTGGAAGAGATCACGTTCGGTGAAACAGGAGGCAATGGCCGGCCGGCGAAATGGCGGCGATTGAAGGGGGTAGGCAGTCACAGGCACAAGAACACGAGAAAAGGGGGTGGCGGTATCACAAAAACCGGGAGAGGGGGTGAATGAAAGGGCAGCAAATAGAGGTTTTTTGTAGGTTATATTGTAACAGTTGAGATTATTTTAGGGGCTGCAATTATCCATTTTAGACATGTAATTATAAGCATCCTATGAGAATTTTATATATTAAAAATTTAAACTACCGTTAAATTTAATTTTTTTTGAAACTCAGATTTATTTGATGGTCTTATTTCAACACCATGATCACAAATTTTTTCTTAACCTAGACTAAGGCTCTATTTGGGACAACTTATGCTGATCTATATCTCTACTTAAAACGCAAAAGTTGTTTTATAGCTGTTTGTTTGTGCAGCTTATATAAAATCACTTATTTTAAAACAGATTATAAGTTGATTTTTTATAAGCTATCCGGGTCCAGCTTACGATTACTCATAAGCGCTTATTTCTTAAAAAAAGTCATGTGAGTGATTTTTTCTCCGGATGTGATTTTTTCGTTCAGACGTGAATTTTTCGCTCGGGCTCGAATTTTTCGCCCAGACTCGAATTTTTCGCCCGGGCGCAAATTTTTCGCCCGGGCGCAAATTTTTCGCCCGGGCGCAAATTTTTCGTCCGGACGCATTTTTTCGTCCGAGCGCATTTTTTCGTCCGGGCGCATTTTTTTCGCCCGGTCGCGTTTTTTCTCCCGGGCGCGTTATTTTTTCGCCCGGGCAAATTATTTTTTCGTCCGGGCGCGTTATTTTTTCGTCCAGGCGCGTTATTTTTTCGCCCGGGCGCGTTACTTTTTCGCCCGGGCGCGTTATTTTTCGCTCGGGCGCGTATTTTTCGCCCGGGCGCGTATTTTTCGCACGGGCGCGTTTTTTTCGCCCGACTGCGTTTTTTCGCCCGAACGCGTTTTTTTTGCCCGGACGCGTTTTTTTCGCCCGGGCGCGATTAATTTGCCCGGGCGTGATTTTTTCGCCCGGGCGCGAATTTTTTGCCCGGGCGCGATTTTTTCGCCCGGAGGCGATTTTTTCGCCCGGAAGCGATTTTTTCGCACGAAAATGATTTTTTCACCCGAGTGCGCTAAGAAGCGATTTTTTCGCTCGGACGCGTATTTTTTTGCCTGGGCGTCTTTTTTTCGCTCGGGCATGATTTTTTCATCCGGACGCGTTTTTTCGTTTTTCTCCCGGCGAAAAAAGTGTTTCGGGTTGAAAAATTTTTGCTGGGGAAAAATCACACCTGTGAGAAAATTGCGTCTGGGACAAAAAACACGGTCGGTCGAAAAAATCGCGCTCGGGCGAAAAAAACGCGCCCCGACAAAAAAATGCGCCTCGGCGAAAAAAACGCGCCAGGACGAAAAAACCGCGACAGAGCGAAAAAAACCGTGATCGGGCGGAAAAAAACGCGCTCGAGCGAAAAAAATGCGCCCGGGCGAAAAAAACCGCGGTCGGGCGAAAAAATTGCGCCCGCATAAAAAAAATGCACCCGGTTGAAAAAAATCGAGCGGGCGAAAGAACGCGATCGAGCGAAAAAACGCAACCTGGCGAAAAAATCACGCCCGGGCGAAAATAAACCAGCTTGGACGAAAACAATCTTGACTGGACGAAAAAAATCGTGACAGGCGAAAAAACACGTCCGAGCAAAAAATCGCCCCCAGGCAAAAAAATCGTGCACGGATAAAAAAAACGTGTACAAACAAACAAATCCTTATGAATGAATGAAATTTTAGATAAGCATTTTTGGACAAACTATCCAAACAGTCGACTGCTTATTCATCATTGATTATATAAAATCTCTATTCAACCATCAATTTTTAATTAGCGGCTTATTCATCATCCTAAGCTGTCCCAAACAGAGCCTAAGGCTCCGTTTGGGGGGACTTATTTTCACTGATCAAGCGGTTACGTCTGCATGAACCGGACCTTAATTTGTAACCGCTTGACCGGTGAAAATAAGTCTCAAGGTTCGATTCATGCGGTCGTAACCGTTTGACCGTTGAAAATAAGTCCCCCCAAACAGAGCCTAAAACGAAGTTGTGTTACAGATGTGAATAATTGGCTTCTGTACAAGTAAAAAATACAAAATATTAACTTTTCAAACAGGAGACTCAAATTACTCAATTGGCAAGCCTACAATATTTCTGCCAATAATAATATGAACTCCACAAATCTTCTGGTGACATGTGATATAGCATGAAACTCTCAGTAGTAGACCTCCAGGGCTTCGAGAACCCTCCGAGCTTGAATATGCAATGCCGTCTGCCGCTGATCCGGCTCCAGGTTTGAACCAAATTGGCTTGCCGCCCAGATCAGCGAGGCGCATTTCTCGCCTAAAAGTCGCCGAATTTCTCCGTGTATGTTCGCGAGGGGAGTGTGGTCCCGCCTTCCATTCACATGTCCGATAAGCAGCAGCAGAAATTCCCCGCACTTTAGCCTGATAAATGAAACGAGTAGGAAAAAATTGACTTCATATTTTCATCATTTCCAAATGAGAAATAACAAATGAAATTACATTAATTCTATTATAAAAAATCTACTCAAAATTAATCACAAAACTACAAAGCTATATGCATACATGCTAATAAATAGTAATCTCCTCATTATCTTCTCCCATTACTCTTCATCATTTCATTGTTTTTTTTTTTTTTCAAATTTCCATCAGAATGAAAAAGGAAAGGTTTTGGAAATTTTGAAATCTTTTCTACTAAATATTTCTCCTGTTTAGTTCTGACTGAAAGGTGGATTAGATATTTACACAGATTCAATAGTCAAATGTTTATGGTTTAAGCTACATATTAAGACTCACACCTCCCATGATTTATGATGTGAACTTTATAGTGTTTAGAATGAATTCATAACAGCAGCTATCTTGATGTTTAAAAAGACATTTTGTTCGCCCGGTTTAGTAGTTCAGATCCATTAAAACAAACTATATCCAATAAGAATCCTTGGTAGATGGAAAGTGACCAAGGGCAGGGGAAGAAATAGGAAGACTTTGATAGATTAGATATTTTGGGTGTTACAATAGAAAAATATGGGATAGAAGAAACGCCAAGGTAAAGAGAAGGAAAGGAGACAGGTTGCAGAGAAAGAAAGCATGAAAAAGCCATACGGGGAGGAGGATTAAGCAGGAAAAAGAATGACAGAGCAAAAGACATGTCTGATTTCATAATTAGATCATCGGAAATGTAAAAAAATTTGGAAACTATTTATATAAAATGACATTTATCGCCGAACAAATATCAATCCCAAACAAGAATTAAATGGCACACGACACTTTAGCCGCTGATAAATGAGCAAAAATTAAATAAGGATGATCGAATAATAATTCAAAAATTACAGATACAAATAAAACTAATTAGTAAGGATTGAGGAAAACTTGCAATGCCTCGGGGAGTCGATGCAGAGGGGAAAGGTTGCTCTCAACAAAAAAATTCCTTTAACCATGGGTAGCAACTAGAAAGAAAAATTGAATCCACAGAATTTGTGGACTGCAGTTTGCACAATGTAATGTAGACTATGGAAGGATTGGAGAATAGTTCAACTTCCCAATTCTAGGATAATTCAATATGGTTCGGTATGGTTATAAAAAGAATACTAAAAAGTAGGCTGAAGACTGCATGTTTTGAATCATTCAGATCACAAATGCTTCAAAATATACAAGCAAATACCTTTTATAAGTCATGAATTTTAAATATTGTTAATAAAAAAGCCTTAGGGTCCGTTCGTTTCACAGACATTGATATTGAAGTATTGGCTTTGAGAATATGAATGTCATTTCTCTTGTTCGTATCAACAATTTTAAATTGGAATTGGCTTTTTGATGAAAAGTCGTCGATATTCACCGTAATCTAAAAACTTATAGATTCAATATCTATCTCTAGTGGCGGATATCCAGTCCGGTTTTCCAAAATGAGACCATTTTTTTAGCCTGAACGTGATTTTTTTCGGCCGAAAACAATTTTTCATCGGGACGCAATTTTTTTGCGCGTACGTGTTTTTTTCGTCTGTGTACGATTTTTTCGCCCAGACGTAATTTTTTGTCTTGAAGCATTTTTTTTACCCAGGCAGGTTTTTTTCTCCCGAATGCGATATTTCTGCACGAACGCGGTTTTTTTCTCTATGACGCAATTTTTTTTGCCCGAATGCTTTTTTTTTCATTTTCGCCCATACGGAAATTTTTCGCTACGATTCAATTTTTGGTCGCCTGGGCGGAATTATTCATCTAGACGTAATTTTTTCGCTCAGACACAATTTTTTTCGCCCGAACATGAATTATTCGGCCAAACAAGGTTTCTTCGACCAAACACGTTTTTTTCCGCCCGGACGCGTTTTTTTCGCCCGGACACGATTTTTTCGCCCGGGCGCGATTTTTTCGCCCAAACGCGATTTTTTCGCCCGCACGCAGTTTTTTCGCCCGGACGCGCTATTTTTGCCCAGACGCGAATTTTTCGCCCATACGCGATATTTTGGACTTGACGCGATATTTTCGCCCGGCCGCAATTTTTTCGCCCGGACGCGATTTTTTCGCCCGGACGCGCGATTTTTTCGCCCGGACGCGATTTTCTCGCCCGGACGCGAATTTCTCGCCCGGACGCGAATTTCTCGCCCGGACGCGAATTTCTCGCCCGGACGCGAATTTCCGCCCGACGCGATTTTCTCGCCCGGACGCGATTTTCTCGCCCGGACGCGATTTTCTCGCCCGGACGCGATTTTCTCGCCCGGACGCGATTTTCTCGCCCCTACGCGATTTTCTCGCCCCTACACGAATTTTTCGCCCCGACGAGAATTTTTCGCCCCGACGCGCATTTTTCGCCCGGCGCGAATTTTTCGCCCAATTTTTCGACCGGACGCGAATTTTTTGACCGGGCGCGAATTTTTCGACCGGACGCGAATTTTTCGCCCGGACGCGAATTTTTCGCCCGGACGCGAATTTTTCGCCCGGACGCGAATTTTTCGCCCGGACGCGAATTTTTCGCCCGGACGCGAATTTTTCGCCCGGACGCGAATTTTTCGCCCGGACGCGATTTTTTCGCCCGGACGCGATTTTTTCGCCCGGACGCGATTTTTCGCCCGGACGCGATTTTCTCGCCCGGACGCGATTTTCTCGCCCGGACGCGATTTTCTCGCCGGACGCGATTTTCTCGCCCGACGCGATTTTCTCGCCCGGACGCGATTTTTCTCGCCCGGACGCGATTTTTCTCGCCCGGACGCGATTTTCTCGCCCGGACGCGATATTTTCACCCGGACGCGAATATTTCGCCCGGACGCGAATATTTCGCCCAGATGGGAAAATATCGCGTCGGGGCGAAAAATTCGATTTGAGAAGTAAAAATCGCGTCCGGGCGAAAAATCGCATACGGGAGATGTGCTTGGGCGAAAAATTCCCGCCCGGGCGAGAAAATCGCGCCCGGGCGAGAAAATCGCGCCCGGGCGAGAAATTCGCGCCCGGGCGAGAAATTCGCGCCCGGGCGAGAAATTCGCGCCCGGGCGAGAAATTCGCGCCCGGGCGAGAAATTCGCGCCCGGGCGTGAAATTCGCGCCCGGGCGAGAAATTCGCGCCCGGGCGAGAGATTCGCGCCCGGGCGAAAGATTCGCGCCCGGGCGAAAGAATCGCGCCCGGGCGAAAGAATCGCGCCCGGGCGAAAGAATCGCGCCCGGGCGAAAGAATCGCGTCCGGGCGAAAGAATCGCGTCCGGGCGAAAATATCGCGTCCGGACGATAAAATTCGCGTGCGGACGAAAAAATCGCGTTCGGGCGAAAAATTCGCGTTCATATGAAAATTTCGCATTCAGACTGAAAAAATCAAATCAGATTGAAAAAAATCACGTCATGGCAAAAAAAACACGTCTGGGCGAAAATAACACTTTTGGGCGAAAATTTCACGTCCGGTCAAAAAATTCGCGTTGTGGTCGAAAAACTTGAGTTTGGGCGAAAAAATCACGCCTCAAGAAAAAATCACGGTCGGACTAAAAAATCGCATTTGTGATTTTTAATTGTGATCATTAATAGCATTGATCAATGTCAATTCCTATAACAGAAAGTCTTTCTACAAACGAACAATAAAAAAATATCAATGTCAATTCCTATGATATAAAGTCTTCATGCGGACGAACAAAAGAATTGGATTTAAATCCAATATCATTTCCCATGTGTATTGATATTGAAAGCCAATACTTAAATGCCAATGTCGTTGAAACGAACGGAGCCTTATAGATGATGTAATGCAAGACGGTCTTATATGACGGGGGAAATAATGGGTGAACACTTCATGCAACAATAGGAGGTCCGACAATTTGTAATATGCAATGGTAATTATTTTACAAATCAAAATATAAGATATGCCACAAGAATTAAAGGTTAAACAAGTGATGTTTATATAGATGCAGGAGAGCTCAAACACAAACAATTAAGTAAATGAGAACTTACAGTGTCTCAAAACATGGAAACGATTACAGGTAAATATTCCTTGACAAAGAAATTAACACACAATGCCACAGAAAGTAAGTGGCTACAAACTAGAAACTCGCACAATAAAAGTAGTAGGGAGCTTGGCAAGCCTCCAACAAACATCCTGATAGGAGAACTAGAGAGGAAAAGTAGGGAGAAAACTAGGGTTTGAGAGAAGAAGAGGGAAATACCTTAAGGTTATTTTGCATGCCCCCAAATGAACACATTCCCGGGTATAAATACCCGGGCCAAGGAGGGAGCCGGCCGGCCCCTCCATATAGGGCTGAACCGGTTGGTTCAGCCCATGGCCGGCCGGTTCTACTGAGTGGAGGCTGAACCGGATGGTTCAGCCCTTTCGTCGTCTATTGTCTCCTTGCACCTGCGAGCATAATAACGCCCTGAGAAGCGGGTCGCGATTGGGGGCGTAACATTCCCCTCCCCATCAAGACCCAGTTTGTCCTCAAGATGGAAATCTGGGTACAGCTCCTTGAAGTCCAGCAGATCAACCCAAGAATTATGGGCTTCGGATAAGTGCTTCCACTTTACCAACAGCTCGGCCCGAAACTCGGTGCCCCGCTGCTTCCACCTGAGTAAGAGAACTGTCTCCGGCAGCGGCCGAAGTTCGCCTGCCACGGTAGCTTCCGGTAAGAAAGGACTCGGTTGGGTACTGTCACCAACCTTCTTCTTAAGCAAGGAAACATGAAATGTCGGATGGATGCGTGAGCCCGTGGGGAGCTCCAACGTTAAGCGACAGACCCCACCCTTTTGAGAACACGAAAGGGGCCATAATATCGAGGAGCCAGCTTCTGATTTGTGCGGCGAGCCACTGAGAGCTGTCTGTAAGGTTGGAGCTTGAGGAAAACTTCATCGCCCACGGCAAATTCCCGCTCCTTGCGGTGCTTGTCTGCCTGCGCCTTCATGCGATGTTGGGCAATGTGAAGATTTGCCCGTAATGTCACTAAAGTGCGGTCGCGGTCACGGAGGGCCCGATCAACTGCTGGTAGCGCCGTGCTGCCCGGCTCGTAACCGTTGAGAGAAGGGGGTGGACGGCCGTAGACCACCTCGAATGGCGTCATCTTGCTGGCGGAGTGATAAGCAGTGTTGTAACAATACTCGGCCCAATGTAGCCAACTGGTCCAAGTCCGGGGCTCGTCCATGATGAAACACCGGAGGTATGTTTCCACGCTGCGATTAAGAACTTCGGTTTGACCGTCAGTCTGGGGGTGATTCGCTGTGCTGAAACTCAAGCAAGTGCCTTGAAGCTTGTAAAGCTCCCGCCAGAATTGGCTCACAAAAGTGGGATCACGATCAGAAATGATGACACTTGGAAGACCGTGCAAGCGGACGTCCTCCCGGGTAAAGAGTTCGGCGACCGATTCCGCCGTATAAGGGTGACTGAGAGCAAGGAAGTGACCATACTTGGAGAGCTTGTCGACAACCACCAAGATGACCGACTTGCCCTGAGACTTGGGCAATCCGTCAATAAAATCCATCGATATAGTATCCCAAATGTGCTGCGGAATCGCAAGTGGGTGAAGCAATCCGTCCGGTGTGGTGGTCTCGTACTTCTGACGCTGACATGTCTCACACTGTCGGACAAACTGCTGCACATCCCGACGCATCCCTGGCCAAAAAACATTTGCTCTCGCCCGTTGGAGAGTACGAAGCACTCCTGCATGACCCCCCACTGGAGAGGAATGGAGCTCGTGGAGCATAACTGTCTTCCAGGCGGACTCTGAAGGTATGACTACTCGGCCGTGGTAATGTAGTCTCCCACTCTGGAGATGATAACCTGGCGTCACGATCTCCCCACGCTGAAGGGCCTCCACGAGGGCCCGTAGAAAGGGAGTCCGCAAAACCTCCTCGTGTATGTCATCGAATGAGTCGAAGACGGGAGCCGAGATTTGAGTGAGCGCCCCATCAGGTAGGCGGGACAAAGCGTCCACCACCACATTCTTCTTGCCCTGGCGGTAAACAATCTCATAATCGTAGCCAAAAAGTTTAGTGACCACTTTTGCTGAAAAGGAGAGGAGACGCGCTGATCCAGCAAATGCTTCAGACTCTGATGATCCGTACGAATCTTGAAGTGCCGCCCCAAAAGATATGGCCGCCAGAAGCCCACTGCGTGAACCACTGCTAACAACTCTTTTTAATCAGTGGACAGTCCCAACGTCTTAGGCGCCAACGCCTTACTATAAAAAGCCAGTGGCCGACCCTCTTGCATCAGAACTGCACCTAGCCCCACACCGGAGGCGTCTGTCTCCACCATGAACTCTTTTGTGAAATCCGGAAGGGCTAGCACAGGGGTAGTCGTCACTGCCTGTTTGAGCGCCTGAAAAGCCGCCTCGGCGTCATCCTGCCACGAGAATGCGTCCTTCTGCAGCAGCTGGGTCAGCGGCCGAGCAATCTTCCCATAATCCCGCACAAACCGTCGGTAGTAGCTGGTGAGGCCCAAGAATCCCCGAAGAGCCCGAACGGTCTGGGGTCGTGGCCAAGTAACCATGCTTTGAATCTTCCGAGGGTCAGCTCTGACCCCTTCAGCCGACACTAAATGACCCAAGTACTCAACCTCCTGTTGCCCAAAAGAACACTTGGAGTGCTTAGCATAGAGCTGGTGCTTGCGTAGAAGAGAGAATACCTGTTCAACATGGCACAAGTGATCTTCCCAATTAGCACTGTATATCAAGATGTCATCAAAGAAAATCAGCACAAAAAGGCGAAGTAGCGGCCGAAAGATCTCGTTCATGTTGGCTTGGAAGGTGGACGGCCCGCCAGTCAGCCCGTTGGCCATCACCAGAAACTCGTAGTGGTCGTCGTGTGTCCGGAAAGCCGTCTTATGGACGTCCTCTTCCCGCATAAGGATCTGATAGTAGCCCGACCGCAGGTCAAACTTGGTAAATAAAGTCGCTCCATGTAGCTCATCCAAGAGCTCTTCCACCAAAGTAATAAGAAACTTGTCCTTCAAGGTAATGCCATTCAAAGCCCGGTAGTCAACACAAAACCGCCACGAGCCATCTTTTTTTTTGACAAGAATAATCGGTGCCGAAAAAGAGCTCGTGCTGGGTCGGATAATCCCCGCATCCAGCATCTCCCGAACGCTGCGTTCGATCTCTGCCTTCTGCATGTGTGGATACAGATAAGGCCGGATATTGGTAGGCTCCGCTCCGGCCTTGAGTACTATCTGGTGATCCTGAAACTGCGATGGCGGTAGTGTACGTGGCTCCTGGAAGACGTCCTCATACTGCTCAACTAAAGACTGCAACTGTATCGGTACCTCAGACGAGCCAGCCTCGTCGGACCGCACCCCCAAAAGGACCGCCATCAAACTCCCGGCCTCTCCTAGCCGCTGCATGCTTCGAAGAGAAATTTCCTTGACTGGCGAGGTTGTAAGACCTTTCAAACAGAACTGGCGGCCCCGCTGCAGGAACTCCATTTCCATGAGCTCCCAATCAAAAGTGACCCGCTTCAGCTGCCGTAGCCACTGAACTCCGAGCACCATGTTTGTTCCCCGTATAGGTAGAAGGTATACATCCGTGCTCCCAACGTATCCCTGAATCCGCAACTCCACTCCTTTCATGACCCCTTTACACTGCAGCTTGCTGCCGTCAGCCACCATAACTTGGAATGCAACTCCCCTGTCAATGTCATGTCCAACCCGCTGAGCAACGGCTGGGTGAATGAAATTATGGGTGCTCCCGCTGTCCACCAATATTGTTACTTTCTCCTGTCCAACCAGTCCGGCAACGCGCATCGTAAGGGGTGGATTGCACCCCTCCATGGCCTGTATGGAAACTCCAAATTACGTCACATCCTCATCCTCCAATAGCGCCTCCTCGACTGCAACTTCGAGTGAAGACTCGTCCGTCACATCCTCATGCAACATGAAAACTTGGAGCTTCTGGCACTTGTGCCCGGGCACAAACTTCTCGTCGCAATTGAAGCAGAGGCCCTTCTCCTTACGGGCCTGGAGCTCGCCCCACGACAACGAGTCATTGTAGGCTTGGTAACCGCCTGCTCCTTCCTGGCTGTGGTGGGCCCGGCAAGAGGCTTTCCCGTGGTTCTGGATCGCTGCCAGTTCAGCCGCTCCTCCTGAATGCGTGCTAGGGTGATAGCGTAGTTCAAGCTCCTTGCCCCATCTGTCGCCCCATATGCCCGTCATGTCCACCCGGGTAGCCCTGAGGTGGCTGGCCCTGATGAGGGGCATGTTTCCCGGCCCATGGAACGTGGCCTCCAAATCCACCCGGAAAAGCGCCGCCTCGCGGGTGAGGGAGAAGCCCCGCTGCCGCTCCTGGAGCTCGCACAGCAGTCCCCGACCCTCCCTCCGCCTGCAGCCATGGCTGCCGCCTGCCGTCCGCTGGTCCTCCCACGCCTGAGCCCCCGCCAGGATGCCTGGCTGGCCCAAACTCAGCCGGCCCCGCAAAACAAGGCCCGCCTCCTCCTGCTGCCGGCGGCCACGCCGCTGCTCCTCCACGGTCGTCGGTGGCTCCCCATGGTCGGGCGAACCCGACGCCACTGATTCCTCCAAACCCCGGCGCTCCAGTGCTCGCCGGCCCGGAAAAATTGGGCCTGATGCCCTCCGCTGCAGCCGCCGACCACACCGGCCCTCCCCCGCCTTCGCCGGAGGTCCCCCATGGTCGGGAGGGCCCGATGCCACCGTTTCCGCCCAGGCCCGACATTCCCGTGCTCAGACGCGCCGGATCGGGTGTTCCGGAACCCTCGATGGACCGATCGGGCCTTCCGCCGATCGGTTCTTCCTCGCTGGGGCTTTTTCCTTCCAACAGCGCCTTAAGCTCCTCCATACGCACATCTATGCGCTCCTCCAATCGCTGCGTAGTTGTGCGCACCTCTTGCTCGATCGCCGCTACCAAATCCAGCAATCCACCGTAGTTTTCCTCCAAGGTCTCCAAACGGGTGACCTCCTCTTGCGTGCGAGTGGTTACCATCGTCGGAGAATGACCGCCTCTGATACCAAATGATAGGATCTACTAGGGAGAAGGAGAACTAGAGAGGAAAAGTAGGGAGAAAACTAGGGTTTGAGAGAAGAAGAGGGAAATACCTTAGGGTTATTTTGCATGCCCCCAAATGAACACATTCCCGGGTATAAATACCCGGGCCAAGGAGGGAGCCGTCCGGCCCCTCCATATAGGGCTGAACTGGTTGGTTCAACCCTTGGCCGACCGGTTCTACTGAGTGGGGGCTGAATCGGATGGTTCGGCCCTTTCGTCGCCTGTTGTCTCCTTGCACCTGCGAGCATAATAATGCCCCGAGAAGCGGGCTGCGGTTGGGGGCGTAACACATCCAGGGGCTGGATTTTATACAGTTTGCCGACTTTGTACAGTTGTGGGACTGGATGAGTAGTGAACAGCAGCTGGGCACTTGGAGGTGGCTGTTTGGGCAGCTGGAGGCAGGCTGGGGGGCTGTGGAGGGATTGCAGGAGGGCTGACCGAAATAAAGATTGGCAAAGAAACACCCCAACTTAGTTTAACAATAAACCAGCAGTGTGGTCGGATCCGAGATAAGAAGTAAACTAAGTAACAGAATAAAACTGGTATAAAGCAGACATAAATAAGAGTGTTAAAAGAAAACTTTCAGCGAAAGTAGAGTAATGAAAACTAAGGGTAAAAGTTTATCTCACAATATGAATTCACAGGGCCAATTAGACTGATAATACACTATGAAACTAAAATACTTACAATCTGAAATAGTCTGGTACATCAAAGAACGAATGAAGTACACATACATAATGTTTGTAAATAAAATAAAAGTACAACAACAGAGAGATACAACTGAAAGAAACAGACAACAAAGTAGACGACACCGCCTATCCTATGCGAATCCCCTGACCTGAGTCTCCTATAAAAACAAATTCCAACTGGGTCAGACTCGCTGGAGAGTAAGAAAGACTACTCTCAGCAACACTATAAATAAATAAACTTTTCTTATATATAAAACATGTAGAATTGATCACTATTAATCTTGTATTTATATATTCTTGTTCTGGTCATGTAATCGACTTACTATGAGGACTGTCTCATTTTTTCTGAATTCTGTTGGTTCATGATTAACTTATTAAATCTTGATATTAATGGCGACAGTGCACAAACTGAAAACTATAGTCTGAGTGGAAAATCTGATGGTGCCCTGAACTAAATGTCCCTCGAGAGGTAAATAGACTCCTGTCCAAGTTCCATAACTAAAATCAAGGGTCATCGACCCCAAGTCTAAAACTAGTATAGTAGGCTGTTGGCCCTGTGAACACGGTGGCGTGCCTCCACCAAGAGAATATGAGGGAGAACCTCTCTCGTCATTTTTTGGATGGTGCCCTGAACTGAATGTCCCTCGAGAGGTGCATAGACTCCTGTCTAAGGAGTTCCATAACTAAAATCAAGGGTCATCGACCCCAAGTCTGAAACTAGTATAGTGGGGTGTTGGCCCTGTGAATACGGTGATGTGCCTCCACCAAGAGAATATGAGGGAGAACCTCTCTCGTAATTTTCTGGATTGATCTAGACTAGTGGTTAGTGAGACACTCATGAGGTAACGTTCAACTTAACTACACTAGATTAAGGTTTTTCATGGGACTGAATCTGATATTTTAGCATAAGTATATCTTACACTCTAAACTGGTTCTGACCATGGATTAAGCTATTAATTTTAGTAACTGATTCTATACCCCGCTATGATAACTTTTTTATCATCTGATTTGTGATTTTTACTGAATAATATCTAATTCTCAATCATATTAACTTATTCCTTCATTGTTAGTTTGGTTTGACAGTAGAAACTTGTATCTTTCAAATGCATGTACTGACATATTTTAATCATAAGTTATTCATATGATATGTTTAAAAAGGAGTTGAATTTCTTACAGTAGTGTTGCAACGCTCATAAACGCGGCGAGGTGACATGATTCCCCTTCGAATAATTCTGACCACTTCAAACTCCTTCAATTAGAGGCGAAATTCACCTTTCTGAATGCTGGAGAAACCTTAACATAAAAGTATAAAACCCATTATATTCTTAAAATTAGAAACGATTCCCAAAGGGTATAATCCTATGATTGGGATCAAATCACTTGAAAAAATTTTCAGACAGGTCTCACCTCGATTCAGAGCCACAAGTGAAGCTTCTCCAAGTAGAAACACAAATTTTAACTCTATACCCTATTAGGGTTTCAGAGGAAATTAATCAAAATATTGACAAATAATTAAATATGGAGGAAAAGACGCAAACAAAAGTGTTATCTCGATCTAACAGCGATTAGATCCAAAATAGTTGGCTGATTTCTGATTGGGAAAGACCGAGTTCTTCGATTCCTAATCTAGGGCGAGAGAAGTGTAGGGTAAACAAAATTGGCATCTAAGATTGACGATTTCCACAAGAAAAATGAAAAAAAAAAAGAGAAACGTCACTCACCGGAACAAAAAATGGTAATCTGAAACCCTCCACCGTTGACTAGGGTTGGAAACGGAAACTCCCACGACGCTCGACTAGGGTTGGAAACGGAAACTACCTCGGTGTTGGAAGGAAGGAGGGAGGCCGTCGAGGTTACAGAGGAGGAAGGAGTGGTCGACGCTAGATTCCGGCGAGGAGGGAGCAGTCGACGCTGGATTTGGCTGATGATGCTCGTGGTTATAGGAGTCGACGAGCGGGTGGTCGGGAGTCTGCGGAAGTGCGGGAACTATCCACTCGGCTGGGGGGAATTAGAATTACTGAGGGGGTGCGAGGGTTTAATCGTGCGGTACTTGAGTGAGGGTTGCGGTTATGACAACCCAAACCAGCGAGATTTTTTTTATTATTACTATTTTACTTTTATTATTAGATGAATTAATGAGAATAAACCTCTAAATTGTGTTGATCACTACATAAAATTTTGATTACGTGCCGACTTTTCATTTTTTGATTATCATGCATAATAAATTAATTAAAAATAAATTATTACCTTCACAGGTCGTCGACTTGATTAGATTTACTCACAATCGGACCCTGAAATTTACAGAGCGCGACGCATAAATTTTTCGGGTGTTACAAATCTCCCCTCCTAATAAAGTTCAGGACCCTGAAAGCATATTCTTCATTTCTCCGGAGTTTATCTTCTCTTTCCCAAGTATACTTTGGACGATCACAATTCATCCAAAGGAATTTAGCAAAGCGGATCTCTCGGTTCCTGAACTTCTAAATTCTTGAGTCCAAATCCTGACTGGCAAAATACTGGTGCTCAAATTTGACTCAATGGGCGCATCCTTAGTACTGATCACATGATTAGAATCTCTGACTGCTCTGTAGAGACCCAACTCTTGGTCTCTTCAAATGATTCAAGGATCGAACAACAGTTTTGAATAAAAAGAGTCGCAGTATATCAGAAATGCAAAATACAAAGAACATAAACACCAGTAGTTTTTATTCATTTATTTCTCAAAATTACATCATTCGATAAAAAGAAAACTAACATCAGTACTACTTATATTCAATACAGAAGTCACAATATGGATTTCTACACGAGTCTTTATGCTTTTGATGAACTTCTCCAATGCCTACGAAGATCTTTAGCCATACATTCGCTAGTTCTAGAGAAATCCTCTTAAGAGCACTGGGAGACGCTCCTGTTGCCTACAAAAAATAGGTCCACAATGGGTTAGTCATAAAAATGAGGATGATAACAATATGCATACAGTACAATAAAGCAAAATTTCGATAGTATATCCTAATGCTAACCGTTAAGCCCTTTTATTTTAATTACATAAAGTAGAAAATGCTCTGGTTATGCATCTTTTTGGCCACACCCACTTAAGGGCTTCCCACTTAAGGGCTTTCCGTAGGCTTACCCCTACTGGTGAATCCATCTGTAGATTCCTCTACATCATAGGATTCAGAACCTTGGCATTTCCTTATGCCGAATTTTATTATTCTTTTTTTGACGTATTTTTATTTAAAAAGAAAAAGTGGTTTTAAATAAAACATCCACTCAGATAGTTATATCGCTTCATGTTTTTCCCTCGCCCACATTTTGTTTCATAGCAATATCTTAATGAGTTAAACTCATATGCACAGACATTGTTTATTTCAGAAAGTAAAATAGTAATAAAATTACTTAGAATAAAACTAATTCAGGAAATAAGAAACTCACCACAGCTTTGCCTTTATCCACACCTTTATTTGCATTGTTATCACGATTATCTTGTGACGCCATCCTCAGTCTCTTCCAATTCGGTCTTGGTTGCGGAAACCACTGAAATAACACTCATTTTACAGGGTTGCGTCTCATTCTAATCGTTTACATAAAGGATTTATAGCCGCTAAAAACATCGGAAATCCGAGATCGGAAAACGTTAAAAATGTTAAATCGCTTATAAACTTTGCCGGACAGCTATAAATAAGCCTCGAAATGGACTAAACCAGCCCCCAAATGGACATCCGTCCCCTCAAAATTCTGTCCAGCAAAGCCAAAATAAATGGGTAAACCATCCCTTGAAAACAAAAAGTGGCTTAAAAATAATAAAATCTGCCTCCACAAAAAAAGTACATAATTTTCTGTCCTAAAACAAAAAAATAACAGCAAGAAAAGCCAGTAAAATCAACCCTATAATCTACAATTCAGAAAGTAGAGAGGGAGAATAACATCCTTACAGCCAAAAGGGAGAGGAGAGAAAAGCACAGAACAGCACAGCAGCACGAAAGGTAGCCGACTCGGGGCAACAACAAGGTTGGGCAGCAGCAGTTGCACAGAAAGGCTCGAGAGCGTCGGTAACTAGCAACAGAAGAACAAAAGTAGAGGGAAGTAGTAGCAGAAGAATAGAAGCAGCAGTAGCAGAGCAGTAAGCCCTATTTGGCACGGCAGAACCGTTGGCACAGGAGCGACAAAGGCAAAGCAGCGTCGACACGGTAATGTCGATCGGCACAGCAATGTCGTCGGCCCAGTAGCCCAGCGGCGACGGCACGGCAAGATCGATGGCACCAAAAGCTTAGAGGCACAGAGAAAGTGAAGAAGAAGAAGAAGCACTTCTCTGTCGTAGTAGAGCATCCAAAGGAAGAAGAAGACGGCGGGATTCGCAGAAGCAGAAAGGCGACGGGATGAGAGTGCGGGAGAAGAAGCGGTCTGGGCCCGATTTATAACAGTGAAATCAGTGGCTAAACGGCAAGGTCGTGCCAAAGAACCGCTCCAAATGCCCTTGCTGGAAACCAAAGTCATACCCAGCCAACAACACAACACAACCAGCATTTAACAAAGCAGCCAGCACAACATAATAAACCAGCCAGCACTTTATTTCACCCGATCAACCCACTATGCCAGCCAGCCCAAATGAAAATAATAAGCACAACAAAATAACTAGCCCACTTCCAAAGGCAGCAAGCCCACAATAACACAACTTGAGATTTCCATTGGCACCCAAACAATAATAAAAGAAAACATAATAAAGTCGAAAACAAATTCGTCGAAAACAATTAATTTGAAATATTTTCAAGTGCTTTTTCATCATTGGAGATATAAAACAAAATAAAAATTTTACACATATTTTGATTTTAGGTTGTTACAAATCCTCCCCTCCTTTAGAAGTTTTCATCCTCGAAAACTAAAATAAACATTCCACGTTTTATTTATCTGACATCGTTAAAGACAAGAAGAGCGGTAAATACAACTTATTTCTCATAGGTGTAAGCCCGGGGAAAAATTAATCGATCAGCTGGGCCTTCTTGAGGTGGAACTGGAGCAGGTAAAGGAGTAGGTGCAGGTGCAGGTACTGGTGCGGGTGCTGGTGCAGATGTAAACGACTCAGCATACATCTGATATAATTGTTGCGGTGTTGGAAGGAGAGGTCTGTTTGTCAGCTTTGGGCAGTTTTTCTTAACGTGGCCAGGCTGACGACAATAAAAACAAGCGTCATTTAAGCATTCTCCTCGATGAGGACGGCCACACTTAGCACATTTTGGCGCAGTTTGTTGCGAAGCATTACTGGTTGACGGGCCAGTCTTAATTGATTTTGCGTCTCTGCCTTGAACTTTGCTTTGGGTTGCTATCTCCGTCATTTTTCTTTTTCCGCTATCGTTATACTTTTGCGATTTTCCTTGATCTATTTCAACGAGTCGCGCTCGTTCGACTAATTTGCTGTACTCCAGGATGTCTAGGGGTATGAGTAAATTACGAATGTCGTCCTGTAAAACTTGTTTGAACTGACGGCATCTATCTTCTTCGGTTGTTACGAGGGAATCGACATAATACGCTAAGTTGGAAAATTCTGTCTCGTATTGAAGAACTGTCTTGATCCCTGAACGAGGCGCAAGAATTTGTCGTGCAGGACTCGTTTCTTGGATTGGGGTACGAACCAGTTGGTGAATTCTTGGAGGAAGTTTGCCCATGTTACAATTATACGTCTGGCGAATTTTGTCGTAATTATATTGTTCCACCAACGTTTCGCTGCGCCTTCTAAAAGAATGATGCAAATTAACCCTTCCGATCCTCTGGACAGCGCATAACTTGGAATATGATTTCGATGTGTAGTATCCAATCTTCCGTTTCTATAGGAGACAAGCCTCCTATGAAGGTCGGTGGTTTAAATTCCATAGATTGCTTAAGGTCGTAGTCCATTTGACGGTAGTGAGGAGCAGGTGCTACAGCTACGGGAGGGGGAAGAGAAGGGTTTCTTGGGTTTTGTTCATGTTGTTATGGATTAGGGTCTGCTTGGGGAATTGTGGGTCCTAATGTAGCTAGTGTAGGGAAAACCATTCTTAGAGCTTCACGAGTGCTTGCACCAAATTTACCGGACGTTGCTGATGTCCATTATTACTTTCTTCAGATCTTGTTCCTCCTTGAACATCGTGTTCGTCGCGATTCGCCTGTCGACTGGAATATACTTGAATGAGTTCCTATATAATGAAAGGTTTACGTTTAGCGGTTTATTCGTGTAATATCTTTGTACTATCTGTGACACAATTTATTGAAAACCTGTCCCTCTAATACCAAATTGTAGAGACCCAACTCTTGGGCTCTTCAAATGATTCAAGGATCGGACAACAGTTTTGAATAAAAAGGATCGCAGTACATCATAAATGCAAAGTACAAAGAACATAAAACCAGTAGTTTTTTATTCATTTATTTCTCAAAATTACATCATTCGATAAAAAGAAAACTAACATGAGTAGTACTTATATTCAATACAGAAGTCACAATATGGATTTCTACATGAGTCTTTATGCTTTTGATGAACTTCTCCAATGCCTACGAAGAACTTTAGCCATACATTCACTAGTTCTTCTGGAGGAATCCTCTTAGGAGCACTGGAAGACGCTCCTGTTGCCTAAAAAAATAGGTCCACAATGAGTTAGTCATAAAAATTATGACTATGTGAGATAAGTATTTCATGAAGCGTCGTACATGCAAACAATGAGGATGATAACAATATGCATACAGTACAATAAGCAAAAGTTTGATAGTATATCCTAATGCTAACCCTTAAGCCCTTTTATTTTAATTACATAAAGTAGGAAATGCTCTGGTTATGCATCTTTTTGGCCACACCAACTTAAGGGCTTCCCACTTAAGGGCTTTTCGTAGGCTAACCTCTACTGGTGATTCCATCCGTAGATTCCTCTACATCATAGGATTCGAAACCTTTGCATTTCCTTATGCCGAATTTTATTATTCTTTTCTTGACGTATTTTTATCTAAAAAAAAGTGGCTTTAAATAAAACATCCCCTCAGATAGTTATATCGTTTCATGTTTTTCACTCGCCCACATTTTGTTCCATAGCGATATCTTAATGAGTTAAACTCATATGCACAAGCATTGTTTATTTCAGAAAATAAAACAGTAATCAAATTATTTGAATAAAACTAATTCAGGAAATAAGAAACTCACCACAACTTTGCCTTTATCCACACCTTTATTTGCATTATTATCACGATTATCTTGTGACGCCATCCTCAGTATCTTCCAATTCGGTCTTGGTTGCGGAAACCACTGAAATAACACTCATTTTACAGGGTTGTGTCTCGTTCTAATCGTTTATATAAGGGATTTATAGTCGATAAAAACATCGGAAATCCGAGATCGGAAAACGTCAAAAATGTTAAATCACTTATAAACTTTGACGGACAGCTATAAACAAGCCTCGAAATGGACTAAACCAGCTCCCAAATGGACATCCGTCCCCTCAAAATTCTGTCCAGCAAAGTCAAAATAAATGGGTAAACCATCCCTTGAAAACAAAAAGTGGCTCAACAATAATAAAATCTGCCTCCGCAAAAAAAGTACATAATTTTCTGCCCTAAAACAGCAAAATAACAGCAAGAAAAGCCTGTAAAATAAACCCTATAATCTGCAATTCAAAAAGTAGAGAGGGAGAAGAACAGCCTTACAGCCAAAAGGGAGAGGAGAGAAAAGCACAGAACAGCACAGCAGCTCGGGAGGTAGCCGACTCGGGGCAACAACAAGGTTGGGCAGCAGCAGTTGCACAGAACGGCTCCGGAGCGTCGGTAAGCAGCAACAGAAGACTAGAAGCAGAGGGAAGTAGTAGCAGAAGAATAGAAGTAGCAGTAGCAGAGCAGTAAGCCCTATTTGGCACGACAGAACCGTCGGCACAGGAGCGACAAAGGCAAAGCAGCGTCGGCACGGTAATGTCGATCGGCACAGCAATGTCGTCGGCACAGTAGCCCAGTGGCGACGACACAGCAAGATCGATGGCACCGAAAGCTTAGAGGCACAGAGAAAGTGAAGAAGGAGAAGAAGCACTTCTCTGTCGTAGTAGAGCAGCCAGAGGAAGAAGACAGCGGGATTCGCAGAAGCAGAAAAGCGACGGGATGAGAGTGCGGGAGAAGAAGCGGCCTGGGCCCGATTTATAACAGTGAAATCAGTGGCTAAGCGGCAAGGTCGTGCCAAAGCACCGCTCCAGATGCCCTTGCTGGAAACCAAAGTCATATCCAACCAACAACACAACACAACCGACATTTAACAAAACAGCCAGCACAGCACAACAAACCATCCAGCACTTTATTTCACCCGATCAGCCCACTATGCCAGCCAACCCAAAATGAAAATAATAAGCCTAAAAAAATAGCTAGCCCACTTCCAAAGGCAGCAAGCCCACAATAGCACAACTTGAGATTTTCATTGGCACCCAAACAATAATAAAAGAAAAGAAAATAAAGTCAACAAATTCGTCGAAAACAATAATTTGAAATATTTTCAAGTGTCTTTTCATCATCGGAGATATAAAACAAAACAAAAATTTTACACATATTTTGATTTTAGGTTGTTACATGCTCTCCTCAGATAGGAGACGTGGATCACGTCATGTAATCCACTTATATCCTCAAGTAAGGTCAACTTGTATACAACCTCACCTATGTGCTCCAGTAATTCGAATGGACCAACAAATCTGGGACTCAACTTCTTCATACGCCTTATCCTAGAGACTCTCTTGACTGGCTTAACTTTCAGATAAATGTAGTCTCCAACACTGAATTCTACAGCTCTACGTCGCCTATCATAATACTTGGCTTGTCTATCTTGAGTTATCTTCATACGCTCCTAGATGAGTCTGATACGGGATGAACTCTTATTTATCTATGATTCCTTGTTGGAAACTCTCTCTTCACTTTCCGCCAAACATAAGGGTGTCCGACAGCGGCTGCCATTCAAAGCCTCGAATGGTGTCATGTCGATGCTCGCCTGAAAAATATTATTATAGGAGAATTCTACTAAAGTAACATACTTCTTTCACTTACCGCCAAAATCCAAGATACGCATTCAGAGCATGTCTTTCATAGTTCTGTTTGTACGCTCCGTCTGTCCATCAGTTTGGGGATGAAATGTTGTGATAAACTTCAACTGAGTACCCAAACGCTCCTGAACATGCCTCCAAGCCCTGGCGGTAAATCTGTCATCTCTATCTGCCACTATAGACTTCGGCACACAATGAAGTCGAACTATCCCATCCACATAGAGCTGAGCAAACTATGGACCCTGGTAGGTCCTCTAGTTAGGAATAAAGTGTGGAACTTTTGATAATCGATCTACGATCACCCAAATCGAGTCATTCCCATTTTGGGATCTAGGGAGGTCATGCACAAATTCATAGAGATGTCTTCGAAGTTCCTCTATGGAATAGGAAGTGGTTGCAGCTTGCCTCCTGACCTTTGACACTCCGCTTTAACCAACTTGCAAGTCTCATACTTCCCTGCATGATCTGAGATAACACCCTTCAGCCCTATTCACCACACTGACTACTTGAGATCTGCATAAATCTTAGTGTTGCCCGGATGTATTACTAGGAATAATGAGCCTCAACTAAAATGTCCTCACGAAGGTGACCGACACTATGAATGCACACTCTGCCCTTATGCAACAGCAACCCATCACGGATCGTAAAGTCATCTCTCTGACCTGCCTGCGTCAAAACCAAAATCTGTGCCATTTTTGGATTAGAGGATAAGACATCACGGATCCTATCCTTGATGTCGCACTTAATCTCAATCCAACACAAACTCACAGGGCTAAAACTAGTGTGTGACAACCCTCTCCTAATAACACTTAACTAAAATGATATAGGTTTGCATTTAGGTATCCTCTAGTTCATAACATACCATCTAAGCTCCTCTTTGACACAGATGCATCACACTCGTTCATAGTGGAATTTTTTGCGCGCAAGCTCGGCCTAGAGTTCATTGCAGTCTCGACTCCGTAGATGTCATGATGCCTAACGGTTCAGTATTGCAGACTAGCTATAGTGTAGGACACAAATATTATTTGGAGAAACAAAATCAGAGGAGTCCCTCTTACCTATTGCTGAATTTGATCTGATTTTGTGCATGGATTGGTTGACTGACGTGAATGTCAAGATAGATTGCAGAAGTAAGGAGATTCAGATAGAAGGACCTGACCAGTCTCTCATTATCTTTCAAGGCTTGAAAAGAGTTTCCAAGATGATCATTTCTTCAATTAAAGCTATAAGGCATGTCAGTAAAGGTTGTCTCGCCTTCTTAGTACTGATGCATGCAGAAGCCAAAGACATCTTGCAGGAGGTACCGGTTGTTTGTGAGTTCCCTGATGTCTTCTCAAAAGAGCTACCTGGTGCACCTTCCTCCAGAGAGATTGATTTCCAGATTGATCTTGTTCCTGAATCTACACAAGTGGCCAAGACTCCTTATCGCATGGCTCCCAGAGAGTTGTCTGAATTAAAAATTCAGTTGCAGGAGCTACTAGATTTGGGATTCATCAAACCCAGTACTTCGTCGTGGAGAGCTCCACTTCTTTTGTGAAGAAAAAAGACGACAGTTTGAGATTGTGTATTGATTACCGCGAGTTGAATAAACTTACCATTAAGAACAAGTATCCTCTTCCAAGGATAGATGACTTGTTTGATCAACTCGAGGGGTCTTGCACATACTCCAAGTTAGATCTGAGGTCAGGATACCATCAGTTGATGATTCAAGATGAGGATATCTAGAAGGCAACGTTTAGTACCAAATACGGACATTTTGAGTTTGTGGTCATGTCGTTTTGTCTGACTAATGCCCCATCTGCATTTATGGACCTGATGAAAAGGGTATTCAGAGAGCTCTTGGACCGATTCGTTATTGTCTTTATTGATGATGTTCTAGTGTATTCTAAGAGCAAAGAGGAGCATGCCGCTCACCTAAGGACACTCTTAAGCACTCTTAGGCAGAATCAGTTATACGTAAAATTTTCTAAGTGCGAATTCTGGCTCTTGGAGGTGGCATTCTTGGGTCACGTGGTTAGTAGATATGGACTTGCAGTTGACCCTAAGCAAATTGAGGCGATCAGAGATTGGCCAAAAGGCCAAAGACAGTTGCCGAGGTCCGTGATTTTCTGGGTTTGACAGGTTACTACAAGAGATTTATTAAGGATTTTTCAAAGATAGCCTTTCCGTTAACTTCGCTTACTAGGAAGGGTAAAACATTTAGTTGGACCATACAGTGTGAGTCTGCATTTGAGGAATTGAAGACCAGGTTGACAGAAGCATCAGTACTATTCCTACCTTCAGGCGTGGATGGCTTCCAGATTTATAGTGACGCTTCGGGTCAGGGTCTGAGATGTATTCTTATACAACATAAGAAGGTTATAACATTTATGTCCAGACAACTGAAGAACAATGAGAAGAATTATCATGTGCACGACTTGAAATTAGCAGTTATCATCCACGCATTGAAGATATGAAGACACTACCTCTACAGTGTACAGTGTGAGGTCTTCACAGATAACAAGAGTCTCAAGTACATCTTTGATCAGTAGGAGCTCAACATGAGGCAGTATCGGTGGCTCGAGTTTTTGGCAGACTACAATGTTGATATTTAGTACCATCCGAGAAAAACTAATGTAATAACGAATGCTCTCAGTATGAGTTCCAGTTATTCACTCATCACCCAACATGAAGAATTGGTGCGTGCATTGGAAAGGCTGGATTTTAAATAAAAAAAATTCCAAACCTGTCACTACATCCTCCTGATCCTTGGCCTCCTGCTGGCCAAGACCATAGGCTCTAGGCTGAAACAGACCATGTCCTAGAGTTGGCTTTGGGTCAGCGACCATCACCACCTTCCCTTCACGAATGTGATGCTTGAACCTCGACTGAAAAACATGTTATAGCATAGGTGTTAAACTTATGAAGAAAGGTCCTGGTTAGAAGAAAGACGCAAAGCATAAGGTCAAATTATCTGATTACCCGCAGATCCTAGGCAATTCCACGCAATATGTCCTGTTCTCTGACACTTATAACAAACACCTGAATCAGCCAAACATTCTCCATAATGATGACGATTGCATTTAGGGCAGAGGGGTTAGTCCCTGGGCTTGCCCTCAGACTAATTGCCCTGCTTAAAATTCCGTCTTCTGCATTTTACTCCAACGATCTCTTACCTGATTCTTATCATGCTGGTGCTGAGGCCCACCATGAGGTCGTTTGGGGAGAAAATTGTTGCGTCTTTGAACAAGCTGCTGATCGGCATCTAATCTCCTTGCAGTATCTACCAGACTTCAGTAATCGGCGTTGACCATAGTCATCAAAGGTTGTCTCAAAGAGTCACGCAAGCCATCAATAAACCGATTGCACTTATCGACTACATCTCCTTGCATAACGCCCGCATAGCGAGATATGTGAGTGAGTTCTCACTCATACTCCGTAAAAGTCTTATCCCCTTGAAAGAGCTTGAGATACTTTTCTTGAAGGCTTCGGTGTGCTGAAGGGGGCACGAACCAGTTCGCGAATGCCCTGGAGAAGTCTCCCCAAGTAAACATATCTATTGAACGTCCTGACAACGATAAAGGTCGCAATGACATCACGCTAGATAGATAATAAATTCTAATGGGAGGGAAAAATTAAACTTGATTTCTTACCAGCAGGATCGTCCGCAAGGTGCTTGGTCCACCAAATTTTAGCTTCACCCTGAAGGAGAAAAGTTACTAGTGACACCTTTTTATTCTCAGGGCACTGCATTACGTTCAACAAATCTCTAGTATTAACTATTCAATCATCTGCTTCAGTAAGGGTTCCTTCTCCACTGAAGTTGGAGGGGTGGAGGTCTCTAAAATCCCTTAAGTATCGGTCCAACACGACCTCCACAACTGCAGGTGCTGGTTTTGGGATCCTTGCGGATTGTCCTTTTTGAAACTCCAATAAGGCTATGACTACACCCTTGGCTATTTGGGTTGCCAAATCAATAGATTCTGATACCGCTAGCGATGCTGGTGCATTAGCGTCACTCATGGTGATCTCAGGAGAAGGGTTCTGACATGAGGATTCGCCCGCTTCACTGGCTCGGGGTGCTTATAGGACAGAGAAAAGAATTATTACTATGAATGACATAACTATAAAATCTGTTATTGATAGTATTTTCATACACCTGCAAAATTAAGAGTTAGAAAATATTTGATGACTCTTTTGACGATGGAATGATTCTGACACAAATCTATGGCTCTGTGAATTTTTTGAATTCAGGGATCCTGAACCTATCTCTGATACTAATTGAAACACCCCAGCCTAGTTTAACAGTAAATCAGCAGTCTGGCCGGGCTCACGATAAGAAGTAAGCTAAGTAATGATATAAAAACTGGTATAAAACAGACATAAATAAAGTGCTAAAAGAAAATTTACAGCGGAAGTAGAGTAATGAAAACTAAGAGCAAAAATATACCTCAAAATCTGAATTCATAGAGCCAACTAGAACTAATAATACACAAAGAAACTAAAATACTGACAATCTGAAATAGTCTGGTATATCAAAGAACAAATGAAGTACAAATACATAATGTCTGTAAATAAAATGAAAGTACAACAATAGAGTGATACAACTGAAAGAAACTGACGACAGTGTAGACTGCACCGCCTATCCTATGAGAATCCCCGGACCTAAGTCCTCTGTAAAAACAAGTTCCAACTGGGTCAGGCCTACTGGAGAGTAAGAAAGACTACTCCCAGCAACGCTAAAAATAAATAAACTTTTCTTGTATATAAAATATGTAGAATTGATCACTATTAATCTTGTAATTATATATTCTTGTTCTGGTCATGTAATCGACTTACTATGAGTTCTGTCTCATTTTTCTAAATTCTTTTGGTTCATGTTTAACTTATTAAATCTTGATATTAATGGTGTCGGTGCAAAAACTGAAAACTGTAGTCTGAGTGGAAAACCTGATGGTGCCCTGAACTGAATGTCCCTCGAGAGGAACATAGACTCCTGTCTAAGGAGTTTCATAACTGAAATCAAGGGTCATCAACCCTAAGTCTGAAACTCGTATAGTGGGTTGTTGTCCCCGTGAACACAGTAGTGTGCCTCCACCAAGAAAATATGAGAGAGAACCTCTCTCGCCATTTTCTGGATTGATCTAGACTAGTGGTTAGTGAGACACTTATGGGGTAACGTTCAATTTAAGTACATTAGATTAAGGTTTTTCATGTGACTGAATCTGGTATTTTAGCCTAAGTGTATCTTACACTTTAAACTAGTTCTGACCAAGGATTAAGCTATTAATTTTAGTATTTGATTTTATACCCCGCTATGATAACTTCCTTATCATCTGATTCTTGATTTTGACTGAATAATATCTGATTCTTAATCATATTAACTTATTCTTTCGTTGTTGGTTTGATTTGATAATAGGAACATGTATCTTTCAAATGAGTGTACGAACATATTTAAATCATGAGTTATTCATATGATATGTTTAACTAAAAGGAGTTGAATTTCTTACAGTAGTGTTGCGACGCTCATAAACGCGACGAGGTGATACCGTGATATGATTTCCCTTCAAATAATTCTAACCACTTCAAACTCCTCCAATTAAAGGCGGAATTCACCTTTCCTGAATGCTGGGGAAACCTTAATATAAAACTCATAAAAAACTTAAAATTAGAAACAATTCCCAAAGGGTATAATCATATGGTTAGGATCAAATCACTTGAAAAGAATTTCGGAGACATTGGTCTCACCTCGATTCGAAGCCAAAAGTGAAGCTTCTCCAAGTAGAAACACAAACTTTAACTCTATACCCTATTAGGGTTTTGGTGGAAATTAATCAAAATGTTGACAAATAATTAAATATAGAGGAAAAGAACGCAAACAAAAGTGTTACGTCGATCTAATAGCGGTTATACCCAAAATAGGTGGCTGATTTCTGATTGGGGAAGAACGAGTTCTTCGATTCCTAATTTAGGGCGAGAGAAACGTAGGGTAAACAAAGTTGGCATCTAACATTGATGATTTCCACAAGAAAAATGAAAAATAAAGAGGAACGACACTCACCAAAACCAAAAACGGTAATCTGAAACCCTACACCGTCGGCTAGGGTTGGAAACGGAAACTCCCACGGCGCTGGAAGGAGGGAGGCCGTCGGGGCTACAGAGGAGGAAGGAGTGGTCAGCGCTATATTCTGGCGAGGAGGGAGGAGTCGGCGCTGGATTCGACTGATGATGCTCGCAGTTACAGGAGTCGCCGAGCGGTCTGGGAGTCTGCGGAAGTGCGGGAACTATCCGCTCGGCTGGGGGGAATTAGAATTATGTGAGGGGGTGCGAGGGTTTAATCGTGCGGTACTTGAGTGAGGGTTGCGGTTATGACAACCCAAACCAGCGGGATTTTTTTATTATTAATATGCTATTTTTATTATTAGAAGAATTAATGAGAAAAAACCTCTAAATCGCGTCGATCGCTACATAAAATTTTGATTTGTGTGCCGACTCTTCATTTCCGATTATCATGCACAATAAATTAATTAAAAATAAATTATTACCTTCACAGGTCACCGACTTGATTAAATTTACTCGCGATCGGGCCCTGAAATTTACAGAGCGCGGCGCATAAAATTTTTGGGTGTTACAGGCAAGGGGGCCGACAGGTGAGGTGGGGGTGGGTGGGGGTGGGGGGTGAAATTCCAGCCCAGATTTCGATTTTTGAGTTAACTGGGCTGTTTGGGAATAACTTCCAGCAATTGGCAGAGCAGTTTACTCTTTTCGTACAGAACCAAAACCAGGGGAATTTTAGGGTGCCTGGAGGTATTGGAGATTCACAGATACTATCGTGTTGTGGCTGGCTGAATGGAGGAATTCGGAACTTGGTTTGGGAGAGGGAATAGTGGATCCACTTGAGGATGTTTAAGAATTAGTGGGAGAAGTGGGCGCCTACTGAATTGGAGAGCAGTGGGGCCTTGGTTTGGACTGAAGAGAGGTGGTTCAACGCGCGGGCTAAGAAAATTATTTCAGGATTAAGGAGTTACCGTGAGTGGGGGTGGGGGAATTATGGAGAAGTGGAGGAATGGGAGAGGTTGTGAGTAATTTTAGGAGTTGCCTAAATTTTAGGAAGTGGAAGTAGTGGGAGGTAGTTATGGTGGTTGAGGGTTAGTGGGGGGTGATAGTGGCTGCCGGAGGTGTTTTCCGGTGATCGCCGGAAAACCAAAAAATGGAAGAAATTGAAAGGGTAATAGAGGGGGATCACCCGAGGTGGTTTTCTGGCGATCACCCGAAGTGGAAGAGAGGGGATTTTGGAAGTATTTGGGGGCTGTTTTGGGTGGTGTTTGGAGAGGAATCATGGGGGGTGGTTGGCTATGTGGAGAGAGGTGGAGTGGGGTGGTTCCATGGAGAGCGGGTGGAGGAGGGAGGGATGCCGGTAAAATGGTGGTGCAGGAAATAGAGGTAGCTGGCCAAGGGGAAGGGATAAATTCAAGCTTCGGTATTTGGCACGGGTGATCGAAATGAGTAATTTCTTCTTTACTCCAACTTTCAATACCTGAAATGAGAGCTCTCTCCCTCAGTATATAGAAACTAAGGGGAACAATGGACGGCTATGATTGGCAGAATGTTTCCACTCCAAAACAAATAAAAATACAACTCGAATAAAAATGGAAAGAACAACTAATGCTCGGATCGTCGATCCGCATAACATGAACGGTTCCGATCATTGCGAAGTCTGTGTGTGTGGGGGGGGGGGGATCTCCATCAATTCCCCCCACCTTGAAAGCATTCATCTCCGTGAATGAAGATGGGCGTGCTCTCGCCTGAAGGCGAGGAGAACCCCTGTAGCTTTGAACTCGTAGGTCGCTAAAGCAGATGTTAGCGATGGAACCGAGGATGGTACTGCTGAAGCTGACGATAGTACTGTAACTGGTGTTGTCGTTAAAGGCAAGGTAAGTATCAGATGCCAGCAATATATCAGATTGAGTTTTGAAATGTCAGATGTTGGAAGTCAGAAACATGTCTGAGATATTTTAAAATATCGGATGTTCATATTTTATAAATAAAATTTTTATTTTTATGTATACTAACTACAATTATATGTTATAAAAGTAGAAAAATATATAACAAATATGTAGGAAAAGCCCGTGTAAAGTGGCTCATTTATTTGTATTTCTTCTTTTCTCCTCTTTTGTCTCACATCTTGTATAAGACTCTCTTCTCTCTTTCTCCCTCCTATAAATATGTCTTCATACCTTGTATTTGATTATTGAGATAGTATATACAAGTTTGAGGATTTCTCTACATGATATCAGAGGGAACGGTCCGGCCTAATTGTTTCTAACCGCCCGCTCTTCCGGCTTACCGGGCGGCTTGTCCTCCTGCTTAGCCGCAGTGTCTTACGACCTGCTCTTTCTCTAACAGCTTCCGAATCTCTGTAACCGCGGCTTCCCGCGCAGTTAAGTCTTTTCTGACCGCTTCCTCTGCTCTCTCTCTCGTGGTTTCCACCTCATCTTCTCCTTCTCATCCCCTTTTATAATTGTTCTATCAGGTGGGGCCCTCCCACCCGTGCTTCACCTCTACTCGTTGCGGTCTCCTTGTCTACCCGCCAAGTTCTGGCCTTCTCGCTGCTTTGATCCCTGCTTGCCGCGACTTATCCTAGTCGCTGCGGCTTCTCTTCTCGCCGCTCCCTGCTCGCTGCTCGCTGCGACTTGTCTTAGTCGC
The DNA here is from genome assembly GCA_039513925.1 of Platanthera zijinensis. Taxonomy (NCBI): domain Eukaryota; kingdom Viridiplantae; phylum Streptophyta; class Magnoliopsida; order Asparagales; family Orchidaceae; genus Platanthera; species Platanthera zijinensis. The sequence goes on along the minus strand of CM077078.1, from coordinate 54,037,929 downwards.
CGTGGCTTTTCTGCTCGCCGCGAATTGGTTACTTAGTCGCTGCGGCTTCTCTTCTCGCCGTTGCCTGCTCACTGCTCTGCTCGCCGCTCGCCGCGGCTTCTCTTCTCGCCGCGAGTTGGTCTCTTAGTCGCTGCAGCTTCCCTCTTCCCGGCACGCTCTGCATCTAGGTCGCGACATCTTCCCTTGTTGCTGGTGTACTCACCGTGACCGTGCGGACTACACGACGGTCTTGTTCTCTGCTTACCCGCTGCGAATTATCTCCTCGAAGGCGGCTTCTCCTCCCTACTGCGGGATCCACATATTGGTCGCGACATACTCCTTAGCCGTTGGTGTGTTATCACCGTGACCGAGCGGCTTTTCGTCGTCTCTAGTCGCGGCGGCTTCTCTCAGCTAACCACTCCGCATTCTAGTCACTGTGGCTTCGTTTCCTTGCCGCTGGTGTGTGGTCACCAAGACCGTGCGGTCTCCCCTTTGTTCGTTGTTTACTTCTGTCCGCCGGCTAAACCTCCTACTCGCCTTGCCATGGCGTCCTCTCCTGATTCTACCGGACAGACGGCTTCCTCATCTACAGACCGCCCGGCCTCTGCCCTTGAACTCTGAGATGAGTTGCGAATTACTGCTATTTCGTTAACCGGAAAGAAGAACTTTGTGGAGTGGGTACACTCTGTTCACCACGTCCTACAGTCCAAAGGCTTTCTACATCACTTGACCCAAACGGCTCCTGCTGCTCCTACTGATGATTGGTTGCGCAACGATGGTCGGGTTCAGACATGTCTCCTCAACTCCCTTGATTCCGAACCATACCGCATGGCCATATATCATGAAACGGCCAAGGAAATGTGGGATGAGCTCCAATATCTATATTCCGGAAAAGATAGTCTTCAGCACCTCTATGACATCATCATTGATCTTCAGACCCTTGATGTTGGCGGGGCCACCGACATCACCTCCTTTGTTGCTCAGGCCAAGACTCTGGTTGAAGCGTGGATCCAACATCAACCTCCTACTCTGGATCTTGCTGCACAACGTGCTCAAAAAGAAGTTGTCGGTGTTGCCATGATGATGGCTCGTGTACCACCTCATCTTCAGAGTGTTCGGGCTCAGATCCTCTCCTCTGCTGCTACCCCCTCACTATCAGATGTGTGTTTCATGCTGCTCAAGGTCTCACCACCTCCTGATAGTTATGCTCCTCCGTCACCGGCTCTCCTTCAGCAGACTTCTGCACCCCTACTGCCTTCCCCCCTCCTGCTCGCAGAGCGCGTTCCGGATCTCGGGGCCGAGGTCGGGGAGGCCGGCCTCGACCGAAGTGTTCCTTCTGCAGTAAGGACGGCCACCTTGAGGCCACCTGCTATCGCAAGCACGGGCTTCCTCCTCGTCCACAGGCAACTGTTGCTGCTGCCAACTCTTCCTCTGCTCGTACTGACCTTGAAGAGGTCCGCCTTCAGCTTTAACAACTCCATGGTCTGCTCAGTCGCCCACCTGCCTCTGTTGCCTCTACTGCATCCATCTCCCAAGAAGGTATTGTTTGTCTCTCTACTAGTCTGTGCTGGATAGTGGACTAAGGTTCCACTCATCATATCACCTCTTTGTGGCCACATCAATACCTAAATTCTCCTCATCCTAAGTGTATCACAGTGGCCAATGGGGACACTGTTCCCGTCTCTGGCTCTGCTAATATCCCTCTCACTTCTCTCTCTCTGCGCTCGGCTCTTCATGTTCCAGGCTCCCCGTTTAATTTGCTTTGTTGTTCGCCTGACTAATGATTTAAATTGTTCTGTAACATTTACCTCTTCTTCTTTTCTGATACAGGATCGACAGACGCGGACTATCATTGGTATAGGGCGATTGCAGAACGGGCTCTACCTCCTTGATGAATCTCCGGCTATCCTCTCTTCCATTTCCTCCGTTGATTGGCATCGATGTCTTGGGCACGCCCCTTTACCAGTCCTCCGGAAGGGTCTATCAGATGTATCTTTACCTTCTTTTCAGTGTGAATCATATGTGTTTGGCAAGCAGCCTCGTTCATCTTTTTCGTCTCATTGTACTCGAAGCACTGCTCCTTTTATTTTAATACACTCCGATATTTGGGGTCCGTACAAAGTCACAAGTATTTCTGGTTTTCTGTACTTTCTAATTTTTATTGATGATTATTCGTGAATGACGTAGCTATACTTACTTCGTGATCGCTCTGAGCTTCCCCGTGTCTTTAGGGCTTTTCTCCTTGAGACCCGCACGCAATTCTCCACAAACATCAAAATTATTCGCATTGATAACGCTCGCGAATACACTAGCCATGAATTTGCGACTCTTTGCTCTGACTTTGGGGTCATTCACCAAACTTCTTGTGTCTATACCCCCCAACAAAACAGAGTCGCTGAATGTAAGAATCGACATCTTCTCGATGTGGCCCGCTCCATCATGCTTCAAATGCAAGTTCCCAAAGCTTATTGGAACTTTGCCCTTTTGACGGCTTGCTATCTGATTAACAGTCTTCCTTCCCCCATACTCCACAATGCCACTTCGTTCAGCCTCATGTTTCTGTCTACTCTGGCATTCTCTCTCACACCCAGCATCTTGGGTGCACTTGTTATGTTCACACTCTTGGTCCGTCCTTGGACAAATTGGATCCCCGGGCAGCCAAACACATCTTTGTTGGCTACTCCCGGACTCAGAAAGGCTACATCTGCTACTCTCCGGCTACCCTCAAGGTGACAATTTTTGCTGATGTTACCTTTCGGGAGGATCTTCCTTTATTCTCCGCTCCAGATCCTACTCTTCTACCACCAACCGTCCTACGTCCTGTCATTCCCATTACCACTCCACCACCAAACATTCCTGCCCAGACTCCCCCTGTTTCCAAGCCACCTGTTATCCGTGTCTAGACTCGTCGCCATCCTGCCTCCGGTGCCCCACTGCAGTCGGCTTTGACCTCTGATGCTCCGCGTCCTGCTAATCCGGCACGAGAATCTACAGCTCATCCCATGGTGAATTATATATCCTTACATTGCCTATCTCCACAAATTCAAACTTTTGCCACTTCATTATCCTCGATTTCTGTACCTAACTCTGTACAGGAGGCTCTCCAACATCCTGGATGGCGGGCGATCATGGAAGAATAAATGACAGCTCTCTGGGCTAACCAGACCTAGAACTTGGTACCTCTACCTACCGGTCAGACACTTGTTGGGTGTAAATGAGTCTTTATCATCAAACAAGCTCCTGATGGGACGATTGACCGTCTGAAGACCCGCCTGGTGGCTCGTGGCTTCACCCAACAGTAAGGTATCGATTATGAGAAAACATTCTCCTCAGTGGTCAAGCTTAACACCGTTCGTGTTCTCCTCTCCGTGGTTGTGCATCGCCAATGGACCCTACACCAACTGGACATCAAAAATGCATTTCTCAACGACGATCTCCAGGAAATGGTTTCCATGCAGCAATCTCCCGGGTTTGAGACCACGGGGGAGTCCCGAGTTTGTTATCTTAAGAAGTCCATCTATGGTCTCAAACAATCCCCTCGGGCATGGTTTGACAAGTTTAGTAAGGTCGTCCGGCAAGTCGATTTTACTAAAAGTTCAGTTGACTTCTCTCTGTTCACACGACATCAGGAGACGGAAACCGTTCTTCTATTGGTTTATGTTGATGACATCTTAATCATTGGAGACGATTCAAAGGGCATCCAAGCGGTCAAACAGCACCTCAGCTCTGTCTTTCTAACTAAAGATCTGGGGCATCTTTGATACTTCCTCGGTCTTGAGATCACAAGAAGACCGGATGGTCTTGTCATCTCTCAAAGGAAGTACTGCCTGGATCTCCTTCAAGATGTTGGCTACTCTGGATGCAAGTCCACTACTACTCCAATGGATGCAAATCATAAGCTGTGTGCACATTCTTCTGATGCAGATCTTCCTCTTCAAAATCCGGAATATTATCGACGACTGATTGGGAAATTGATCTATCTAACGGTCACAAGACCAGATATATCCTTCGCCGTTGGGGTGGTCAGCAGGTTTATGCCCCGCGAACATCTCACTTTCAAGCTGTTGAGCGCATCCTTAGATACCTTAAAACATCTCCGGATCAAGGATTGGTATACAAAACCTCATCCTCTACTCCAACATTGGTTGCGTATTTTGATGCAGACTATGTCGGTTCCTTGGATGATCGTCGGTCAACTAGTGGCTTTTGCACCTATTTTGGAGGTCATCTCGTTATCTGGCGAAGTAAGAAACAAGCAGTGGTTGCTCGATCCTCGGATGAAGAAGAATACCGATCGATGACATCTGTTGTCCCTGAGCTTACCTGGCTTGAAAGTCTCCTTACCGATCTAGCGGTAAAACTTCCCTCACCTGCCATCATGTTATGTGACAGCCAAGCGGCTATACACATTGCAAAGAATCTAGTCTTTCATGAAAGAACGAAACATATTGAAGTGAACTGTCACTTTATCCGGGAGAAAGTCCAAATGAAGAAGATAGAATTGAAGCATGTTCCGGGTACTGAACAAGTTGTTGATATCCTCACAAAGGCTCTACCAAGTACCCTATTTTACCAGTGTCTGTCCAAGCTGAGTGCATACGACTTGTACGGCCCAGCTTGCGGGGGAGTGTTGGAAAAGCCCATGGAAAGTGGCCCATTTATTTGTATTTCTTCTTTTCTCCTCTTTAGTCCCACATCTTGTATAGGACTCTCTTCTCTCTTTCTCCCTCCTATAAATATGTATTCATACCTTGTATTTGATTATTGAGATAGTATATACAAGTTTGAGAATTTCTCTACAAAATAGATAAAAATAAGTCATTTATATTACAAAATAAAACCGAATAGTATCTAAGATACAATATTATTAACAAATACAAAATTATATATTATAAAATATATTTAATATTATATAAAATTGGTTGTAAGAATGAAACGTTAAGAAAATCAAAAGAATAAGTTTAATCAATTTAAACATACATAATATAGTATATATAGGTGATTTAAACATATGATGTTAGTCTGCTAATATAACATAAAATAAAATAGAAGATATATTTAAAAGTCATATCGACTGATATATCGGAAAAAATCGGATATGTCGGCATATATTTAACATAAGGATAATCTATTTTTTTAAGAAAAACATATCGTTTTGCCCTCAAAAATGACATGTCGAAAGACATGTCGGACATGTCGAAGGACATTTAAAACATAGCCTTTGATGGTGACTATGCCCTTGTGATGGTGACTATGTCATTGGAGATCTTACCATAGCATTTGGTTTTTCCTTTGTCAGATCCTCTAAAAATGACTTTTGGTCCATCTTATACTGAGGAATAATCTGTCAATAGGCTTCTTGTCTCAGTCATGTGTCTGAAACATCCACTGTACAAATACTAGATATGAGTTTGATTGACCTTTGGACATTCCTACGAAAGGAGATTATTTCTTCTTAGGCACCTAAATCTTGTTTGGTCTTAGATTCTTGTTAGTCATGACAACCTGCTTCAGCTTTTAACCAAACAGAGGTACATTATGGAGTCGGAGTAGTAGATATCAATGCTCGAGAAGGTGTTGTTGCTGTCGTAGACATCGAACATTGTATGATACTATTCTGGAAGAAGCCGAAGTGATGCTTGTGTCGGAGAATGTTATGCTGCTGTGGAAGAAGTTGAGGTGATGCTAGTGTCGAAGAATGTAATCGTGCTATGAAAAAAAGTCGAAGTGATGCCAATGTCGAAGAATGTTGTACTGTTGTGGAAGAAACCGCACGATCAATCGGTGCTGAAGGACTCAGGTTGTGATAGAAGTTGGGTGGTAGACGAAGGTTGTAGCTGAGGCGCTGAAATGGAAGAGAAAATTGGGGAGAACTTGAACTGTAGAGCGGTGAACGACAATGGAGGTTGGGGAGCTGTGGTGGTAAAGGGCGAAGGGAACATGGAATCATGTGGCTAAAAGAATTGTGTCAAATCTTTCACGTTGAATAAATGTGAAATTCTCATACTCTGCGGGATATCCAGCTTATAAGCATTTATTCCAATTCTCGTAAGCACTGTGTAAGGAACAATTCGCTTAGCATTTAATTTTTGAGCAGCTCCCATGGGGAACCTCTCCACATATATACAAATCAACACATGTTGTCCTACTCTAAAGTTTTGCAATCTCCTATGATTATCAGCATAAGATTTATAAATAATTTTATTGCAAGTGCTCGTACATAAGACAGACTCAAGCATGCTACACAGTGATAATGAATAACGGTTGACAAACATGAAAGAACTCCTATGTAGAGACTCTTGCTCCCTTAAGTTTAATTCCAGAGGGACACATGATCAAGGGTTCAGTGAGTGAGATATACAAAAATTCATCGCGGGTGTGATGAACATTTAAATAAACACCCAAAAAGTCAGTACTAATAATGATGGAATCGAACCTAATACCAACGAGGGAACTCTCACTCTCGACTAACTCAAATATAGTGGACACGTACCTAAAGATTAGTGGTTTATCAGAAGTCTCTCTAGGTGGAGCATAAAAATACTCGTGTGTGAGATAAGCATCCTGAAGACTGTAAGACTTTGGCACCGGGATGCCACTCTAGAAAGCCTCCATGAAGTGATAACTCATCTGGTGGCTCACCGGGAGGGGTGTAATAAAATTAGTCGCAAATGCGGCGTGTACCAATATAGGTTCCAGAAATATCTGGAGTGGCCTTAACTGTAAGTAGGGTCATCGTTAAGTACACAACATTAGGTTCGAGAATCTCACAAATGGCGTGACTCGGAGATATTACTAGAAGAAGTGTCAAGACTTTAGTGCTCAAAAAGGGATCACTCATTGGAATCTCATTCTCGCAAGAGCATAGTGGTTCAACAGGTGGCTCAATAGGGGGTTTCAAAGAACTGGTAGTGTTCTTAAAGATGGGTGAGGTGGTCAATATGAGATCAACACTAGGCTCTCGACTCTCAGTAGTAATGTAGCTCGGGATGATGACAAAGAGTGGGAAAAGTTCATACTCAGTAGTAGGCCAATAGGTGTAATGTCGATGACTGGCTCTCTATAGGTAGGGGACACTATGTCTAAATGAGGTGTGAAGGATGGATATACCATCACAGTGTCACTGGGTCGTTTGTCCTCGCTCTCGTGATCATGCTCACTAATCATATTAGTGTCGTTTTCTACCGATATCATATAATCAGGATTGTACTCTACTCCAAAATCAAGTGGGCACTAAGTCTCCTCGAGATGAGGACTTAAAATCAAGTGTCAGATCTCTCATGTCAGTGGGAGCATTACTAGACACATAAGTAGCTTAACCTAAACACTAAAGACTTTTTTATTGATTCTCTTTAAGGCATTCGTTGCGTTCAATATGAGCATCAAAGAGATCAAATTGATCAATAACCCATCGTTGAAATTCAACTTCTGACATATCCATTTTCAGAATACTAGGAAGGACAGTACGCGTGATGTTATCTTGATAATGGTGACCTTTACTGGGTTTTTGAAATTCCTCAAGGTAATTACCTCTAGAAGAATCAAAGTGTGAAAAAGGGTTAACAAGATTTCTACGGGTGGAGGGTTGGGGACGAAGATAATTATCGTAATCATGCAAAAATATTTTAGAAGGATCGAGCATAGACGGGTTGCGGCTCCTTAAATAGAGGACATAGGTAGCGACAATCATAATGATATGACATTAGGTGATATAGCCTTTAGTCCCGTGTATTTTAAAATAATCCCGAACCTAGGGTTGAGCATATTATTCGAAACTCGAAACACCACTCAAGCCTTTATCCAACTATAGTGGGGTCGGCTATATAGATCCTTTGTCGTCATTGTGCCCTATCTTTTGTCATAATCTCACTAATGCCTAAGTACATCATGTCTTTCCTTACAGTTTCATTCCAAGTCTTTATTGGTCTACCCCTCCCTCGTTTAACATGCCTAGTGACTAGACTCTCACAATGCCTAACAGGTGCATCAAATGGTCTCCTTTGTACGTGTCCAAACCATTTTAGACGAGCTTCTCGCATCTTCTCTGCAATTGGTGCTACTCCTGTCTTATCCCTGATACTTTCATTCCTAATTTTATCCAATCTCGTGTGTTCACACCAAGCTTGTCAAGGCGACCAAGGCGTTAAAGGGTGTACCTAGGCGACTAAAACGTTTAACATGCTCAGTAAAGGATAACTCCCTTTTAAACTACAACATGCAAAATAATTGGAATGGTTATTTTCACTCTCACTCACATGGGGTAACTGAGCTAAAATCACTCTTCAACTAGACAATAGTTCTCTACATTATCAACAAAATATAAGCATTCGACAGTAAATACTAAATATTGAACACCCTAAATAAATTTCTAAATTTCATACAAAACATCCACAACCACTACAATGTTAGTGGTAACAAAAATAAGCAAACTATGACATTACAAAATTATACTTAAACAATGTAAAAAATATATGCATTTGAAAAACATGAATGTGGGAAAAAAACACACGTGATTAAAAACATGAATGTGGGAAAAAAACACACGTGATTATATCTTTGTTAGTGATGATCAAAGCTTGAAGACCAAGAAAAAAGTAAAACTACAGTAGCAGGTAAGAAGTCTTCAATAACAAGTTCTCAAAATAATAAGTTAGGCACTTAGGACAAATTCGTCTTCAATATCAAGTTTCAAAATATTAAGTTATCATCTTCTTCATTTGAATGTCCCTCCTCCACTGAACCATCTCTGACTTTAATATACTGACTCTATAGTCATGCATAGATGGAGGTTTGAAGCCGGGCCTATATTGTCCAATTGTCTCAACTAGAATGTGAAAGCTTTTTGATTTCAATGCATTGAATGGGACACCACTTTCATATGCTCATCGAGCAAAGTAGGAACACAGTTTTTGTCTTTCCTCTTCTGATCTCATTCTGTTTTCCAAGGTTGTTTGGCTAGCTCCCTTGCTCCATCGCTCATCAATAACATCTTCTGGGGTACGCCTAACAAAAGTATTCATGGAACACCTAACATGTTTATGAGCTTTCTCTTCCAAAAATACTTCTTTTCTTTTTGGTGCAACAGTTCCAGAACTCGGCTCAGTTCTACTATTTTGGCTTGCTCCCATTTCATTTTGTGGATCCTCTTCATCGATCTCAATTGCGGCCTTCATTTTTTTATGCTTTGCCATGAAATCTCTCATTTCTTTAGAGATTTCTTCAGTACCTTTTAGACATTTTTTAACATCTTCATACCCTCCAGTCAAATGCTCTTTTAATCTTCTAATTCCTCCTTTAGTATCTTTGTCACATAACTTGCACCTAACCAAATTTTTATCATTTAAATCTGGCCAGTACCCATACTTCCATCCAAGATCGTTTGATTTTGCTCTGTGCTTTGGATCTGTTTTTGGATCATGGGTTGAACCTAAGCTGCTTAAATTCTCAGATCCAACAACTCTCTGAACATTGGACATCTTAGCTCCTTTCAAGGACAAAAAAAATTATCAAACTAATATTTTGGCTTGCAGCTGAAGATTAAAATAGCAGAAATTTTGAATTCCAACAATTATATTTCTCTATAATTCCAAAAATACACATAAATGAAACAATTATATTACAGGAAACATGTTTCGTAGAAGATGAGAAGGACCTGAGGATGCTCTTCATTAAATGGTGGAATTCCAACAAGTAGCTCAAAAAGGATAACTCCAACAGACCACCAATCAGCTGTTGCACCTGCAAATAGAACATCAATCAGCTGTTAAACCCTAAGAAGAAGAAGAAGAAGAGGAAGAAGAAGAAGAAGAAGAAGAAGAAGAAGAAGAGGAAGAGGAAGAAGAAGAAGAAGAGGGATCGGAGCAGAAGGAAGAAGAAGAAGAAGAAGAAGAAGAAGAAGAAGAAGAAGAAGAAGGAGGAGGAGGAAGAAGAAGAAGAAGAAGAAGAAGAAGAGGGATCAGAGCGGGATCTACCGGCAGCGAGGGAGCGCAGGATCGTCTGGAAGAGGGAGCGGCACGGGAGCGCGAGATAGAGTGGAAGCGGGAGCGGCACGGGAGCGCGGGATCGACTGGAAGCGGGATCGACCGACAGTGAGGGAGCGGCATGGGATCGGTAGTGCGACAGTGAGGCGTGCGGGATCGGGAGCGGAAGAAATGAGCAGGGAAAAAAATAATGAGCGGGACTTAAAAGATCGGCCAAGCCCTAGCTCGGGCTGGGGTTTTGCGCCTAGGAGTCCAGGCGTTGCCCTGGGCGCCTAGGCGCCTCTAGGCGGGCGCCTAACTCAAGTGATGCTAGGCGCCCGCCGCATAGCCCTCTTATGGGCGCCTGGGCGCCTAGGCGTCGCCTAGGCGACGCCTTGACAACATTGGTTCACACATCCACATAAGCATTTTCATCTCCGCAACTCCCATTTTTTGCTCATGTACACAATTCACTGCCCAACACTCAGAACCATAGAGCATCGCAGGTCTAATTGCAGTACGATAAAACTTGCCCTTAAGTTTTAGTGGTACTTTACGATCACATAGGATCCCTGACGCGCCTCTCCACTTCAACCAACCCGCTTGGATTCTCTGTGTCACATCTTTATCAATACCTCCGTCTTTTTGAACTATCGATCCAAGATATTTAAAACACTCACTACATGAAATATCTTGATCACCCAACTTAATAACAAAGGCACTTGTGCTTGTACTACTAAATTTAAGCTCCATATACTCCGTATTTGCCCAGCTCAACCTAAAACCCTTCTTTTCTAAAGTATCTCGCCAAGATTCAAATTTTGTGTTTACACCCTCGCGCGTCTCATCAACCAAAACGATATCATCTGCAAACAATAAACACCAAGATATTGCTTGTTGGATATGTCTGGTGAGCTCATCTAAGATAAGGGTAAAGAGATAAGGGCTTAAAGTTGAACCTTGATGTAAACCAACAGTGATAGGGAATTCCTGTGTTAATCCTCCAGATGTTCTCACCCGTGTCACTGAATTTGTATACATATCTTTGATTGTGTCAATATATGATATATTTACACCTTTCTTTTCTAAGACTCTCCATAAGATCTCTATTGCAACTCTATCATAAGTCTTCTCAAGATCAATAAATAACATATGGAAATCTTATTTTCTTTCTCGATAGTTGTCAATGAGTCTCCACAAGAGATGTATAGCTTCCATGGTCGACCTCCCTGGCATGAATCCAAATTGATTCTCCGAGATGTTAGTCTCTCGTCTTAATCTTCTTTCTATTACTCGTTCTCATTATTCGAAACTCGAATGTCGCTCGAAAATCTCTTGAATATTGAGTTGAATCAGAATCGGTTAAAATCGATTATACTCAGTTTGAGTCGATTCCATTTAACTAGAATCTAATTTCGAGTCGAATTTGAGCCAGACCTGAATCGCTCGAAATATGATTCGAAGCAGCTCAAACTGCTTAAAATAATATGTATTTATTAATATATTCTTATTTTAAAACAAAAAGTACTAAAATTTAATCCTAAACAAAAAGAGTAAAAGTTTTAAGTCTTTCATTTGCTAAATTTAGAGGTTGCACAATTTAATTTTGAGTTAACAAGGAATAAAGAGAAAAATTACTCGATTTCAAGTTGGCTCGATTTGATTTTGAGTCGACTCAGAAACGAGCCATTTCAAGTCGAACCGACTCGACTCGAAATCGATTTTGAGTCGATTTCGAGCCGAGTTTGGACTCGAAAATTTTGATTTTGAGCCGAGCTCAAATCACTCAAACTCGACTCGATATCAACCCTGGGGCTCTGATACCAATCGGACACAGGACAATCCTATATGGAGGGGGAAATAATGGGTGAACTCTTCATGCAACAATATGAGGTCTGACAATTTGTAACTTGCAATAATAAATATTAAACAAATCAAAACATAAGATATGCCACAAGAGTAAAACTTACAAACAAATAGACAAGTGAAGTTTATATAAATGCAAGAGAGCACCAACTCAAATAATTAAGGCTCTGTTTGGCATGACTGCAGCGACTGAAGAAGCAGTGGTGGAAAGCAGTGGTGGAATAATCAGCTGTTTTGCAGAGTGGTGACAAAATCTGTGAATCTGTTTGGAAGAACAGCGTTTGCAGTGCTGTTTATATACATTATATAACTTAATATTTAATATATTTAATATTATAATAATAATAATAATAATATATATAACTTAATATATATAATAATAATAATTTAATATTTATTAAATAAAAAAGGCAACAGCGCTGCTGCGTTTTCTGAGTCGCGGAAGGGATTCCGCGACTCAGAAAACACCGATCACAGCTCAAAAAAGCGGTGGCTGATGCCACCCCCCCCCCCCCCCCCCCCCTAATTTGTTTGGCGCGGATTATTGAGAAGCTACAGTGTGCAGCTCTCAATAATCCGCGCCAAACAAAGCCTAAGTAAATGAGAACTTACAATGCTCAAAACATGGAAACAATGATTACAAGTAAATATTCCTTGAGAAAGAAATTAACACAATGCAACATAAAATAAGTGAATACAAGCTAAAGACTTAAAAGGTTAGTAGGCTGCTTGGCAAGCCTCCAACAAATGTCCAGGGGCAAGATTTTATGACTGGGGACTGGATTAGTTCCTCCGAGAAGGCTCAGTTTGCCGACTTTGTACTGCTGCAAAAATGGATGAGTGGTGAACAGCAGCTGGGGTACTTGGAGGTGGTTGTTTGGGCGGCTGGGGCGGGCTTGGGGCTATAGAGGAATTGGAGGGGGGCTGGCAGTATTCAATGGTGGCAAGGGGGCCAGCGGGTGAGGTGGGTGGGTGAAATTCCAGCCCAGATTTTGGTTTTTAGTTAACTGGGTAGTTTGGGAGGAATTTCCAGCAATTGGAAGCAGTTTACTCTTCCTGGACAGAACTAAAACAGGGGAATTTTAGGGTGCCTAGAGGTATTGGAGGCTCGCGGATGCTATGGGGTTGTGGCTGGCTGAATGGAGGAAGTGGGAACTTGGTTTGGGAGAGGGAATAGTGGATCCACGTGAGGATGTTTAGGATGTAGTAGGAGAAGTGGGAGCCTGCTGAATTGGAGAGTAGTGGCGCCTTGGTTTGGACTGCAGGGAGGTGGTTTCAAGTGTGGGCAAGAGAATTATTTCAGGATTAGGGAGGATTTACCGTGAATGAGGGTGGGGAATTATGGAGAAGTGGAGGAATGGGAGAGGTTGTGAGTAATTTTAGGAGTTGCCTAAAATTTAGGAAGTGGAAGTAGTGGGGGGTAGTTATGCCGGTTGTGGGGTGGGGGCGGGAGGGGGGGCTTCCAGAGACGGATGCTAGACAACCAGAGGTGGTTTCCGGCAAGGGTCGCCGGAGGAGATGGTTGTAGTGGACGGAGGTGTTTTCCAGTGATTGCTGGAAAACTTAAAAAATGGAAGAAGTTAAAATGGGTATGGAAGGGGATCACTGGAAGTGTCCGGAGGTGATTTTTTGGCGATCACCGGAGGTGGATGAGAGGAGATTTTGGGAGTATTTGGGGGCTGTTGGGGTGGTGTTTGGAGAGGGGAATCCTGGGGGGTGGTCGTCTATGTGGAGAGGGGTGGTTCCACGGCGAACGAGTGGAGGAGGGAGGGCTGCCGGAAAATGGTGGTGGGGGAAATAGAGGTGGCCGTCCGGGGGGGGGGGGGGGAGGATAAATCCAAGCTTCGGCACTTGGGTTCCGGCTTCAGCACCGGGTGATCGAAAGAAGTAATTTCTTCTTTACTCCAACTTTCAATACCCGAAATGAGAGCCCTCACTCTCATTATATAGTCACTAAGGGGAACAATGGACGGTATGATTGGCCGATTGTTCTGACTCCAAAAAAATAAAAAATATAACTCGGAAATAAAAAAATGGAAAGAACAACTAATGCACGGATCGTTGATCCGCATAAGATGAACGGTTCCAATCATCACATTGATTGAAAAATAATATACGGACACAATGAACTGGCGCCAAATGTTGTATACCAAATATTAAAATAAACTCATTTGAAAGCACAATAACAAAACAGAGGTAACTCAATTGAAAGCAGAATAACAAAACAGAGGTTGGGACTGGGAAAAAAACTCTGAAAGTAAAGGAACGAACCTTATGCCTTCATCCATCTTCTCATCATTTATAAGATCTGCAATCTTCTCAACACCGTTGGAATCATCAAAAGCCTGGAGAAAATAAGTTATGAATTGTAAGCAATCTCATTACAATATAATATAGGCATAAAAGAAATGGTAGGTTACACTGAGTTGAAAAAAATAGTTCCACGGACTAAAGGAACATGTGGTTTGTGTGTGTGTTTGTGGGGGTGGGGGTGGGGGTGGGGGTGGGGAGTACTGGTAAAGATTTGCCATAAATAACAGGAATTAAGGTGAAATGTGGAATTCAAATAAGTTCACGAGCATCAAATTCTAATGAAAACAGATATGAGCATGTTTCTGATGGCAGAACTACTGCATTTTTGGATCTTAAAATTGCCACAAGTAATTTGGCACGTTCGCATCCACAAGTGCTCTTACCCTAAACAGCATTTTGGGGCAGAAACGTGTTGCGGTCAAGCTAAACATTGGTGCCAAACAGATCCTTGCTCCTCCCCTCAACAAATTAGTTGGATCAGAAACACTTCCCTGGACAAGCTAAACGGTTGTGCCAACCACAGCCTTACACCTCCCCTGAAAAAAATTAGTTGGACGTCAGAGAGTCCTCACTATCTACTTAATGAAGTCAGTCTGAGTTAATACACAATCATGTCACATACCTCAGATGATAAAATATTTTCTTCTAAACCAACTGGGCATATTTCATGAAGGAGGCGTAGAGCACATTGTACAACATATATGAAGAGCGAACCTGGAGGCCTATAATAGGCAAGCGGTCGTGAGAAACACGGAACCGGATACCATCATCGATTAGGGAAGCCGGACCCTAAAAGTATTTATTTACTAATTCCCCCAGATGTTTGGGGCTTTAAAAATGGGCGGCATGGTGCACAAAGCATCCCCGCGCAACAAGGGTCTGGGGAAGGGTCCCACCACAAGGGTGAAATGTAGGCAAACTTTACCTTGCATTTTTGCGTGAGGCTTTAATTAGTTAAATTGTAGGGAAATTAATTTTGGACGTTCAATGTTAAGAGCCTATGGCTGGCCTAAAAAGTTCTCAACGGTATTCCTCTTTATCTTCTTCCCTCGCCCCTGCACTATTGGGATCTAACTACCGGAGATCTCAAAGGGTAGCACTTGTCCAACAAGCACTTCTATGCCAACTGTCACCAACTGCCATGCAAGTGTCGTCCCATGAGTGATCTTGACACAGATTGGTCGTACACTCGTACCTCATGAAGCTGTTAATTGTTTGTTATCGTTCCTCCTCTACAAGTCACGCTCCATCCACCTAGGTCATCTTCAAAATCACCAACCTGACGACTTTCAATTGACGACAACCCGATTTCGTCAATCTCGATCTAGGTCTCATCATCAGCTTTTGGGATCTCGATTAGACTACCGGTAGAGTTCCAGGAACCCAAGCAAAATTCTCTGCACGAATTAGTTAGCCCATTTGAAGCTCTTCGTTCAAATTGGACATTGTTAGCCCACATAGTGAGACCCAAATATCATAAAAACTTAGGCCTCCTTAGAAGTTTTTCCAATTATTTTTGAACTTCTCTATCTGAATCGGGTCACTGGCAGCCAATATTTGGCCATCGATAGCCATGACATTGTTGTTGTTGCTCATCACCCAAGCCATGATAAAAGCTCATCTCACCTCAGTTGCGCAATCGTTGGACTTCCTCGCTCCATAGGTGGATGCTCAAGAAGATCTCTTGGTTTCCAGCCACACAACCATGCTCCGACGCAATGTTCTCGACACTCGACTCACCACTATCTGCAATATAACCAGAGCTTACTCCTCAACAATCCTGCAGAGCCATTACTGATGGATTCGGAGATCCCCGAGACTAAAGAGGATGGTCCTAAACATCTGGAAGCTTCCGCCTAAAATGTGATTGATCTCATAGGATGGACTGTCCCTTTATAACAATTCTTCGACATTCACTGCACCCTTGAAATGCAAGAAGGTCTAGTTGTGCTCATGGGCATGGAGGACTCCTTCGTACATTAGGTTTGATGGCTCCGCCGTACATTAGGTTTGATGGCTCCGCCGTACACTAGGTTTGATGGCTCTGCCAGATCACATCGTTGCTCGCTTGGTCCTCAAGAAAGTGTTGATCCAATGATGTTATGACCACTGTTGTTTAGGCAATGCAATCAAACTTCTACGTGGAGTGCATTAATCTGTCTCCCCTCAACTAGTATGTGACTGACTTTGTCAAGCTATTATTCCATGTCCCCAGGGTTCCATCGGAGAACTACTTGAGTTTATTCATCCAGAGCCTCAAACCTTATATGCTTGCCCATCTTTGTACCACTACCCCGCCATCAAGTCTTAGACATTGAATGTCATGTCAAACTTTTGAAACCCACCGCCACTCCACTACTTCCTTTCCTCCAGCAACTCTTACTCTTACCTATAAAACCAATCCCTAAACCACCACCATCAACCTTCTCAACCCTTAGTTTTGCAAGATAGGCCACTCCTTTCCCCTGGCCAACAACTATACCTTTAGCTCCATATACACTTAACTGCAAAAATCTTAACCAGTCTCATGACTAATCAAGAGTACAAGGACTTATGATGCAAAGAGTTTTCTGCCGTTATAAATAATCATACTCTTCCGTGCATTATTTTCCTATGAATAAATTATTAACCCTCATTGGAGATGACAAAGAGGATGAAGCTTATATAGAAAGGATGAACGGGTGGTGGAACTAACGGATCGAGGCGCTAAAACTCAAGATCTGAACTGATCTAAAATTTTAGGGTTGTTTGGAAGGTGGGCCCACGGAGGGGAGTTGGCGGCGAAGAGGAGGGGCTAGGGTATTAGGGGCGGCGACTGCTGTAGAGGTCTAGCGGCCTGGTGGGGGTGGCTGGGAGATCTTGCAGGGACGATGGGGGGTTGTTGCATGGCTGGCGGCTGCAGGTAAGAGGCATGGCAGGAACGGCGGCGGTTCAGGGCTGAGGAAACACTAGACATGAACAGTAAATTTCATTAATGAATAGTGCTATGAAAATGAATAGTGGGTGAAATATGGGGCTGGCAGGCATTGGCAAGGGGTTTTGGAGGGGGAGAATGAGGGCTAGGGTTAGGGGGCAGCTTGGAGAGGAAGTTGCAAGCCTGGGAGTCGTCACATAGGGTTCCACGGAGTCGGCACCGTGGCGGGATCGCGGGATTCCGGGAATCTCTTTCACCAAAATCTGCAATGTCTTGGTTCAGCCTCTTAGACCACTATTTATAATAAAACAAGACACTAGGGCATCCCTATCAACGGCTATGATTGGTCAGTGGGAGAGGCCACTAAAAGACATGAAAAACAAACCAATAAAAAAAACTAATATATGAATTTGACTCGCGGTGACATTCCGGACGCAACCGTGGAGTCGGATCGGCGGTCTGGGCACGTCATATGGTAAGTCGCTAAATCATCCCCGAACGGGTCCAAAACTCGTCCTCGTCTCTGCTCCGCATCACATTCCCTTATGACATTTACAACTCCTTATGACATTTAAAACTCCTTACGACATTTTCAACTCCTTCAGCAGAAAACCCCTTCATTTAAGTGGTGTGCTCACACAATTTCCCAAATTCAATCATTATCAAATGAAACCCTGTCTACATAAGTACTTTAGGATGCACTATTTAAACTACCTACCACCAGTAGATGGGCTGGCAAACCAAAGTTCTCAATTGATGCTTGAACCTAAATTCAGTGCTTGACATCAAAACAATCATAGAGGTGGGAAAAATGGTTGAGTTGCGCAGTGTACTCATACAACACCATGTCTCATATAACAGCTGAAACTTCAACATTTCGGGTCGAATATGATAGGGACCGCCACCTTGTTCAGACAACTCCCAGGAGACTGCAGTGTACTCTACTTGGTATTCCTCTTTTACTCCCTGCCTCTTCCTCTCTTTCTTGGGATCTAGCTATAAGAAACCCTAAAGGAAAACAAGATATTTAACTCTCCTATTGTACTACTTTATCTTCCAATTATTTTGACTAATAATTTGTTAGCATTACACATGAATTGTAAATCTTATACTTCTTGACCTCTGTTCTATTTGTTTTAAGTCCTTTAACTTTTAATTATACATTTTTTCACACAAGTGACCCATGGATTAGAATTGTCATCTATGAAAAGCAAACACCAAGGCACTTTATTTTGACGATCCTTTATAGTCATTTCCACAACCAATATAAAAGGCATGCAATCCAAGGAGATCCTTAATGCAATCTTACTGTATCTTGAAATGTTTTAATCAGTCAACGTATTAATACTAGTTAATCGTCCATCATACATATCTTTAATAACATCAACATTAATTAACACACCTTTCTTAAGCACATAAAATATTAAACGCAAATTTTAAAGTGTACCAAATCAATAACCACGGTACTTCCGTACTTGATACTAAATTTTTGAAACATTGAATTTGATTCATCTGTAATTACTATAATCTTGAACATGTTCTACATTTTTAAGGATAATACCAAAATGATTCTTTTGCAGTCATTTTGACATACTCCTAAACTTTAAGAGTCAATCGAAAATTTTATTTATCAAATCACTGCAATCACTCATAATTCCCTAATCTAAGTAGGTATCTCATATGGACTTAATTTTTTCTCTATCCCTTTCCGATGCGGTTTGACGACTTACCATATATGGCGTGCCCGTATCGATGATCTGACTCCGCGAATGCGTCCGGATTCACGTTGCGAATCGATTTCATATATAGATTTGTATTTTTCGGATATTATTTCATGTAGTTTTGGCCCCAAAACTAACAGCCAATCATAGTCGTTGATTCTGGGTGCCCTAATTTCAGTTTTTTATAAATAGGTTGTTTAGGGTTGCAGTATTTTTCATTGTTGAATGTTTGGAGAGTGTCTTCCTTCATTCTGGTGATCCCCTCCGCGGTGCCGACTCCGTGGATCATCCTTGGTGACAACTCCTTGGGCAAGTTTGTATTTTTTTTATTTTCCCTCCATCTATACCCCCTCCCTGCCATGTCCAGCCGCCGGCCACCTACACCCATCCAGCAGCCCCTATTTCTCCTCCTAGATCAGTCGGCTGCCCTTCCTCCACTATCCCTCCAGCCGCCACTCCTTCAGACAACCGACCTACCTCCAATAATCCTCCAGCCGCCCACTTCAAACCACCGTCCCTCAACCCCCAAGCCACCGCCCCACAGCCTTCAGGACTCCAGCCCTAGTTCCCCCAAAACTCATGTAAAAGCCTCCCTTACTCCCTCCCTGTCCAGCCCTGCCACTACCCCCTTGCAACTGTCTGGCTATTTTCAGCCCCAAAACAGTCCAAATCTGGAATTTTCCAGGCAGATCCAATCGCCCCGCCACTTGCCCTTGGCAGCCATCACCCCCCAAATCTCGTGGATCCACCTTCCAACAGTCGTCCATCATCAAATCTGTCCAAATCTGGGCATTCCAACCAAGATCCAGCCACTTCCCTCTTCGATCCAGCTCACCTAATCCCCAACCAGCCTTCCCCTTACTCGATCTGGTCCACTCACCACCGGAATCCCTCTTTGAGCCCTCCAATGTTCAAATATATTTTATTTACAGCAGCCCTAATATTTGTGTCGTGTTCTTGTGGTGGTATTTGGTTGTAAGACATTAATATGGTTTGGTTATTTGATGCTTATTTGGGATTATAGTTTATTATGATATTTTCTCATTGAAAAAAATTCTAACTGCAGGAAGGACCGACTCGCCGCGCGCTCTTCCTCTGGCCCTCAATGCGGGGAAAATCAAAGCTTGTTTGCTGGAATGAAATATTTTGCATTGCTTTGAAATATTTGCGTGAGATTTAATTTTTTATTATCTAATTTGAATTCACACTGTCATATTTGCATGGAGGGTTAGGTCACCGTTTATCCTCCGCCTATAGATTCGTCCTGCGTCAATTGGTATCAAACCCGGGTTGCTAGCACTTTTTGATACGCAGTTGTAGAATCTATAGTTTTATTTTTTTCATGGCTAGGTATCATCGTTATTCCCCTCCTCTATTTGGGGATCTCGAGTCCATTTACACTCGCTCTCATAAAGTGCCTTCAGGGAGATCTTCGCGTTGCTACAATGATTGTTCTCGATCGCAGCACATCATTTTCAGAGATCGTGTTGATCCATCGACATGATCCTACTATGTTAGAGACGATCAATGTGATGATTGTCATCGTTCATATCTTTGCATGCAAGAAAATCGTATTGATCCTTCGACACGAATCGATTACCTTAGGAATGATTATCATGAGTATCATCGTTTTGAGAGATCTCGAATGTCAGTTTAGTACTATTGTCCCTTCTTTTGATGGCTCATCGAGTCTCGGGTCCTTCAGTTATTGGCTCGTGGATATGAAGTATTATCTCGATCATTTTGAGTTATTCGTTGAGTGTCGCATCAAGTTTGCGGAACTTAGACTTCTCGATCCAGCGAGAGAGCGTATTGGTCTAGCATTGAGAGGACCCGCGAGCGTGATCGACTTCATCGCATCATCAATTGGGTGGACATGAAGCATATATTGTGTCAAAGGTATCTGACTTCATCGAATCGGAATCGTTTGCTCAAGCAATTATTTTCCCTTCGGCAAGGATCCATGTTTATCGTTGAGTACAGGGATCGTTTTGATGAGTTCGTAGTGAGGAGTGATATCAAAGAGGACCCAACCATGACCACTTCTCGATTGCGATCTGACATATGTACTGAGATAGTTTATCATAGCTCAAAGTTCCTCAATCAAACATATCAGCTCGCCCTTCGTTATGAATAGTCTTTGAGATTCATACGAGTTGGTCAATTGGATTCTCACCTTGACCTCCGCAGTACGAGTCCCTCCCACATCGAGGTCACCACTATGCCTACCATTGTTCCGTCAGACACGATCGAAATGACACATGATACGGATTTGTCTCAACCCAGTAAGGTGCGTAGTCTGATGAGTGGTCTGTAACTTGTGACCCCGATTGAGAGTGAGTCTGAGCAACCTATTGAGTCTATAGTGTTGTGTCCCTCACATACACCCCCTATTTTGCCATGTCCTAGATTAATTAGCACCCCTACCCTAGACTCATTTTTTGACACCACGCCAACAGACCCATTCTTGAGAGTAGGTCTATGTCCCTCTCCCCTTGTCATTGCTCCGAGTAACATCACGACCGAGAGCCCAGAGCCTGAGATTGAACTCGTAGTGTCTATGTCACCCATTCACGGGGACACTACCCCTTACGATGGCATTCATCTGTAGGAACATGACCCTAGGGATGAGTTCTATGACGAGCCCTCTGTTGAGCCTGTTGATGATCTGCCACATCATGGTGAGGATGAGACTCAGGTGAGCCACTCATGTATGAGTATCGATTTATTGACGTCTCTTCCATTATCATCTATAGTCTTGCCTCAGAGAATGGGTATTGTGTGGAGAATCAAGTATTTAGGACCTTCCTTGAGTAAACGTGAGCATACCCCTAACATTTTGGGACCCTATCTTGTGACGCATCGCACTCTCGATGAGTTTTGGGACTCACCGTCTGCTGACCCACCAGACGAGTTCTTTATTTTTGAGGACATTCACTACATTATAGAGCCACATCTTCTAGTCGATGTACATGATGTTCACTCAAATGGTCGTCGCATTCACGATGACTTTTCATACATACCTCCTGGTGAGCCCCTGATGTGTAATGTTCCCTAAGAGACATTTGAATCTTTACGAGCTCGTATTTAAGTGAAGATTTTCCTATATAGAGCATGTTGTGTATGTCGTGTTTCATTTGCATCATTGGCATGAGTTTGTTACGTCGTTTCTTCATCATTTGCATGTGTCTGTTGAGTTGTTTGTCCATTGTTTGCATGTGTGGCATGAGTTGGCCCAACGATGAATCCATAATGGTAATAAATCTTGTAAATCACATGTGGATGTTCACTGCCAAGAGGAGGTACTTCATGAAGGTGAGCAGTTGATGATGAGAATCTGTGTTGTGAGGCACCGTACGAGGCTTGCTAAAAATTTGAGTGTTAGGCGAATGAGTCCCTACACAGTCCTGAGACGCATCGGGGCAAATGCTTATAAGCCGGACATCCCCGCGAGCATGGGTATTCATCTCGTATTCAATGTCGAGGAACTGACACCATACTTTACACCTCACGAGTATTCGGGCTCACATCTTGGTGGCCCTCCCGAGCCATTACAACCATTTTTACCACCCATCACTCAGCCTACCCCCGAGCCTTTTCCACCACATTCATTGCCCCGTGCTTAGCCCACCATTGGCATCCACCTACCTGAGATTCTATCCCCAACGATTTCACCATTGACACCTCAGATCCCACTGGACCATTCTAGTAGTGTGTCGAGATATGAGCTTATCACTGAGATCATTACGCATGAGTCTGTCCCCTCTACAGACGGTCTTGTGTGTCGCTACCTGGTTTGCTTACGCAGACGACCCTTCACCAACGACACCTGGATGCTACCAGCAGAGCTTGATCGATTCGTCCCTGGACTTCGACTTCAGTACGACTGTCTCCATTCATCGGAGATGGAAGATTTTCAGTCTGGAGAAGTTGATTGGCGAGGACACTATTCCAGTGATAACACTTGGATGGCCTCTGGTGGACCATATCGAGCCTTACCTGGCATACATCGGGAGAATTCTAATCCCTCTTCATCAGGAGATGAATTTTTTCAAGCCAGGGAGAATGATGCGGTTTGGCGACTTACCATATATGGTATGCCCGGATCGATGATCCGACCCCGCGAATGCATCCGGATTCGCGTTGCAAATCGATTTCATATATAGCTTTGTATTTTTCGGATATTATTTCATGTAGTTTTGGCTTTGAAACCAATGATCAATCATAGTCGTTGATTCCGGGTGCCTTAATTTCAATTTCTTATAAATAAGTTGTTTAGGGCTGCAGTATTTTTCATTGCTGAATGTTTGGAGAGTGTCTTCCTTCATTCCGGTGATCCCCTCCGCGGTGCCGACTCCGTGGGCCCCCTTGGTGATGACTCTGTGGGTAAGTTTGTATTTTTCTGATTTTTCGTCCATCTACACCCACCTCCCTGCCCTTTCCAGCCACCGACCACCTACAGGAACCCATCCAA
Organism: Platanthera zijinensis; assembly: GCA_039513925.1. Lineage (NCBI taxonomy): Eukaryota > Viridiplantae > Streptophyta > Magnoliopsida > Asparagales > Orchidaceae > Platanthera > Platanthera zijinensis. The sequence goes on along the minus strand of CM077078.1, from coordinate 54,014,703 downwards.
CCGCCCCTATTTCTCCTCCCAGATCAGTCGGCCCTCCCCTCCTCCACTATCCCTACAGCCGCCCCTCCTTCAGACAGCAAACCTCCCTCCAATAACCCTCCAGCCGCCCACCTCAAACCACTGCCCCTCAGTCCCCAAGTCGTCTCTTCTCAGCCTTCAGGCCTCCAACCCTAGTTCCCCCGGAACCCGTGAAAAAGCCTCCTTCCCTCCCTATCCAGCCGAGCTGCTACCCCCTGTAGCTGCATGGCTATTTTCAGCCACAAAACAGTCCAAATCTGGACTATTGCAACCATATCCAGCCGCCCCGCCTCTTCCCCTTGGCTGTCATCACACCCCCCCCCCCCTCCCATCCCGTGAATCCACCTCCCAACAGCCGGCCATCACCAAATCTATCCAGATCTGGGCATTCCAGCCCAGATCGAGCCACTTCCCTCTCATGTTACTTTGACAACCCCCCCCCCCCACCCCGCTTCCCACTTCTTTCTTTGACTAACTTCTCAAACTGCCACAGTTACTTACCACATAAGTGAGAATATTCCTTTATTCTTTTTATTGCTACAACAAGATTTAACAAGACTTAAAATTTATGCAAAATGTACGAATAAGTTATTGCCAGTCCAGCCAGTAAAACTATTATGCATGCACATAGCATATACATGATGCCAGGCAGCTCTTCCTGAATCATGTGATGCGTGTTCTCATCCAGGCATGTAATGTGTATATTGTTCAGAATAGAAATTGCAGGAATCAGGGAAAAACCCGAGTGAGCTTATATACACATTTTACAAGAATAATGATTCTCAATATACCAACTGATTAGCAGAAGACTCCAACATCAATGATATCAGTGCATCCAAGCATGCCCCTTGCTCCAATGTTCCTTGGTTTGATAGTATATTAATAAGAATCTGCATCAGTTAATGACTATCAATTACAAATGACAAGGAAATCTAAGTTTTTCTTTTAATACAAAGACTAAACTAGCACAAAAAAGAGAAGGAAAAACTTAAATCTAGAAAACAAAATCAAGACAAATTCATCCCTATAATAACCTTTTCAGTAAATGGATAATTGTTCAGTAAAATAGATTTCGTACAAGAAAAGAAATGCACAAAGAAAGGAAGAGGATATGCATCAAGGATTAAAGAGCTTGATCCCTTTTTTTCTACTTAAAAAGGGACTGCTGATTGTCAAACTGAAAAAATAAATATCATGTTATTACAGGTAAATTGTTTCAATTATGTACACTAAACTACCATTCATAGGAATTTCAATAATAATAATAACCTGCCTAGAAAATGCAGAAAAACCCACTGAACATAATGAAACAAAGGTGAAGATGATTAACCTTCTACAACAAGAGGATTTTACAAAGATATAAGTTAATTCTTGGACGCATTGGGCGTAAGGAATATGAAATAGTTGAGACACTTATCATTCCTATTGAAATTCAAATAGTACGTGAAATTTGTGGGCCTACTGTTAATCCTATTAGGGACTTATTAGTGAGAAAATAAGAATGGATTGAACCGTGATACGGGTTGTCTCCATGAGGTTGGAGGGCAGATGGTCTATGTTATTAAAGGCGCAAGACGCACCAAGGCGCAAAGGGGCCCTAGAGCCTAGGTGCAAGGCGCAGGCGCGCGCCTGAGGCACGTGAGGCGCAAAAATGGGAAAAAAATAAAATCAGTGAATTGGGCGCCCAATTCATGGAATTTCAGCGAATTGGACGCCAATTCATGGAATGTTAGTGAATTGGGCGCCCAATTCGCTCAATCTCGGCGAATTGGGGGCCCAATTCGCTCAATCACGGCGAATTGGGCGCCCAATTCGCTCAATCACGGCGAATTGGGCGCCCAATTCGCTCAATCTCGGCGAATTGGGCGCCCAATTCGCTCAATCTCGGCGAATTGGGGGCCCAATTCGCTCATTCTCGGCGAATTGGGCGGCGAATTCGCTCAATCTCGGCGAATTGGGCGCCCAATTCGCTCAATCTCGGCGAATTGGTCGGCGAATTCGCTCATTCTCGGCGAATCGGGCATGCCGGGAGACATGTCGGGCATGCCGGGAGACATGTCGGGCATGCCGGGAGACATGTCGGGCATGCCGGGAGACATGTCGGGCATGCCGGGAGACATGTCGGGCATGCCGGGAGACATGTCGGGCATGCCGGGAGACATGTCGGGCATGCCGGGAGACATGTCGGGCATGCCGGGAGACATGTCGGGCATGCCGGGAGACATGTCGGGCATGCCGGGAGACATGCCGGGAGACATGCCGGGAGACATGCCGGGAGACATGCCGGGAGACATGCCGGGAGGCATGCCGGGAGACATGTCGGGCATTGTTTTAAATGTCCTCCGACATGTCCGACATGTCTCCCGACATGTCATTTTTTAGGGCCAAACGATATGTTTTTCTACAAAAATAGATTATGTCTTTTTGTAAAATATAGGACGACATGTCCGATTTTTTCCGATATATTGGCCGACACGATTTTTAAATATATCGTCCGCTATTTTATTTTATGGTATATTAGCATACTAGCAACATATATTTAAATCGCCTGTGAATATTATATTATGTATGTTTAAATCGATTAGACTTATTGTTTTTATTTTTAACGTTTTATTCTTACTACCAATTTTATATAATTGTTTCACAATTTTTAATTTTATATTATAAAAAATATGAAAATATTTAATACCTTTATTATTTGATTTTTTGCATGTTTTTAAAATAAATTTATAAGGTTGGAAAGACTTATAATTAATCAAAGATTTTTAACTTTTAAATATTATTTATTTCCAATAAGCTTATTATTATCAAATTAATTTTATTGCATATTATTAAATATATTTTACAATGTATCATTTTGTATTTGTTAATAATATTTTATCTTAATTATTATTCGATTTTATTTTGTAATATAAATGACTCATTTTTATTTATTTGTTATATTATTTTACTATTTTTATAACATATAATTATAGTTAGTATACATAAAAATAAAAATTTTATTTATATGATATGGAAATCTGATATTTTAAAATATCCCCGACATGTCTCCGACTTCCGACATCCGACATTTAAAAACTCAATCCGATATGTCGCCGACATCCGATATTTAAAACATGGATGTCGGGCATGCCGGGAGACATGTCGGGCATGCCGGGAGACATGTCGGGCATGCCGGGAGACATGTCGGGCATGCCGGGAGACATGTCGGGCATGCCGGGAGACATGTCGGGCATGCCGGGAGACATGTCGGGCATGCCGGGAGACATGTCGGGCATGCCGGGAGACATGTCGGGCATGCCGGGAGACATGTCGGGCATGCCGGGAGACATGTCGGGCATGCCGGGAGACATGTCGGGCATGCCGGGAGACATGTCGGGCATGCCGGGAGACATGTCGGGCATGCCGGGACACATGTCGGGCATGCCGGGACACATGTCGGGCATGCCGGGACACATGTCGGGCATGCCGGGACACATGTCGGGCATGCCGGGACACATGTCGGGCATGCCGGGACACATGTCGGGCATGCCGGGACACATGTCGGGCATGCCGGGAGACGTGTCGGGCATGCCGAGAGACATGTCGGGCATGTCGGGGGCCCGAGAGACATGTCAGACATGCTGGGAGACATGTCTGACATGTTGGAGGGCATTTAAAACAATGGACATGGTCGTTGTGGAACCAAGGGGTGTTGATACGAGTATGGAGGACCCCATCATTGGAAAAATCTATGCACGGGTGTACACGAGGCAGACACGGGATATGGGAGCGGATTGAGGACTGGATGGACAACCTTATGTCTTTATTATTATTTCAATTAATTCATATTATGCTGAGGGGTCTTAGGTTTGGATTTATGCTTGTATTGTCATGGAAATTAATGTATTTGGAGGGGATTACAATCCTGAGAGCCCCTTTGCCCTAATTCATCCGATTTCTAACAATACCAGCTTTGTTAACCTTCGTTAACGAGTACTTCTGGTGGTTGAGCGGTCCATATGTTAGATCCAGTAGACACATTTCTTCAGCTAGCTGTTATAGGCCGCTCATTCAAACCGAGTCTTGAACCATTCACCTCGATTAAGCCGCACAATGGGGCCGCAGCCCATACACTCCAACCAGCTCCCCGCACCGAATACAATCAATGTGGTAGGTTGTTGAGCCTGATGCTTGATCCCCAGAACTCCGTGAAGAGAGTCCTCATCTTGCGGCTCAGTTGGTGAAGGGAGTCAAGATGAGGACTCTCTTCAAGGAGGTCTGGGGATCAAGCCCCAGCCTCAACAACCTACCGCATTGATTGTGTCCAGTGCGGGGAGCTGGCTGGGGTGTACAGACCGCGGCCCTGTTGTGCAGCTCGACCGGGGTGAAGGGTTCAAGACCCGGCCTGAATGAGCATCCCATAACACTAGCCTATTTAATATAGATTTGGATATTGAATTATTGATGCTTAGGTGATTTTTTTCACTAGTTTGATCACTCAACTAGCTTATTTTGTCTTATTGAACTATCGACAATAATTGATCAACCCCACCTAGGAAGATCTGGGTGTACATGTTTGAACATGGGTTCCGCATCTCTTAGCTTGAAAATAACAAATCATAATCTGTATTTGATATACTTTGCATGTGCTCATAGTGTGTAGGTCCAATATGTATAATAAAGAGAAGTACATGGGAGACGAGGACTGAATTGACTACTACCGCGGGCGATAGGTACTGTTGCCGCTAGAGACTCTCGTTCCGGAACGACAACTAATACGGAGCATTTCAAAAGGGACTTGGCGGGAGCACAAAGCCAATTATGTAAAGCATTATCACGCCACAAGAACCTTATCATACGACAGTAACATTTAGGCAATCTCGGGCACTCACAAAATGATTGAGGAGCCAAATGAAGTCAGAGATCACACTTTAGCGAACTGCAAATATTGCCTACCGCCCGGCAATAATTGTTGCCTAAGATAGCAGCTTTGCTTCCAAATCAGGTTGGTCGGAGTGCAAACATTCAATTATTGAGCTACCGTAGATGATAAGTACTGCCGGAGGCGATAGCAAATAGTGTTTTATTTAAACGTCATTTAGCTCTGTCTTTTAGAAGTAAAAAAAAAAGAATTACCTGAAGGGAGCCTCCGTGTCTGACATTCAGAGAAGTTCCAAGAGGCCATTCCAATGACCAGAGGAGATTTTGAAGGCGATCAAGATCAAAGCTTATTCAACACAAAGAACGAACACATCTACGACGACGATCTCACGTGTTCCATCGTCCTCGCCTACAAAGCATCTCTACGGAGTTTTATATTTCAAAATACTTTTAGTTATCTCTCTTATACTTTTTCTTTGAATTTATATAAAAATTTTTAGCATAGAGGAATTCGCCCTTGTGTTGGCGACTAGGTCTTTATAAGGCTTAGGGAAATTCGCCTTTTGGGTTAGGCGATTAGACTTAGGTTTAGGTTTAGGGGCGTCATGGGCCTATCTCGACATAGATAGGCTTAAGTCAATTGATTCGAGGAGCGAGTCGATATAAAAAACAAAGGCTCTGTTTGGCGCAGCGTTTGGAGCTTTCCGTTTGGGCCAAACGCCGCCGCACGACGGGTAACCAAATGGCCAACGGCGGCGTTTGCTCCGTTTGCACCCATCGCGCCTTGGAAAATGGAGGAAAACGGAGGGATTCCAATCGCAGCCTCCCCCCTCCGGTTCCAAAAGCTCTCCTTCTCCTCCCGCCGCCCGAACAAAACACCAAACCAAACGAAGCCAAAAAGAACTTTTCATTCATCGCTTTTGATTTTTAGCGTTATGAAGATCTAAATTTTGTAATTGTTTTTAGACTTCATTTAGGAGAGCGGTTGCGATTGCAAAAGGAGCTGTTCTAAATGCATGTTTGTAAATGGAGTTGTTAGAAATTTGTGGCTGCAAATGGAGATCTATTTGGATAGTTGGTGTTTGCAGAGCTGTTCAGAACAGAGAACCGTTTGGCAAAACAGCAGTGACGTTTTATAAATATTTTTAATTATAAAATATTTTCTATTATATAATTTTTTAAATTATTGTTTCTGTTAGAAAAGCCTACTTAAGGGCCCATTTAGGGGCTCAATTTTCTCTCTTTTCTCTTTCTTTGTATTAGTCTCACATCTTGAATTGGGATTTCTCTCCTTCCTCTCTTCCTATATAAATGTATTCATACTTATAATTATTAATTCAAGAAGTATATACAAGGTTTGAGGCCTCTCTTTACATGGTATCAGAGGCACCGGTCCTTTCCTTGGGTTTCCCGATCTGTCCGCGGTTTCTACTTTCTAACCGCCCTGAGCCGTGGTTTCTCCTTTTGTTCTGACCGCCCCGAGTTCCTCTCTGGCGGTCTCCCGTCCTACTCGCGGCCTTTTTGCGGTCTCTCTCTCCCTACCCGCATCTCGCTCTATGGCTCCACCCACCTCCTTCCCCTCTCCTTTTATAGCCTTCCCTCTCACCACCGTGGGCCCCGGTTTGGTTCTGCTCGCTGCGGTTTGTGCGGCCTGCTCGCCTAAACCGCGGCTTATCTAGTCGCGTGGTATGTTTCCTTCACCGCGTCATATCTAGTCGCGTGGTTTGTTTCCTTCACCGCGGCTTGCTAGTCGCCCGGTTTGTTTCCCTTCCCGCCCGGTTTGTTTCCTTAACCGCGACTTGCTCGTCGCGCAGTCTGCCTTTGTGATTGTCGCGGCCTATTTCCTCTCTTCGGGTTCCGCATCTTTGGTCGCGACCTCTCTTGTCGTTAGTGTGCTTCACCGTGACCGTGCGGCTTCCTTCTTCTCTCCGCTGCCGGCTTTGCCTTCTATCTAGCCGTGTTGCTTCTTCCTCTCTTAGCCGCATCCTGGTCGCGACATTTTTGGTCGTTGGTGTGTCCGTCGAGACAGTGCGCCTTCTTTCTCTGCTTAGCCGCCCGGGCTTCTTTTGCTAGTCGGCCGACCGACTTCTCTCTTCGGCCTCATTCTCTCTCTAGCCGACCGAGCTTCTTTTGCTAGCTGGCCGACCTGCTTCACTCTTCGGCCTCATTCTCTCTCTAGCCGCCCGACCTCCTCTTCTTAGCCGTCTGGACTCCTTATCTAACCGCCCGACCTCTTCGGCTTAGCTGCCCGGCCTCCTTCTCTAGCCGCACGGCCTCTCTCTGCTTCGCCGCCCGGCCTCCTTCTCTAGCCGCCCGACCTCTTTCTTTAGCCGCCCGACCTCTCTCTTTGCTTAGCAGCCCGACCTCTCTCTTTGCTTAGCCGCCCGGCCTCCTTCTCTAGCCGCTCGGCCTCTCTCTCTACTTAGCCGCCCGACCTCCTTCTCTAGCCGCCCAGCCTCTCTCTCTGCTTAACCGCCAGGCTTCCTTTGCGCGCCGCCCGGCCTCTTGTGCTAGCTGCATGGCTTCCAAACATTCCGCTGCTACATCTTCTCCTCCTGCTCGCGCGCCTGCTGCGGCTCCTGAACTTCGTAATGAGCTATGGATTACTACCATTTCTCTTACCGGGAAACGGAATTTCGTCGAATGGGTTCACTCTGTTCGTCGTGTTTTGCAGACAAAGGGTCTTCTTCATCACTTGACCCGAGCTACCCCCGCTGCTCCCTCCGATGACTGGCTTCGCGATGATGGTCGGGTCCAGTCTTGGCTTCTCAACTCTATGGACATTGAGCCCTACAGGATGGCCATGTATCATGACACGGCCAAGACCATGTGGGAGGAGCTCCACTCCTTTTACTCTGGGCACAAAAGTCTTCGTCACTTATATGATATTCTCTCCGACCTTCAAAACCTTGCTCTTGGTGCTTACGACGATATGATCTCTTTTGTTGCCCAGGACAAGACCCTGGATGAGGCTTGGATTCAACATCAGCCTCTCACTACTGATCTAGCTACTCAACGGGCCCAAAAAGCAGTTGTCACCATCGCGATGATGATGTCTCGTGTTCCTCCCCACCTGCACAGTGTTCGGGCCCAGATCCTCTCTTCCACAACGACTCCTTCGTTGGCTGATGTCTGCTCAATGCTGCTTAAAGTTACGGCTTCTACTGAGGCTCCTCCCGAATTTGCACCAGCTCTTCTTCAATAGCCTCTCCTTCTGACCCCTCCTCCTGCTCGTGGATCTTCCACCCGAGGGGGCCGACCTCCGTCTCGGGGACGAGGACGTGGTGGTCGTTCTTCTATGAAATGCACATATTGTGGTCGGGATGGTCATCTTGAGGCTACCTGTTACCTCAAGCATGGTTTACCTCCCCACCTTGCTGCTCCTGCTCCCACTGGGGCTTTTGCCCCAGATCCGGCGTCCACTACCCGCCAAGATATAGATGAGCTCCGCACCCAACTCCAACAGCTACAGGGTGCCCTCGGCCGCTCCTCCGGCTCGGTTGTGTCTTTCTATGCGGAAGGTATAACCTGTCTCTCATAACCCCCGCTGGATCGTCGATTTCGGCGCTTCTCACCATATTATCTCCCAGAAGCCCCCCCCCCCCAGTATCTCCAGACGGCTCATCCTCCGTGTATCACTGTGGCCAATGGTGACACCCTACCGGTCTCTGGCGCCGCTACTCTTCAGCTTACCCCGGCCCTTTCTCTTTCCTCGGTTCTTCACGTTCTGGGGTCTCCTTTCAATTTACTTCTTGTTAGTCGCCAGACGCACGACCTTGATTGTTGCATAAACTTTTCTCCTTCTTCTTTTCTTATGCAGGATCGTCGCACCCGGAGTATCATTGGTAAGGGGCAACTGTTGAATGAGCTCTACATCTTGGATATCCCACCCACTCTTCTCTTTGTCGTCTCCACTGTCAATTTGCATCGCCGCCTTGGGCATGCTCCCCTTCCGATTCTCAAGCGGACTCTTCCTGATGTTCTTTTACGGGAGTTCTCTTGTGAATCTTGTATCTATGGCAAACAACATCGTTCTTCCTTCCCCCCTGCCTGTACCAGGAATAGTACTCTTTTATCTTTAGTTCATTCTGATATATGAGGTTCTTATAAAGTCCCCAGTATCTTTGGGTTTCGCTATTTTGTAACTTTTAATGATGATTACTCGCGTGTTACGTGGCTATATTTACTGCATGATCGTACTGAACTTACCTTTGTGTTTCGTGCTTTTTTAACTGAGATACGTACGCAGTTCGCCACTCCCATCAAAGTCATCCGCACTAATAATGCTCGTGAGTATATTGGTCGCACCTTCTCCAATCTCTGCACCGAATTTGGCGTCATCCATCAAACTTCGTGTGCATATACCCCTCAGCAAAACAGGGTGGCCGAACGGAAGAATCGTCATCTTCTTGATATTGCTCGGTCCCCCATGTTTCAAATGCAGGTTCCGATCGAATATTGGAATTTTGCCGTCTCCACAGCTTGTCATCTCATCAACCATCTACCCTCGTCTGTTCTTGATTTTGCCTCACCTATCCAACTCCTCTATCCTTCCACCAACCCAATATCTCTCACCCAGCGGGTCTTTGGGTGTGCTTGTTATGTTAATCTTCTTGGCCCCCTTACTGACAAACTTGCTCCTCGGGCGGCCAAATATATGTTTGTTGGCTACTCCCGTACTCAAAAGGGGTATGTTTGTTACTCTCCTCTTGATGGCAAGCTGGTCGTCTCGACGGATGTCACCTTCTGCGAAGACCAGCCCTTCCACTTACCTTCCACCACCGCGTCTTCCTCTCCTCCTCTTCCCCAGCCTGTCGTACCAGTCACGCCCTCTTCTCTGCCATCTCCTTCCTCCTCTCTCCCTGCCCCCACTCGTGTTCCTCCGCCCGTTATCCGTGTCTACACTCGTCATCGCTCCCAGGATGGTTCCCTGCACCAGCTCCCTGCTCCTAGCGACATCCCGGAAACGGCAGATCCAGCTCCCGCCTCTACAGCTTATCCCTTTGGCCAACTACGTTTCTCTTCATCGGCTGACTCCACCTCTCTACGCCTTTGCCACCTCTCTTTCCTCTACTTCTATTCCTAACACTGTGCAGGCGGCGCTTCAACACCCGGGGTGGCGGGCGGCCATGGACGATGAAATGCGGGCTCTCTGGGCTAACCAGACTTGGGATTTGGTTCCTCTTCCTGCAGGCCAACACTGTGTTAGCTGTAAATGGGTCTTTGTTGTTAAACATGCGGCGGATGGCACCGTTGAGCTTCTAAAGGCCCGCCTCGTGGCCCGGAGTTTTACTCAGCTACATGTCCTTAATTATGAGGAGACCTTCTCTACGGTGGCCAAATTGAACACGGACTGCATTCTTCTCTCCTTGGCTGTTCATCGTCATTAGCCTCTTTATCAGCTGGATGTTAAGAACGTCTTCCTCAACGGCGATCTACAGGAGACGGTTTATATGCACCAACCTCCCGGGTTTGAGACCACGGAGGAATCTCGGGTCTGTCATCTTCGGAAATCTATTTATGATCTCAAACAGTCCCCATGCGCTTGGTTTGACAAATTCAGCAAGGTTGTCTGTGATATTGGCTTCATTCGGAGCTCGGCTGACTTTTATCTCTTCACCCGACACCGGTCAACCGGAACTGTGATCCAACTTGTATATGTTGACGATATCCTCATTACTGACGATGATACTACAGGGATACAACATATCAAGCAACAGTTAAACTCCGCCTTTCAGACCAAAGATCTTGGCAACCTTCGGTATTTTCTTGGCCTTGAGGTTGCACGTCGCCCTGATGGTCTTGTGTTATCCCAAAGGAAGTACTGTATGGACCTCCTTCATGATGCCGGCTATTCTGGATGCAAACCTGCGGATACTCCTATGGACGTCAATCACAAGCTCTCGGCCCACGGCTCTGACTCCGACAAGCTGCTTACAAATCTGGAATACTATAGACGCTTGGTAGGGAAGCTGATCTATCTTACAGTTACTCGACCAGACATCTCTTTTGTCGTGGGAGTCGTGAGTCATTTTATGCATGCGCCTCGGACATCTCATCTTCAAGATGTCGAGCGCATTCTTCGATATCTCAAGATCTCTCCAGGACAAGGGCTTGTGTATAAGCCATCCACATCTCTATCTCTTGTCGCGTACTCTGACGCTGACTATGCAGGATTCATTGATGACAGGAGTTCCACAACTGGTTTTTGTACCTACTTCGGTGGCATCTCATAACCTGGCGTAGCAAGAAACAGACTGTGGTTGCTCGCTCTTCTACTGAAGTCGACTATCGGGCTATGGCTGCTGTTGTTTCCGAGTTAACCTGGCTTGAGAGCCTTCTGGGAGACTTAGGTGTTCGTCTCTCATCATCGGCGACCCTATTTTGTGACAATCAAGCAGCAATATATATTGTCAAGAATCCGGTCTTTCACGAACGCATAAAGCATATTGAAGTTGACGGTCACTTTATCCGGGAAAAGGTACAGTCAAAGAAGATAGATTTGGAGCATGTTCCTGCTACAAACCAAGTTGCTGACATCCTGACTAAAGCTCTCTCCCGGCCGCTATACTACCAGTTTTTATCCAATCTTGGTGCCTACGACTTGTACGCTCCAGCTTGCGGGGGAGTGTTAGAAAAGCCTACTTAAGGGCCCAATTTTCTCTCTTTTCTCTTTCTTTGTATTAGTCTCACATCTTGAATTGGGATTTCTCTCCTTCCTCTCTTCCTATATAAATGTATTCATACTTATAATTATTAATTCAAGAAGTATATATAAGGTTTGAGGCCTCTCTTTACAGTTTCTAATATATATATATTAAATTGTTGAAGATAATTATAATAATATATATATATACATTTTCTAATTTATTTTTCTAATATATATATATACATATATATAAATTAATAAGTTAATGTTACTCTTAAAACTATATACTTATATAAAAATTTTAAAGCCCCTCTGATGTGCCTCCGTCGTGACTCCTCCCTGCCTCCACCGTGCTTCCGCACGGCTCCGACGCCGGCAGCCTGCCCGGAGCCCACCGGCGGTCTCGCCGGACCCTGGCGGCCTCGCCGGACCCCGGCGAACCCGTCGGGGGTATCCTGGGGGCGCTCCAGCAGGGCCACCGCCAGCAGTAGCCCTGACCTTGAGGCACAGATCAGGGCCACCGCTGGCGGTGGACCTGCCGGAGCGCCGCCGGTATACCCCCGGCGGGTCGCCGGGGTCCGGCGAGCCCGCCGGTGGGCTCCGGTCAGGCCACCGCCGGCGGAGCCTAAAAATAAAAAAGAGAAAAAACAGCGGGCAACCGGAGCAGCCATGGTGGCATGCCTCTCTTCCTCCTCTTATTTCCTCCATGTCTCATCTTCGCCCAGTGCTCCAGGCATTGGCGGAGCTGCTGCGGCAAAACAGCCGGCGGCGGAGCCGCTGTGGGATTTCTTCCTCCTCCCTAAATGCGGGAAACCGGAGCTCTAGCACTATGTTTCATCCCACAACATTTTGAGTAGAGATAAAATGTCGGGCGGTTCAAAATACAGCGGAAAAACAAATGACTTCCCCCCCCCCCTCAGCGTTTTGACTAAACGAAACAGTCAAAAACGTTAAACCAAATAAAGCCTTAATATAAATAAATCATGTCTTTCTTGTTGTATTTAATTCATTAATAAATTTCAAGATGCCAGACTCGAGAATTACTTATTTCAAAATGATCATTAAAAATTTAAAATATTAAATTGAAAATTAGTATTCCCTTATTCACGCCCCCCCCCCCCCCCCCTCTCTCGGTCGGGCCTCACTCTGGTATGACTGAATTAGACTTACTTTCCTATTTCCCATTTAACCCCTGCAGCTATATCAAAACATCAAAAAAATATCCCTCTCTCTCTCCCACCGCCTCTCTTTCTCTCCCACCGCCTCTCTCTCTCTCTCGCCCTGTCTATCTCTCTCCCGCCTCTCTCTCTCCCGCCTCTCTCTCTCTCTCTCTCTCTCTCTCGGCAAGCCTTCCGGTGCTCCTCACGGCAGCCCTTCTCTGGCGCTCCTTGCCCCCAGCCCTTCCCTGGCGCTCCTCACGGCAAGCCCTCCTCACAGGCAAGCTCACCGCCGGCAAGCAAAATCAGCTGAGCAGAAGGTTTGGATTCCTTCTCCTCCTCTTCCTCCTCCGCACCTTGCTTCTGCACGGGAAACTGGCGCGGCGGCGGCGGCGGGAGTGGTGGCTCATTAGGAGAAGAAGAGGAGGAGCAACGCATCGGTTTGTGCAATTCCTCAACTGTCGATCTTCCGGATGAGTTGCTACACCGAAGAAGCGTCTGGTAGCCCAAGCTGAGGGAGGGGAAGGAGAAATTATGGAGGCGGGATTGTGGCTTCGATCTCCTTGACTCTTCCCCTTCCCTTCCCCTTCCCCGCAGGATCTCTCTCTCGCTCGTTCCTCCCCTTCCTCCCATGCCGCGATCTTCCCTTCCCGCGCCGCTCCTCCTTGCTTCTCCTCCTTATGTCGGTGTCGTTCTTCTCTTCATCGTGGTACATCGCTAGCTTCTCCTTCGTTCTCCACGCCGACTTCTCGCTTAGGGTAAGCCTGAAATTTAGATCTACGCTGCACATCATTGATTTCACGAGACGATAAGCCTGATGTTTTTTGTGATTTCTGATTTTCATTTTTGATTTCATTTGTGAGCTGGTCCGCTATAGAAATCATTTGCTCATTTGAGATGTGAGAGGAAGAGATGAAAATAGGAAGAGATGTAATGGGAAATTAAAATTATAAGGATACAAATCCAAATCGTTCTTGGAAATGTCAAAAAGAATATGAGTATTCATTGAACATGCTTCACATTTTGGTGTAAAAAGGAATGATTGCGATGAGCATGACGCCGTGATTGCGATGAGCATGACGCCGCGATTGCGATGAGCATGACGCCGCGATTGCGATGAGCATGACGCCGCGATTGCGATGAGCATAACGTTGCGATTGCGCTGATCATGATGTCGCAATTGTGAGGATCATAATTGTGATGAGCATTAGTTGCCAGAATATTTTTGTGGTAATTGAATATGTTTTTTCTCGTTGATGATGATGATGATGCAGTTCTTCAATGGCTACAGAGGTAAGCGTGTGCCTGTGTGAGTACCAAAAAAGCTCCTGCCTGCTACAAGGAAGTTGACGTGGGTCTAAATTTCCGATTGCATAAGAGAATGAATGGATCACCTCTTTTGTAAGGCACCACTGCTATTAAGATCATTTGTTTTTAAGAACGGAGATGAACCGGATTTGGGATGCATTTAGTGGTGATATTCAACATTCGTACCAAGGTCACGAGGGACATATTTACTCCATATGCCCTCATTCTATAGAAAAAGCCCACTTATGTTTTCCTTCATCAAATTAAAAAAACTTAAATATTTCTTTGTGTGATTCCTAACGCCCCTCTATCTGCGCGATATGACTCAGTTTATCATTTCGACTTTCATTGATGGGAAAATAATGTTTTGGCTGTATAGTAATTGGGGCTCTGGAGGGGGTTACAAAGCTCCTGATCAGTGTTGAACATCCTTGTCTTATATAGATGGAAGCAGATTAGCTGATATGGACTACTAAGGTTTTATTTGGGGGGACTTAATTAAGGTTCGGGTTCATGCAGTTGTAACCGCTTGATCGGTGAAAATAAGTCCCCCCAAACATTGCCTAAGTTTGACGGTGTCATGTCCTTTTTCTGAAATTTTCACCTCCATATCCATTTTTCTTAAGGCCCTGATGTCTATGTTCATGCTTAGGTTTATTTTCTTCTGGTATTACTAAAGATGGAGATTCATATATTGCTGAATTGTATCGTGGGGGCATCATAAAGATGGTTTACGTAAAAACTCAAAGGAGTTTCTGCATTTCGATACAGCTAAAAGTAATTTTTTGGCAGTTGGAGATGAGTTTATGATCAAATTCTGGGACATGGAAAATGCTGACATTTTTTTACAACACAAGACGTTCAGGGTGTAAATGAGGCATGGTCAAGATTTTTCTCGAGAACGTCATCCGTGATGTCGTCACCTACAACGAGCATTATCGCCGCAAGAACGTCACGACCATGGATATCCTAATTGAAAGATGTGTTCCTCCTCAAGCCAATTGCTGGTGACAAAAAAGAACTATTTTTTGAGTCCAAGTTTTTATACAATTTACCATCTATGTTTTGAGTTATTTTTATAGAGAAACGGTGTTTAATTTTGCTAAAAATCATCCTTATTCAAGTTGATTTTGTTTATAAGAGATTATGAATCAAGTTATTGTGAAAAAAATTAGCCCAAAGTTATTGAGGAGCACGGATTTAAATCTTGGCATGCGTTGAAATCATTTTATATTGTAAAATTGGACTTGACTCGATTGAATTATGGCATGTTTGGCATGGTGGTAGAGGTCGTGAACGCTGTGGTTGGGAACCATCGTTCTTGATCGTCTAACCTCACCTAAAGAACTTCATTCCTTTTTATGTTCAAAACTAGCTATTTTTTCTTGGTTGTGGTCGTAAATGTTGTCAAGCCAAACATAAATTCAATGTCCATGGTGTTTTTGTCCAAATTCTAAACTCAATGAAGCAAGAAAAAACTGTGTCAAATGAAGCCTTAAGTAGCGTTTGGCACAGCTTATTTTAAAAACGCAGTTTTTGACTTTCTGTAGTTTACTTCATAACCCCAACCGCAAGAAATTTCCGCGTTCGGCAGCAGCTCTCGCCGAATCCCTTAGCGCTCCCGACTCCTTTCCTCGCTAGTGGCGACCACCGGATCTCCACCGCGCATCCGGCCTCTTCTCACGCCGCGCATAAAGGACGAGCGTCTCCGCCCCATTAACCTCAGGCGACCTCCCAGCGATAAAGGACGAGCGTCTCCGCCCCATTAACCTCGCTAGGGTTTTCGCGGAGAACGCCATCGGCGCCAGCGTATGCTTCGCAAAACCTTAATTGAGCTTTTATTTTCTTAGAAAGCCCAGATAACTAACTAACCGAATCAACGGAGACACCTGGAAGGGGGAATCATCAAAGCTCCGGTGGAGATTAGGGGTCATGAGCTGAGATCGGACGCACTGTTCTTCTTTCCGGAGTTCTGTAAAAATTTGTTTGTTTGGATTTGTCCATTGAGATTTGTTGGCTGTTACAGCTTTGTTCCTGTGAGTTCTGTAAATTTTTTTTTGAAGTAAAACAGGAATTGGACTCTCAACGAATTTGTTTGTTCGGATTTGTTGTCAACCCTAAATAAAAAATGAAAGAACTACCAATTGTTGGACTGGATTTGTTTGTTTGGATTTGTCCATTGATATTTGTTCTGTAATTTGTTGTGAGGTCGATAATGGCTTCATTCAAAATTTGTGCTTGGAGTTTTTTTTTTGAAGTCAAGCAGGAATGGGACTCAAAGGAGGATTTGTTTGCTTGGATTTGTTGTCCGGTCCAATTATGGTTTATTTGAACTTGTTTGAATCAATTATTTAACACGAAACTATCCCTCGGCAAAATAATCTTCAACTTCAATAAACTTCTATAAATTGTCTGAAGCAAACATTGTTTTGGGTGTTGGGTTTTATTTTATGAAAACAATATTTACACAATAATTATTGGTACTAAAAAAATGTGGAAAAAAATTCAATCAAAACTCTGTTTTGTTTCCAAACAATTTTTTGAAAACTCCGTTTTGAAAACTCCATTTCACCCAAACAGTTTTTTAACAGAACTCCATTTTCCAGAATCAGCACTTTTTCTATCAGCAGCTTACCATCAGCAGCTTACCATCAGCAACAGCCCAACCAAACAGAGCCTTAGTGTACGTCAAATAATAATATGTGAGACGTTGACTCCAGTTTAGATATAAGATTCATATTATTCAAAATCTTGAATTATGTGTTTTGATTTTCCTAGAAATAATTAGAACCTAAATTGATTTGAAAGTGGTAGATTTTAGCGAAGGCCTTGTGCAATTGCTTTTCTTCAGGAATCAGTCACCTGAATGCTCATAAATGCTTCCTTGAATATATCAGAGAATATGTTTGGTAGCTAAGATGGCTTGTCTTTAGGAAACTCACGAATCAAGCCACAAGCAAAACGACATACTCGATGTCAGGCCTTGTGTTGCTCGTCCAAGCACCTATAGTTTACTGGATTTACATTGCCTTCTTATTATTTGCTACTTAGTTTTTATCTAAGGCTTATCAGGATCAATGATAGATTGCATTTGTCCATGCTGAACCTTTTGAGGAGATTACTTGCATATCATTCCTTAGAGATAAATATCTGCCCATGTGTTTGTTGGATCTGAAGACCCAAGAAGATGTTTGGGTGGTCGAGGTCAGTCATCTCATGGTTTTTAATGTTGGTTTTGGAGTGCATCTTGTTGCGTTGGTTGGTGGATGATGTTTATGAAAAAAAAAGTTGTCATACTTTGCTCTACGGGGGTAATGAAAGTGAGTTAAAACCTGTCACAAGTCATGTTTGTCACAAGCTGATAAAACATATTAAGATCGAACATCATTTCATATGAGAAAAAGTATTTAATATATCTCTTTTCATTGAGTATGTTCGGAACCAAGACAACGTTGTCAACATGTTAACAAAGCCTCTATCTAAGGGGTCGTTTGAGTACGCCTTCACGAATTGCTAAGACTGATATCTTGATTTCACTTTAAGGAAAGTGTTACAATTTCTTAAGTGAAATTGTGTGTATATAGTAGTATAATTGCAAATCTAGGCCCTGACCTTTGGACACTCTTGATTTGTGTGTGTTCATTCCAAGAATGACAATGAAGAAACACTTTACATGAAGACACTCTTTGCTGAAGTGGGAATGCATATAGTAGTATAACTGCAAATCTACGCCGGAGAATTGTTGTTCATGAGAGTTTATGCAAGAAATTTTTATTCCATGTGACATGGCGGTGGCGTTTTGGTGAACTAAGAATTATATGCATATTTAGTAGTTTTGATTTATATGCATACTTAGTAGATTTGACAATCTGATAATAATATGTTGTACTTATTCTAATTTACAAAATTTCATTATTTTAATAATATTTGGTCCTTCAGAAAATTAGAAAGAAGTAATATTGAATCATTTAAAAAAAATTGCGTTGTTTGGAAGTAAAACGTGGCAAAAGGGGTCAAGTACATTTAATTTGTTGCATTGTTCATCTATGGTAGCGTTTCTAATTAAATGTCGCAAATTTGAGGATTTTTCAATCTTTATGTCACCATAGATTCAAGAGGTTACCGTCACTTTTTTTTTTTTGAAAAATGCCGCAAATGACTATAACGACGACGGTATCTGCGATGATTTTGCGATGTTTTATTAAACGCCGCAAAATAATATGCGACATTTACAAAAAGCCGCAGAAACTACTAAAAAATCTGGCCGTATGCGTTAAATGTTGTAGAGCGATCCCTCTCTCCCCCCTTTTCTTCTCCTCCCCCTCTTTTTCTTTCTCTTCCCTCCCCCTCCCCCCCTTTTTCCCCCTCATACCAGAGTAGAACCTGGCGGCCCCCTCTAAGGGTGCTTCACATTTCAATAAGTGGTATCATAGTCATATTATTCCAAAAAAAGATTTCACCACCAGAAACAATGGTGCATCATGATCTCATTTTCAATGAGGAGCAGAAGATTAGTTGTCCTCTACTATTCACTAGGTCTATCTAGAGTTATTGGAGGACTAGGACGAGATATTTGTAATGACTCTTGATTTAGATATATGTGCTATGATAGAACAACATTATTCTCCACCTACAATTGTAGTTGGAGGAGAAATATATAAAAGGATAAAAAAAGTGGGATGATCATCATAAACGAAAATGCACAAATAATGCAAAAGTAATGAACTCTCTTTTTTGTGCACTTGAGAAAGTTGAATTTAACCAAACGTGTGCATGTCAAACTTCTTATGATACTTAGCATTTGTTGAAACTAACTCATGAAGGTACATCATAGGTGAATGATTCAAATTTATTTAAATTGGATACGGAATATTAATAATTCTGAATGGAGCTCGACGAGGAAGTGGACGCTATGTACATAAGGTTCACAAAGATTATGACTGCCTTCAAATCCCATAGAAAGACCTTCTCAAAAGGCGCTTTGGGCCGAAAGATACTAAGATCTCTCCCTCCAAGATTCAATCTGAAGGTCACCGCCATTGCAAAATCATATGATCTATGGCTCGAGATTGAGAGTCTCATTGGGAACCTAAAAACCCATGAGGTTGAACTCAAAATTCAACATAAAAAGTACAATAGAGAGCCTAAGAAAAATTTGTTGCCGCTAAAATCAACAAAATAGAAGGACGATGATGGAGGATGATAGGGAGAGCCTCTTCATGAAAGGCTTCAAAAGATTCATAAGGAATTCGAAAAGGAGAAACACCTTACGGAAATACATGAAGGGTGGGAACAAATACGGCTCTTGGTCAAAAAAGGTGGCCACTTGGGATGATTTCATCTATGGATTCTAGCAGCACAAGCTCAAACGACGACGAGGAGGAAAACATGTGCCTCCTGGAAAACATCATCTTCCTTCAGAGGATGATTGTAGTGTCCAAAACGACACGGAGGTACTCTCTCCTACTTATAATGATTTATATTCTGATTATATGAAAACTTGCATATATTTTAACAAAACTTTAAAAGATTTGATTTGGTAAAATCTGAAAATAAATTTTTGTTGAAAGAAAATAAAAAATTAACAAAAGAAACAATCAAGTTTGGGAAAGAGAAGATAAATTACCAAGAGTGAGACAACTCCTTGGCAAGAATTAAAGAATTTGAAGAATTATATTATTCAAGACCTCCTTGAATATCAAAACTCTCACTAATGAGAAGAGAGACTTAGAAAGCTAACAACAATCTTCACGTGCCGAAATTGAAAATGGGAAAAAGACATTTGCTGAACGATGTGTAAAGCTAGTGACTGAAAATACGGGTCTAAAATCATGTATCCATGACTTAAAAACTGTTATATAAAAATTCGAATTTGGCAAAAAATCTCTTGATATGATGTTGGCCAACCAATGTCATGGAAGTGCAAATTTTGGGCTAAAATATAGTTTTGTGACGCTACCGCAGGCAATAACTACTACTATCGATCGTAGCAGTACATCTTAAAATAAACAAAAAATTAATAATAAATAATTAAATCTGATGGTAGCCTGGTACTTCTCCCTTTTCCAATAAGAGTTCATCCAGAAATCAGAAAGTGGCTTTCATTGCTTTTCGCTTGTGTTTCAAATGTAACAAGTTTGGTCACGCATCTGGCTCTAGCTTGAAGAAGGGACTGCATGCTTTAAAGTAAATTTGGATCCCTAAGATTTCCACCTACTCTATGGGATGAACCTCTTGGGTATTCGGATCTTTACTTCCTATTTCTTTTTAGGTATGTTGGCAGGCTAAGGACAAAAGAGACATGCGGTACTTGGACTCAGGATGCTTCAAGCACATGACGGGCTATAAAGACAAGTTCCTTAGCCTAGACAAAAAGAAAGGCGGGTCAGTCACATTTGAAGACAACAACAAAGGAAAGATCACAGACATTCGTACAGTGGGTAACGATTATTTCTCAATTTCCAATGTTTTATTTGTTGATGGTTTGAAACACAATTTAATTTGTATTAGTCATTTATGTGATAAGGGATTAAATGTATTATTTGAATCATCAACAACCTCATGTAAAATCATTAATGTTAAAACAAAAAATACTACACAGTGCACCTAGATCACATAATGTTTAAACTACTACCTTTAATGGTCTCACTTTATCATCAATAAAATATCTAGTAGCAAAAAATCAAGAATTAGAACTTTGGCACAAGAGACATGGTCATTTTTGTGTCAAGCTAATTATAAGCAATTTCTATCACTAGACCACTATAATTAATTCACATTGATCACTTTGGTTTTGTTGGCGCATCTAATTTAGGTAGAAGAAATATACTTTACTTTTGATTGATGATTTTTCACGTTTTTTACTAGACTATATTTCTCACCTCTAAATCTGACGTACTTTCTGAATTTTTTAAATTATGCAAATGAAATCAAAACGAACATGATTTTAAAATTAATGGCATAAGCTCAGATCATGATAATGAATTTGAAAATGAAAAATTTCTTCTTTTCGTGAAAATTTAGGTAATAAACAAGAATTTTCCACTCGTTCACTGCAACAAAACGATGTGGTAGAAAGGAAAAATAGAACCATACAAGAATTAGCATGCATTATGCTTTCTGAGTATGGGTTGCCTAAAGACTTTTGGGCCGAAGACGTTAGTATCGCATGATATGTTATAAATTGTCTCCTCTTCTAATGCAAGTATCAAATCCATCCCCTCTGCATGTCGTCTCACGCCTCAGCGCACGACTCTGATGCCCCGTCCAGTCGACCCCCTCTTCCAGTCGTCATCTTCCCCCAGCGACGCCACCCCCGCTTATGTCGACGCCAGCAAACCGCACGTTAGTCAGCCTATGTGGGTCTCTATCTTCTTCCCGACTGCATAAGGCCGGAGCAGCTCTGTCTACCTCTTTGAGTCTTCTTCCCATAAGGAGAACAAACTGGCAAGGCGACAACAAAGTCCTCCGACGCAATTGATCCATCTCAGCATCGACATCCTTCCACACTTATTCCTCGCCACCGGCAGTGGATCCCTCGGCGTTGCGCCTCCTCTCCGACGCGTCTCTTTGCTTCCATGACGCAAACTTCTCACAAAATTTCTCGCGCAGTCTGCCTTCTCTAGTTGTCTTGAGCCACCCGATTTCCTCGAACCCCTCATGACAGACGTCGACGACTCATGAGCACAATTACTCGCCATGTTCCACTGTATTATTGCTCGGCTCGATCGTCGTGACGCTTTGATTGATCGCATGCTCAACACTCTCCAAGGGCTGTCACGGGCCGCAGCTCCCCCCCCCCCCCCGGGAGACGGCTATTCCATCACTCTGCCACCTCATTTTCACAATGCCGCAACGCCACTAATCTAATCGCCAGTTTTTCACACGCCTCTTCTCATGTGACCGGCCCCGTTTGACTGCCAGCAGATGCCACCCTTATCTGCCCCGCCACCAACTCACCTCGAAATGTCGCGCTCGCAGGCAGCCACTGATGTATCGCCTCTCCCTACGGTGTTCGTCATTCTGCCACATCCTTTCTGATGCTAGCCCTTGCTCCGCCAACCCCGGTTTTGCCTTCCCAAGTAATCTCGCTGCCTCTGATGGCAACCATTGCTCTGCCGACCCCTGCCTTGTCACTTCCTTCAACCATCTCGTTGCTTCCTCTACCGGATCTTGCTCCGTCGGCCCCTGCTCTGTCTGTCCCCCTGCATACGTCCTTTTTGCAAGCCAATGTCCCCCCAACCTCATTGCAGCTGCTACTCACCACCGCTCCGCCATCCACGTCGAACCCCAAGTCGGAGTCGTCATTTCTAATCATCGCAGCTTCTTGTCAACCCGAGCTACCACCGCCTCCGACCGTCCGCTACCATTAGACGCGCAACAAGGAGCTATTTTGGCGCGAAATTAAGGAGTCGGAGGATCTGATTACCCTACTCGAGTTCGAACGTGAGGGCAAGCTCGATGTCAAGGATGGATGGAGTGTTACAGGTTTGCCGTCAGTTATCCTATTATATTAGTAAATATGTTATATCGAGACAAGTCTTTATTGTATGAGTCGAGTCGTATTTAGTCATAAAAATATTTTTGGTCTTGTAATATTTCCATGTATTTTTATATTTTTATGCATCTTGATGTAATTACGGGTTTACCCCCGGGACTATGCCCTTAGTTTTGTGAAGGAATCAAGAAATGAAATAAAAGTTCTTCTCAAATCTCCCCTCTGGGGCCTCACCTCCTCCCATAAAGTTTTTTTCTCCTTCCTCTACCCTCTAGGGTTTTCATCTTCTCTCCTCAGTCCTAAGGTTTAATACCCTTGTATCTCCACCTCGCTGCCATTCAACAAACCACCAAACAAGCACATAACAGCGCCCCCTATATATACCCAAACAAGGGAAAATAAATAGGTCTTTTATAATGGGCCATTTCCAATATTATACAAACATTTAATACAACTCTCCCCCTCAAGATAGGAATAAATGTTGAACATTCTCATCTTGATAATGTTGTCCTTGAAGATATCAAGGCATAGGCATTTGGTAAAAATATCTGCTACCTGATCCTGAGATTGAACAAACGGAGTGCTAATATCACGTCTTTCAATGTGATCCTTGATAAAGTGTATATCAATTTTGACATGTTTTATTTGATCATGTTGAACAAGATTATGTGCAATGTTGTCAAGATCGAGATCTTACCTAAGATCGGTCAGCAGTGGTAAGATCGTAAAACGTGGGATCGACACGAAACGGTAAGATCTTACTTACTATACAAAATAAAAAAAAATAATTTAAAGATCAATAATCATAAAGCAATATATATATATAAACACAAAAGAAGAAGACACAGAAGAAGAAGAAGCAGACGAAGAAGACACAGAAGAAGAAGACACAGAAGAAGAAGACGCAGAAGAAGAAGACACAGAAGAAGAAGCACCTGCTGCGACGACGGAAGCACCACGACAGGAGCAAAGCACCTGCTGCGACGACGGAAGGACCACGATGGGAGCACCTGTTGCGACGACGGCGGGTGCACCTTCTGCGACGACGGCGGGAGCGCCTGCTACGAGAGCACCGGCTGCGACGGGATCGGGGATGACCTAGAATGCGGGATTGGGTAGAAATAATGCGCAGGATCGAGTCATTTTCATGTCCGATTAAAACGCTATGATCGAATATGATCGTAGGATCGCACGATCCTACGATCATAAACGGCGATCCTGGCGTTTCTGCAGGGAGGCTGATCCAGCATAGCTCACGACTCGTTTTCCCTGTAAAACTCGTAAGATCGTCCTATCTTACGAGCAAAATCGAGATCTTGACAACCTTGATTATGTGCAATATTGATAGCAATTTTGTTATCGCAGTATAATTTGATATGATTTCCAGTTTGTAGTCTCAAATCCCTCATTAACATGTTAAGCAAGAGGCCCTCACATATTTCTTGTGACATTACTTTATACTCTGCTTCTGCGTTGTATCTAACTACAATATTGTGTTTCTTACTTCGTCAGGTCAATAGGTTCCCTCCAACAAATGAGTAATATCCAATAGTAGACCTTTTGCCATCTTGACTGCCAGCCCAATCAACATTTGTATAAACTTCAACATCAAGTTGTTTATTGGGGAGAATAGAATTCCACATCCATGAGAGTTCTTCAAGTATCGTAACATACACATGATAAGTTCATGATGTCGCAATCTGGGAGAATGCATGTATCTGCCAAGGAACTCAACAACATGTGTGATATCCGATCGAGTATGTGAGAGATAAATTAGTCTTCCTACCAATCTTTGGTAGCTAGAGGAGTCCACCTTCTCACCATCCTTTTCTTCATCGATCTACAATTTACTTCCATGGGAATATTAGTAGGAGCACAACCAAGCATCCATGTATCTTCTAGAAGATCTAGGAGTCTAGGACATACTTCCTTTGAGAAATGAACATACCTCGGTCAAAACGTGCAACTTCTATTCCCCAAAATACTTCAACTTTCCTAGATCTTTAACATCAAACTCTTTACAGTCGCGCTTTAAGCCACGTGATTTTTGCAACATCATTTCTCGCAACGATTATGTCGTTGACATAAACAAAGAAAATAGACAATATCTCTTCTTTCCTTTTCACGAAGAGGGTATGATCGGAGTGACTCTGCTTGTATCCTAATATGGTCATGGAGTTTTGGAACTTCCCAAACAAAGTCGGGGGGATTGCTTTAAACCGCAGAGAGATTTTTGAAGTTTACGCACCATTTTTTCTGATCCTGTCTTTGCGAAACCAGGTAGAACTTTCATATAGACTTCTTTAAGATCACCATGTAAAAAAGTCATTCTTGGCATCAAGTTGTTGTGATTCCCATCTCAAGCATGTTGAGCATGATAAAATGACACGGATGGGGTCCATCTTAGCAATAGGAGCAAATGTTTCATGATAGTCCACACTTAGAGTTTGAGTATATCCTTAAGCAACAATCCTTGTTTTATATCTCTTAACAACCCCCTCTTGATTATATTTAACAGAGAACGCCCATCTGGAACCAAAAGATTTCTTCCCGACGGGGAGATAGGTGAGTGTCCAAAGTCTGGTTCTTCTCCAATGATAAGTATCTCTATTGATTCCTGCCAAGTATTAGGAATGTGAATAGAATCCAAGAAGGAGATGAAGGACTTATGCATCTCGGTTGGGTTTTGGTAAGTGAAGCTTGTGGGTATTTAGCAAGTGGGTATTTAGCAGAGATAGACTTTTGCTTTAGATGCATAAGGGGAGATGAAGCTTGTCATCAGAAATTGATTCTGAACAGCATACCTGCGGTGGTGGAATGACTGGGGGTTGTAACAGTGTAGCACCAGGGTTGCGTCTGTGATAGACCAGAAGAAGAGAAGTAATGAGACCCCCGTGAATTAGATTCGCGGGAGAAGGTATAGCAAAGGCAGTCGTTGGAGGTGATCGTGAGTCTTCAATAGATGGATTCGCGGGACAAATATGTGAGAGGAAGTTATAGGAGGTGACAATGAGGCCACAATAGGGAGAGCAAAATGGGGATCGTTGACAACAGTGACCTTCCCCAACGAGAACCAAAATGCAGTGCCTCATCACAAAACATCGCATCCCTGGTGCAGTAGAACTGTCGAGAGGGAGGATGATAACAACGATACCCTTTTGTAGTAGCAGAGTAACCAACAAAGACACATTGTAGGGAACGCGCATACAATATATCAAGATGTTGATGAACATAAACGAAGCAAATACACCCAAACAAGCGCGGACGTAGATGAGAGGTGTGTACAATGCATTTAGTAGACAGAGAGGATAAGGGAGAGGCATACTGTAAGGAGTTAGAGGGTAGATGATTGACGAGATAAGCTGCGGTGAGAAGCGCAACACCCTAATAGGATTTAAGAAGATTCATGTTGAGAAGAAGGCGTTTAGTAACCTCAAGCTATTTCTCAAGAAGAAGAAGAGAGACACGGGTTACAGTTAACAGATCTATGGTTTCAAAATAAAATAGAGAGAGAGGTCGGGAGCGAGGACGAGAGAGATTCATTTTCTCTGTCGTAAAGAGCCTCTTATATAGTCCGACTTTTCCAGCACCAGAATGGAAGAGTTGCGAAAACGACACCTCCTTTTCATGGTTTCCTTATTCTCTTATTCTTTCTTCAATATCTTTCTTCTTCAGTGACTTCATTTTTCAACACATGCAACACCGCTTTTGAATCCCCAAAAATTCATTTTTCCATAAATTGAATACAATTCGATGTGTTCTGATTAACTTGTTTTGAGATGCAGCTTCTCCTTGTCTTTAAATGTCAAATTCAATTCGACGTGCGACTTCTCACTCAGAAGCTTCTCCTTCTGATTTGTGCTTAGAATGAAAAGGGTTATTCTCTGAAATGATTTTGACATGCGCCTTTTTACTAAGCTTGGTCGGCGACCACTGAGCCTCGATTGGTGATCGGAGATCACAGATTCTAGTTCTTCGATAGAAAGAACTTCCTTTGTGAGCATTGATAAAGGGAGGGCTCGATCGTTAAATGCTGAGCCTCGCTCGGTGAATGGCTAGTGAAAGAGCTACCGCTGCTTAGAAAACAAGTCTCCAAAGAATGAAGTTGAGCTCGGTCAACGTTCGGATCTTTCAGTAGGCGATCGAGTTCCCGGTCGGTGAAATCCGGGTTGGCAATCGGGTCCCCAGTCAGTGAACGCCCAGCCGGTGATCGGATAACCGATCGGCAATCCAGTATGAACTTAGTCAATTTTGCATAGAACTTCACAGGTTCCGTTTTAACTTCTTCTTTCGAATAGCTTACCAATTAATACAAGTGATATTGTCATTAATTATAAATATTTTTGTACTATCAAATCAAAAAAAATTCCTAACAATGATATCCTGCATGGTGTCTCCTCTAAGTCATATCACAATTTTTCTTCCAATATTGATCTATTGTTGTTGTTTCTCGGTCATGGTGCTTGTAACCACGGGCATAATACCATCCCCAACAATCGAGTTCATACCTCCTAGAAGGGAGACCGACTACATCTCCGAGAAAGTAGTCGACATATCATTGATCTTATGCATTGATTTTGTGTCAATAGGGAAAAAGCGACGTAATAATGACTTCAAAAGATACAAGAGGGGTTGTTATAGAGTTGGATCTGAATGCTTCAAATATGGTTGATTTAGAGTTGAGTTTGAGAGAATTGGGCTCGGCTCGAAATCGAAAGAGTCAAAATCGACTTGAAATTGAAAGTGATTTTGAGTTGATCCGATTAGAGTCGAAATGGATTCCAAGACTGCTCAAAATTGAATTGAGACAGATTAAAATTAAATTGACTTGAAATTGAGTAATTGAAGGTTTTTAAGGATTTACTCATTTAGCTTAGGTTTAGACTTTAGTGCATTTTAAAACAATAATATTGTTAGAAAAGCACATGTAAAGAGCCCATTATTGTTTTCTCTCTTCTCTCTTCTTTAGTCCCACATCATGTAAAGGATTGTTCTCTCTCTTTCTTCCTCCTATATATTTGTATTCTCTTTTTGTATTTACATGCACAAGCAATACATACAAGTTTTTGTGCTCTCTCAACATGGTATCAGAGGGAGGTTCCGGTCTGTCCGGTTAGATTTTGTTTTAACCTCCTGTCACCGCGGACTCTGTGGCTTTCTCGCGCTATCCGCTCTTATTCGCTCCTATTCGCTCCTACTCGCTCTTTGTTCGCGCTATCCGCTCCGACCTCAGCGACTTGTTCGCTCTCCACCTTCCTTCCGTGGCTCCAGTTTCTTCCATCATTCCCTCTCCTTTTATATCTTTTATCATCTGACCCGTGGGCCCCTCCTCCGGTGCTACTCGACCGGTCTCTCTGCCTATCCGCTCGAGTTCTCTAACTCGCGGACTCTTCTTCTATACGCTCGAGTTTTCTAACTCGCGGATTCTTCTTTTATCCGCTCGAGTTCTCTAACTCGCGGATTCTTCTTCTGACCGCTCGAGTTCTCCTACTCACGATTTCCTCCTCTTGCCCGCTTGAGTTCTTCTACTAGCGGCTTCCTCTTCCTGTTCACTCAAGTTCTACTCGCAGCCTCCTTCCTTTTTTGGCTCTGACCACTGGTGTGCTCACTGAGACCGTGCGGTCTATCTTATTTCCGCATTTTGGTCGTGGCCCGTCTGGCCGCCGGTGTCCACACTGTGACCGTGCGGTTTGTTTTTTCCCGCATTGTGGTCGCGGTCTTCTCCTTGACTGCCTGTCGAGCAGTCTCGAGTTCTTCTCGCAGCGGTCTTCGTCATCCGCTACAGTTTCTAGTCGCTGCGACTTGCAGACCGCCCGACTTGCAACGGTCTCTCTCCCACTTTTATGGGCTCTTCTGTCAACTCCACCGGCCCGGCGGCTAGTCCGCCTGCAGACCGCCCGGCTTGTCCTGCAGACCGCCCGACTTGTCCTGCTGAAATCCGCGATGAGCTGCGGATAACTACCATTTCTCTCTCTGGGAAGAAGAACTTTATCCCTTGGGTTCATTCTGTTCGACGGGTTCTTCAGGCCAAGGGCCTTTTGCCTCACCTCACTCAGGCACCTCCTTCTCCTCCTACCGACGACTGGCTCCGCAATGATGGTCGCGTTCAGACTTGGCTCCTCAATTCCTTGGATGGTGAACCTTATCAGATGGTCATGTATCACGAAACCGCCAAGGCTACGTGGGATGAACTGTATTCGTTGTACTCAGGCAGAGACAGCCTTCAGCATTTCTACGACATACTCATTGATCTTCTCGCTCTCGACACTAGAGGGGCTTCTGACATGACCTCTGTTGGAACTCAGTTCGGGCGGTTAGCCAACCAAGCCGCCGCGGTTTGTTCTGTTGATCTTCTAGCAGTTTATCTCAGCGAACTGTTGGGATGTTTGTTCTGTGGAAGCCGCAGCATTCTGACCAGTGGGCGCTACAGCGGTTAAGGTGTAGATCGCAGCGGTCTGGTGTAGCCGCAGCTGCCTGTATGAAGCCGCATTGGATGTCTGGAGTTTGGTTGCATCAGGTCTGGCAGGAGTTCGTAGCTGCGGTTTGGGTGTTAGCCGCAGTGATCTTGTGAAGTCGTGGCGGTCTGATTGAAGCCGCAGCAGTGGTCTAATGGTTATCTTCTCTGCGGTCTGGTGTCAACCCGCAGTATGCGGTCTGGTGGCTTGCAGCAGCCTCAGCCTAGTGGTTAGCCGCACTGCGGTCTGTTGGCTATCCGCAGGTGCGGCTTAGCGGCTTGTCTGGCGGTCTTGGACAGATAGTGGCGGTCTTCTCTTGTATCCGGAGGATGTAATATTATGTTTTGTGTAGTGAGCAGTTTGTGCATGTCAAACCGCTCAGTCCGCGGTCTGTTCGTTTTTCTCTCATTTTTTACTTGGTATCAGAGGAAAACTGGTCCTTTGCTCCATTCTCTTTGTTCGCCTTCCTGCGGTGTGTTTTTCTCTAACCGCACAGTTTCCCTTTCCCTCCCTTCTTCCGGCTTCCCTCCCGATCTTCTGGTCGCATTGTTTGTGACTTGATCGCGCGGCTTCTTGTCCTCCTTTCTGTTCGCGCGGTTTCTTTCCTTTGGTACCGCCTTTGGTCGCAGCATTTTCCTGCTGTTGGTGTGTTGACACCGAGACCGGGCGGTTTCTGCTTCTTTTGGTCCCGCTTTTTGGTCGCAGTACTTTTTTCTGTTGCTGGTGTGTTGACACCGAGACCGAGCGGTTTCTTTCTCCTTTCTCGCGGGTGTGCTTCCTACTTGTTCGCGCGGTCTGATTGTTTGTCTGTGCGGCTTGTCCTTCCTCTTCATGCACACTCCGTCTTCTTCTGCTACTTTCTCCTCTCCTCTCGCTCTTGTTTCTCCTACTGTGTCTGCTTCAGGTAATTTGGGTACTGTGTCCAAGTTTACAGGCCCAAACTATCCTGACTGGAGTGTATCTTTTATCTTACTTTTACGCTCTCAGCATAAGCGCTCCCATTTGACTGATGACCCCCTCCTGTTGGCTCATCCTCTTTTGATGATTAGGATGCGTCTGATGCCTTGGTCCGTACTTGGTTGGCTAACAGTTTGTCTGATGAATGTCTTCCTGTCATCAGACATGATCAAACTGTCAAAGCTGCCTAGAATCATCTTGCTACTTTATATTCCAAGGGGGCTCAGACTTCGCGCATCTATACTCTATATGCGGATCTTTTTGCTCGTCCTGTTATGACTCCTGCTGCTGCTTATCAGGAGGTCCAAAGTCTTGGGGCTGAACTTCTTCAATACCGTCCCTTTTCTGCTGATCTTGCTGAGCAACAAAAACATTTTCAAGAGCTCCTTGTGGTTTGCTACTTGCTTCGTCTCCCTGACTCCTATGACATGATTCGTCAACAGATTCTAGGCGAGGCGGCCACTCCGACTCTCGATGCTACTGTTGCCCGTATTTCTGTTGTTACTACTCTACTTCAGCATCCTTTGTTTCCCTCTCCCTCTCCTGATATTGTTGTTCATCCTGCCCGTCATGATAATTCTGGTGGTCGGGGTGGTCGTACTGGCAGCCGTGGTTATTTGAAATTTCTCTGTTCTCATTGTGGCAAAACTGGTCACTTGATTGATCGTTGTTAGGTCAAACACCCTCATCTTCGTACTGCTTCTGCTGATTCTGCCAAGAAGTCTGCTACTTCTCTTGCTACTTTTGGTGCTGCTCAGTTAGCTACCACGGGTAGGTGGCTTATTGACTCCGGTGCAACCAATCATATGACAGGAAATTCTCGGCTTTTTTCTTCTCTTACTAAGAGTAACAACTTGCCTTCTGTTCTTATTGCTGATGGTTCTCCGTCCCAAATTCACGGGTCTGGCACTGTGCATGTTACTCCTCTTCAGCTTCGGGACACTCTCTATGTCGGATCCGGATCCCCTGGAGTTCCCGGAGGAACTCCAGGGGGTGGAATTTCTCATTTGCGAAATAACGGAGCGGAATTAGAAAAAGTGGTTAACATGAAAGTTGTAGATATCCTCGAGATGAATAACTTTCATGTTGAACATTTTTTGATTTGAAGTCGTTTAGACCCTCGATTCTCTCAAACTCAACAACTTTCATGTTAACCACTTTCATGTTGAACACCGAGACCGGGCGAACGTTCTGAACTATATTCCATTTTCTCTGTTTTTTACAATGAGATTCATACACAGTTTGATACTTCTATTAAAATCCTTAAATCTGATAATGCTAAGGAGTATCTTAGTCATCAATTTACATCGTTTTGTATGGATCGTGGTATTGTTCATCAAACCACTTGCCCTTATACATCGCAACAAAATGGTGTTGCTGAAAGACAGAATCGTCATCTGCTAGATGTGGCTCGGAGTCTTCTTACTCATACGCATGTTCCCAAGTCTTATTGGGGGCATGCGGTTCTTTTCTCTTGTTTTCTTATTAATCGTGTTCCGTCCTCTGTTATCGGTGGGAAGACTCCATTTTTTATCCTGCATCCTGATGCGAACCATTTTCCTTTGTCTCCTCGTATTTTTGGGTGTCTTGCGTTTGTTCATTCTCCTTCTTCTGGTCGCGACAAACTGTTCCCTCGCTCGATTAAATGTATCTTTCTGGGCAATTGTCCAACTCAGAAAGGATACAGGTGTTATGATTTTGTTCTCTGCCGACAGTATGTTTCTGCTGATGTCACTTTCTTTAAGAATGTTCCATTCTTTTCCCCTTCCTCTGTTCTTTCTTCTTCTGATGATTCAGTTTCTTTTCCTCTTATTTCTGCACCTTGTCCTGAGCCTACTATTTATTCTACCTTTGACTCTCCTGCTCTACCTGATTCCTCTATTGAGCCGCTGCCCATGGTTCCTAGTTTGCATGCCTCTCCTTCGGATGAACCTAAGCAAGTAGACAGGACTGATCTTGATCTTCCTATTGCTCTCAGGAAAAGTGTTCGTTCGTGCACTCAGCATCCTCTTGCTGGTGTGGTATCTTACACCAGATTGTCTTCTCGGGCGCAAAGTTTTGCTTTTGCCCTCTCGGCCAATGTTCTTCCTGCGTCTTATCGTGATGCTCTGATTATTTCACATTGGAAAGCTGCTATGGATGAGGAAATGAAAACTCTGACTGAAAGGGGTACTTGGTCTCTTGTTCCTGCTCCTCCTGGTGCTGAAGTGGTTGGCTGTCGTTGGGTCTTTGTTATCAAGTATCTTCCTAATGGTGTAGTTGATCGTTACAAAGCCCGTCTTGTGGCCAAAGGATTTACGCAAACTTATGGTGTAGATTTTTTTGATACATTCTCTCCTGTTACCCGGATTACTATGATCTGTGTTCTCTTTTTTGTGGCTGTGAACAGAGATTGGGAAATGTCTCAGTTGGATGTCAAGAATGTCTTTCTTTATGGGGATTTGAACGAGACAGTTTATATGGAGCAACCTCCTGGGTATGTTGCTCGGGAGGAGTCTCAGGTGTGTAAGTTGAAGAAACCATCTATGGTCTTAAACAGAGTTCGAGAGCCTGGTTTGAAAAGTTTAACGAGGTTATTTTTGTTGCTGGGTTTGTTCAAAGTGTTGTAGATCACTTTTGTTTATTCGGAAAACCTCGTCTGGACTGGTAATTCTAGCGGTGTATGTGGATGATATCCTTCTTACTGGGGATGATAGGGAAGACATTGATATGACAAAGCAGCATCTGCTCCGGCATTTTGTTACGAAGGATATGGGGTCTCCTAAGTATTTTCTGGGGATTGAGATATCTCGAAAACCTGGATCTTTCGTTCTTTCACAAAGGAAGTATGCTCTTGATCTTTTACAAGAGACAAGTCTTCTTGGAGCTAAGCCTGCTCGGTCCCCTATGGCTGTTGGAGATGACAAATGCTGGAGTGAGTCTTCTCCTCTCATTGAAGATATCACAAGGTACAGGCGACTTGTTGGTAAACTCATCTATCTGACTGTTAC
Organism: Platanthera zijinensis; assembly: GCA_039513925.1. Classification (NCBI taxonomy): domain Eukaryota; kingdom Viridiplantae; phylum Streptophyta; class Magnoliopsida; order Asparagales; family Orchidaceae; genus Platanthera; species Platanthera zijinensis. The sequence continues at coordinate 53,981,809 of CM077078.1, read as the reverse complement.
AAGACCAGACATCTGCTATGCGGTTGGGAAAGTAAGTCAGTTTATGTAAGCTCTCAGGGAGTGTCATATGCAGTCAGCTCTGAAGATTCTTGAGTAAGTGAAAGGTGCACTAGGAAAAGGGCTCCTGTTCTTGAAAAGGGGACATTTAAAAGTAGAGGCTTATTCTGACGCAAGCTACGCAGATGATAAGGGCGACGAGAAGTCAACATCTGATTTTTGCACCTTTGTTGGAGGAAATCTAGTCAGTTGGAAGAGCAAGAAGTAGGTTGTAGTTGTCAGATCGAGTGCAGAAGTAGAGTATAAAAGCATGACTCTGACTGCTTGTGAGCTGAAGTGGCTTCGAACTCTCTTGCTGGATCTAAGAGAGTTTTATGATCACCCCCTACCGATGTTCTGTGACAATAAAACAGCTATATACATTTCGAAGAATCCGGTCTTTCATGAGAGAACGAAGCATATCGAGGTTGATTGCCTCCATTCGTTACTTCTGATAAAGAGCTGGCGGATTTCTTCACGAAACCGGTTACTTCGTTCACAGAGGTTTGTGGCAAGCTGGGCATGGTTGACATATATGTTCCAGCTTGAGGGGGAGTGTTGGAACTCAATTCGGGCGATTAGCCGATCAAGCCGTCGCGGTCTATTCTGTTGATCTTCTAGCAGTTTATCTCGGCGAACTGTTGGGATGTTTGTTCAGTGGAAGCCGCGGCGTTCTGACCAGTGGGCGCTACAACGGTTTAGGTGTAGATCGCAGCGGTCTGGTGTAGTCGCAGCTGCCTGTATGAAGCCGCATTGGATGTCTGGAGTTTGGTTGCATCAGGTCTGGCAGGAGTTCGTAGCTGCGGTTTGGGTGTTAACCGCAGTGATCTTGTGAAGTCGTGGCGGTCTGATTGAAGTCACAGCAGTGGTCTAATGGTTATCTTCTCTGCGGTCTGGTGGCAACCCGCAGTATGCGGTCTGGAGGCTTGCAGCAGCCTCAGCCTAGTGGTTAGCCGCACTGCGGTCTGTTGGCTATCCGCAGGTGCGGCTTAGCGGCTTGTCTGGCGGTCTTGTACAAATAGTGGCGGCCTTCTCTTGTATCTGGAGGATGTAATATTATGTTTTGTGTAGTGAGCGGTTTGTGCATGTCAAACCGCTCAATCCGCGCGACTTGTATTTAGTCTCACATCGTGTATTGTATTCTCTCATCTCCCCCGTTTTCTATAAATAAGGGGGCATACCTATGTATTGTTTACCTTTTTGGAGCAATAAAATTTGCGGTTTATTTACCTCTTGTTCGTTTTTCTCTCATTTTTTACTACCTCCTTTGTCGCTCGAGCCAAGACCCTTGTTGAGGCCTGGATCCAGCATCAGCCGTCTACCAATTTCATGGTGCTCAGCACGCTCAGAAGGAAGCCGTCTGCATTGCCATCATGATGGCTCGTGTTCCGCATCACCTTCAGAGTATTCAGACTCAGGTTCTGGCTTCTCCCACAACATCGTCCTTCTCTGATGTTTGCTCCATGCTCCTCCGTGTGTCACCGCCTCCAGATACTTCTGCATCGTCTTACCTGGCCCTTATTCAGCAGGCCTGCCAGGCCCCGTCCCACCTACCTCCGCTCATAGCGGACGTTCGGGATCTCGGGGCCGTGGGCGCGGTGGCCGGGGTCGGCCGAAGTGTTCCAACTGCGGGAAGGACGGCCACCTTGAGGCAACCTGCTACCGGAATATTGGTTATCCTCCTCGTCCGACGGCTTCTGTTGATGTTGACGCCTCTTCTACTGCCCCTCCTGACCTTGAGGTCGTTCGTCTCCAGCTCCAGCAACTCCAGGGGCTACTCAACCCGTCCTCTGCCTCCATTGCCTCCATTGCCTCCATCTCAACCACAGGTACTGCTTGTTTATCCACCAGTCCGTGCTGGATCGTGGACTCAGGTGCGACTCATCACATTACCTCGCGAAGGCCTACCCAGTACTCGGATTCTCCTCATCCGAAGTGTATCACTGTGGCTAATGGGGCGACGGTTCCCGTCTCCGGCTCGGCGACCTCTCTCTCAACCCGTCGATCTCCCTTCGCTCGGCTCTTCATGTTTCGAGCTCCCCGTTCAATTTACTTTCTATTGGTCGCCTTAATAGTGATCTTGATTGCTCTGTCATATTCACATCTTCTTCTTTTGTCATACAGGATCGGCGGACGCGGACTACCATTGGTAAAGGCACACTGCGGAACGGACTCTACCTTCTCGATGACTCTCTTACCATCCTCTCCTCTGTCTCTTCCAGCGAGTGGCATTGACATCTTGGGCATGCCCCTCTGCCGGTCCTCCAGCGGGCTCTTCCTGATATCTCTCTTCATCCGTTTCAGCGTGAGTCTTGTATCTTCGGCAAGCAGCCGCGTTCTTCTTTTCCTGCGCATTGTACCCGGAGCGCTGCTCCTTTTGATTTAGTACATTCCGATGTATGGGGTTCTTTCAAGATTACCAGTATTTCTGGTTTTCGATACTTTATCACATTTATTGATGATTACTCTCGCACAACGTGGCTTTACTTACTTCGTGATCGCTCCGAGCTTCCCCGTATTTTTTGGGCCTTTGTCCTTGAGACCCGTACACAATTCCACACCACCCTAAAAACATTGCGCACCGATAATGCTCGTGAATACACCAGTCACGGCTTGACAGATTTGTGCTCTGAATTCGGGATTATTCATCAAACATCTTATGCCTACACACCCCAGCAAAACGGCGTTGCCGAAAGGAAGAACTGTCACTTGCTCGATGTGGCCTGCTCCCTCATGCTTCAAATGCATGTTCCCAAACCTTACTGGAACTTTGCGGTCTCCACTGCCTGGTTCCTCATCAATAGTCTCCCTTCCTCCGTCCTCCACTATGCTACTCCGTTTAGCCTACTGTTTCCCTCTACTCCGGCCTTTCCTCTCCCGCCTCGTATCTTCGGCAGCACCTGCTACGTCCACCGTCTGGGGCCGTCCTCGGACAAGTTGGATCCCCGGGCGGCTAAACACATCTTTGTCGGATATTCGCGCACCCAGAAGGGCTATGTATGTTATTCTCCAGCTACCCGAAAAATCTCGGTATTTGCTGATGTTACCTTCCGGGAGGATCAGCCGTTTTTCCCTGCTCCTTTACCCGTTCATCTACCACTAGCTCCTCTCCCTCCATCCATCCCACGCCTTGTTATCCCCATTACTGCACCACCTTCACCGAATCAACCTGCACCGGCTCCTGCTCTCTCCAAACCACCCGTTATCCGTGTCTACACTCGTCGTCCTCCCAGTTCTGTTGCCCCTCTGCAGTCGGCCTCAACCACGGCTACTTTGCGTCCTGCTGATCAGGTATCTCCCTCCACTGCTCATCCACTGGCAAACTGTGTCTCCCTCCATCGCCTCTCTCCCCACCTTCACATATTTGCTACTTCTCTTTCCTCGGTCTCTGTTCCTAACTCTGTGCAGGAGGCGCTCCAACATCCGGGCTGGCGGGCCGCCAAGGAGGAGGAAATGGCTGCTCTGTGGGCTAACCAGACATGGACTCTAGTACCCCTTCCTCCGAGTCAAAAACCGGTTGGGTGTAAGTGGGTCTTTGTCATCAAACATGTTGCTGATGGGACGATTGACCGTCTGAAGACTCGTCTAGTGGCTCGTGGCTTCACCCAACAACAGGGGCTCGACTATGAGGAAACTTTCTCTCTGGTGGCCAAGATCAACACCGTTCGTGTCCTCATCTCCGTAGTTGTCCATCGCTAGTGTCCCTTACTCCAACTAGATATCAAGAATGTCTTTCTGTATGGTGATCTCCAGGAAACGGTGTATATACAGAAACCACCCGGGTTTGAGACCACGGGGGAGTCTCAGGTCTGTCGTCTTTTGAAGGCCCTGTATGGTCTCAAAAAATCCCCACGGGCATGGTTTGACAAGTTCAGTAAAGCCCTTCGGGATATTGGTTTTACTCGGAGCTCGGTCAACTTCTCGTTATTTACTCGTCACCGAACAACAGGAACGGTTCTTCTGCTAGTGTATGTTGACGATATCATCATTACAGGAGATGAATCACAAGGGATACAGGCGGTCAAACTATATCTGAGTTCCATCTTTCAGACAAAAGATCTGGGGCCCCTACGATACTTCTTGGGTCTTGAGGTTGCAAAACGGTCAGATGTGCTTGTCCTCTCTCAACAGAAGTACTGCCTCGACCTCCTTCATGATGCGGGCTATTCAGGCTGTAAGCTGAGTGACACTCCAATGGATGTAAACCACAAGTTATGCGCCCAGGCATCTGACTCGGATCTCCTACTCCAGAATCCAGAATATTATCGTCGTCTCGTTGGAAAATTGATCTATCTCACGGTAACCAGACCAGATATTTCCTTCGTTGTTGGTATTGTCAGTCGGTATATGCACTCCCCTCGAATATCTCATCTTCAGGCTGTTGAATGCATTCTCAGATACTTTAAAACAGCTCCTGGCCAAGGACTAGTTTACAGAACCTCCTCTTCAGCTCCAATATTGGTGGCATATTCTGATGCTGATTATGCTGGTTCCTTTGATGATCGATGATCAGCCAGTGGTTTTTGCACTTATTTTGGAGGACATTTGATTACCTGACGAAGCAAGAAACAAGCGGTTGTTGCTCGATCGTCAGCTGAGACAGAATACCAGGCAATGACATCTGTAGTGTCAGAACGATTCCTAGTTTAACTGGGAATTCATAACCCCCCTCCCGGTCCCCTCAACCCTAACTTCACACTGAACCGAATCCCGATCCCTATACCGAATCTTTCTTTCATTTCACTTTTGGCTTACGACTGCTAAGTATTTCACTCGGAAAATCAAAATGAAACTTTCTCGATCGCTTTGAGGGAAGTCTTCTTACCGATCTGGGTGTAAAGCTACCTTCACGAACTCTCCTCCTCTGTGACAGCCAAGCTGCTATACATATAGCCAAGAACCCGGTCTTCCATGAAAGAACAAAGCATATCGAAGTCGACTGTCACTTCATCCGGGAAAAGGTTCAAAATGAAGAAGCTCAACCTAAAGCATGTTCCAGGGACTTAACAAGTTGTGGATGTCCTCACAAAGGCTCTATCTAGTACCCTCTTCTATTAATGCTTGTCCAAGCTTGGCGCATACGATATGTACGCTCCATCTTGCAGGGGAGTGTAAGAAAAGCTCGTGTAAAGAGCTCATTATTGGGCCCATTATTGTTTTCCCTCTTCTCTCTTCTTTAGTCCCACATCATGTATAGGATTGTTCTCTCTTTCTTCCTCCTATATATTTGTATTCTCTCTTTGTATTTACATACACAAGCAATACATACAAGTTTTTGTGTTCTCTCAACAAATATAATAATAAATATTTAAAATATTAATCAATTTGAGTTGATCCGAATCATATTTCTAGCAATTTGAAGTAAATCGAAATGTGATTCGAGTCAAATTGAGCATAATCAATTGTGATCGAGTCAAATTGAGTATAATCAATTGTAACCGATTTCCATTTCCATGGTCAGACTAAATTCTGTTCGAATTCTTCTCTAAATGTCATAAATCAAGGTTGGTATATGTTAGAGATGACTATTAATAATGTCTTCCTCTATAACAATCTTCAGGAAGCAGTTTACAAAGAGCAACCATCAAGGAATATTGCTCAGGATATAATCGTATATGAATCCTCATAAAAGATATCTATGGCCTTCAAAATAGTCATCGAGCCTATTGACAAATTCCACATTTCTGGACAAAATTGGTTTTCACAGCAGCAGTAAATATAACTCCATCTTTCTCCAGCATACGCCACTGAGGAGTTGTTATATTGATATGTCGACAACTTATTAGGAGTGACTAACAAGAAGTCTTGAGCAAATAAACTATTCATATAAGTGCTTGTTGCTAAAATTTTAGGATGCCCCGGACATTTTTCTTGGAGTAGAGTAAGTCTACATCAAGAAATAGTCTCTCTTTCTTGGATAAAATATGATACCAAACACCTCTATGAAGCTGGCCTCTTAGTAGTTATGTTTGGGAAATGTAAATTCTTAAACTGAAGTACTAAAAAATTATTTTGATTTTCAAGAATATTAATTAGTCATTGGAAAAAATTACAAAAAAAACTATTATCACAAGAATGAATTTTTGAATGTGGAATACCCTCAGATGCATATTACGTTAGCTTTAGTTGATGACATGATGTTCGCCTCTGAGTATTACATCTTTGTTCTACTCACATACAAAAAGTAAAAAGGTAAACTGTTGAGGTTCAATCTAGTGTTGAGACTAAATATTAAAGGTCTAGCCCATTCTACTTGTAATTTAATGTGGGTTAAAAAAACTCATGTATAAGAGTTTGGTATTCCTGCATAGAATTTTGTATTATAGCAATTGACTTGAAATCTACATTAGTAGCAATCTAATGTTCTATGAGACGATGAGGCATATCAAGATTGATTGTCACTTAGGTCAGAATGATGTGCTCTCAAAGAAGTATATCACTCCTCGTGCCTGAAGTTGAGAACAAGTTGGTGATATATTCACCAAAAATTTGAGTCATATTCATTTCTCTCTTATGTAACAAACAGGAGATGTCATATTAGCATAAGAAATATTATATAAGTGTCATTAGTATCAGTTTGATTATCTTCTCATAGAGTATCATAGTAGTTAGATACTGTTAATAAGCCCAACTTTCTCTCAACTTATTAAAATCAATAAGGTAAATTACTTACAATGATTACCTTAACAGCCTGATGTTGATGAGCCAAGGCTGCACTTCCTCTGTCAAGTAGGCAACATCCTTCCAAAACTCTAAGAGCAAGAGCAACCTCAGAATCTGTAGCTGGGCTGCTTATCTTCATAGGCTCAACGCCAAAAATATGATCCAATTTCACAATTGGGTCCTCTTTCAGTTGCTTCAAACTATGAGTGAATAGAGCATGAACCACTGATAAATAAAAAACCCAACATCAGTTACTCAGCTATACAGTTCAAATCAGCGACAAATTGTTTTGAATACATTGTGAAAAATGAAATCACTTCATTTACAACTAGAAGAGAAAGCCAAGAGTACAAAGATATCCCGTTTGGCAGTTTCATGGTTTAAGATCTATAAGACCTTCCAACAAAAACAAACATGATAATGTCAACTCAGATATTATTGAGATGTCCACAATCCTAATTTATTTGAAGCCTGATGAGTGAAACTCCATTTGATTTATGCCCCCCTTCACATATATTATTGAGGCTCTCCGATGGTTCTAGGCTTTGAGGAATGAAAAACAAATTGATTTTTCTTGATTCTCTACCTAACCTTAATCTTCATAATGAATATATTGCCATTTTGTGATTTCTTATTGGCATGTCTGGTATCAGAGGCAAGGTTAGGCCATTTGCATGCTCCGTAGTGGTAGGATCTTTAGAGGAAACATGGTAGAGCCGCAAGTCACCGACGACCGAACGGCGAGCTCGAATTCGGGCGCCACTTTTGCTGAGTTTCAGCGCCTTATCCTAGACACTTTTGACGCTTTAGGTGCCCAGTTCAACGATGTGTGTCATGATCTCGCCGAGGTGAATCTTCGTTTAAAACACTTAGAGAATGTCAGGGACACTCCAACACAGCGTGATGAGTCACTTGAGGACGACCCTGATGCTCCTCCGCGTCATGACCAGCGCCCGAGAGATGGTCAGCCTCCAGCAGACCGCCACCGTCGTGATATTCCTCATCGAGCCCCAATTCCGTCTGTAAGGCAAAATACTGACTTTGTGATGGAGCATAGGCAAGCTCCAACGCGGGATAGGCTTTCCCATCAGCATGATGAGTATCGTATGCCACGTCAGCCTTAGCCTGACCCCAGAGATCGTGTGCCCCCACACGGTCGTCGTGATCATCACCGCGATGAATATTATCCCCCAGATCGGAGAGAGCGTGGTCCCCCACCCGCTCGATACGACTACGTTCATGATGAGTACCCCGAGGATTATCGTGACCCACGGAGGGGAGGCCACCACCACGACATCACTCGTCGTATTCGACTTGACACCCTTTCGTTTGATGGTCGCCTAGATCCGAAAGCCTTCAGCGATTGGCTCTTGGACATGGACCACTATTTCGAGTGGTTTGAGATGAGTGATGAGCATTGCGTTTGCTTCGCAAAAATGAAGTTGGTCGGGCAGGCTAAGGTATTTTGGATTAGCGTAGAGAGAGCCTTGGAGCGAGATGGTTATTAACACATCACCAGGTGGGATGAGATGAAGCAAAGATTGAGCGAGAAGTACCTCCCAGCTTCCTACTGAGACCAGTTATTTAAGCAGCTACAGAACTTACAGCAGGGGTCACTTACTGTCGCTGAGTATATGGCTTGCTTCGACGAGCTAGTCGTTAGGAGTGACGTCTCGGAGGAGCCTATCGTCATTGCCTCCCGTTTCAAGGCGGGCCTTCGTTCTGAGATTCGGAGAGAGTTGATTCCACATCGTTTAGAGACCGTCGATCAGATATTTCAGCTCGCTCTCGAGTACGAGCAGTACCTCCGATCTTCTAGCACGAGGCAGTTCACTTCTCGGACTGAGTCCTCGACTTTTAGGAAACCCGCTCCACCCCAGACCACCACGGCTGCACCCTCACGTATCCCCGCAGATGCGAATGGCAAATCCATAGCCACTGATGGCCCGCGATCTGGGGGTATTGTGTGCTATCGGGACACGTGGCGGCGCAGTGCCCCACGTGGAACCTGCTAGTTGAGGGTGAGGAGCGGGATTTGGAGGAAGATGAGGAGGGTACGGAAGAAGTTAAGGCCACTGTCGAGGAAGGCTGGGAGAGTGACGCCGAGAGATCTTTAGAGGTGGGAGTGATTAGACGCCTCCTACATACCCCTCGTGTAGATGAGGATTGGCGACGCACTACCAACTTTTACACATACTTTCCTAGTGCAGGCGGTCCCTGCAAGTTGGCTATCGATAGTGGGAGTTGCGTGAACATCGTAGCCCAGAAGGGGCTTGACCGTATGCAGGTGAAGGCAGAGCCTCACCCCCACCCATATCGTGTCGTCTGGGTAGATAAGACGGCGATTCAGGTCACCCAGCACTGCCTTGTCCCGATCCTCATTGCCTCATTTTAGGACAAGGTCTGGTGCGATGTCATTCCCATGAACGTCGCACATGTGCTTCTTGGCCGCCCTTGGCTGTTTGATCGTGACGTCACGTGTTTCGGCCGCTCGAACATGTGTGTCTTTTACGACAAGGGGCGGAAGATCACATTGACGCCCACCCAACCCCGAGATAGATCCAAGGGTGTGGTCGAGCCATCTGTTAGTACGAGTGCCTCGAGGCCCTTGCATATTTTGAGGCGAGGCGAGTTTCTGCGAGATAGTGCTGATTCAAATATCATCTACGTTGTGGCTGCCACCCAGGCATCTGAGGATACCCCAGTTGACCACCCATTAGCGGTACGTCCCCTTTTAGATGAGTTTGCAGATATTATGCCGGATGAGCTCCCCGATGAGCTGCCCCCTCTCCACGGGACATTCAACATGCTATTGACTTGGTCCCGGGGGCTTCCCTCCCGAACTTGCCCCATTATCGTATGCATCCGGATTAGCACGTTGAGCTCAAGAGGCAGGTCGACGAGCTTATTCGGAATCAGTTCGTTCGTGAGAGTATAAGTCCATGTGCGGTTCCCTCTCTTATAACCCCTAAGAAGGACGGTAGTTTGGCGTATGTGCATTGACAGTCGCGCCATTAACAAGATCACGGTCAAGTATGGCTTCCCGATCCCACGATTCAATGATTTACTGGATACTATGTCCGGTACCCAGATCTTTTCCAAGATTGATCTCCGTAGTGGGTACCATCAAATACAAGTTCGTGAGGGCAATGAGTGCAAGACCGCATTCAAAACCAAAGACGGTCTTTATGAGTGGTTAGTCATGCCATTTGGGCTATTCAACGCCCCGAGCACGTTCATGAGAGTTATGACACGGGTGTTGCGGCCCTACATGGGCAAGTTTCTGGTCGTGTATTTCGATGACATACTGATTTATAGCCAGACTTAGGTTGCTCACTTCGATCACTTGAGACTTCTCTTTAACACCCTTCGTCAAGAGAAACTGTATGTCAATCTGAAGAAATGTTCATTCCTCTCTGAGTCTGTTCACTTCTAAGGATTTATTATATCCTCGACTGGAGTATTTGTGGACCTTGAGAAGGTCAAATCCATTCCCGACTGGCCCGTGCCGGCAAACATCCACGAGGCGCGTAGTTTTCACGGACTTGCAATTTTTTATAGGAGCTTTGTCCAGGGGTTTAGTACGATCATGGCCCCCTTCACGAGCTGTCTCAAGAAGGGAGAGTTCCAGTGAACCCCCGCAGCCACAAGAGCCTTTGAGGAGATTAAGGAGAGACTGTAGACGACGCCTGTTCTGAGATTGTCGGACTTTAGCCGTGCTTTTGAGGTCGCGTGTGATGTGTCTGGTGTAGGTATCGATGGTGTTTTGAGCCAGGAGGGACACTCAGTTTCTTACTTTAGTGAGAAGCTGAACGAGGCCAAGTAAAAATACTCGAACTATGATCGAGAATTTTATGATATTATTCAATCTCTGTGCTACTGGAGACACTATCTACTTCCCCGGGAGTTTGTGTTGTATTCTGACCACCAGGCCTTACGTTATCTCGATTCGCAACGCAAGTTGGGACACCGGCATGCCAAATGGGTCGAGTATCTGCAGGACTTCCATTATGTTCTCAAGCACCGGGCTGGTATTGAGAACAAACCGACTGATGCTTTGAGTCGCCGTATTTCCCAGTTGCAGATGATGGCCGCTAGTGTAAATGGGCTTGAGAGATTGATCCTGGATTATCCGACATGCCCAGACTTTGATGAGATTTATATCGCCTTGTCCCGAGACCCACCAGACCCTGTTGAGGGATATCAGATCTTTGAGGGATATCTGTACCGGGGCTCTCGCCTGTGCATTCCCCAGACATCCTACCGTGACTATTTGATTTGGGAATTGCACGCGGGCAGAGCCGCGGGGCACTTTGGGCGAGATAAGTCCATAGTCATTGTTGAGGACCGTCTTTATTGACCCAGCCTTAAGAAGGACGTGACCCACGTTGTCCGCCACTGCCGTATCTGCCAAACGGAGAAGGGTACCAAACAGAACACGTGTCTGTACACCCCTTTATATGTTCCCCACCGCCCTTTGGAGGATATTAGCATGGATTTTGTTCTCGTACTTCCCCGCACTCTACGAAAACACGACTCCATCTTCGTGATGGTCGATCATTTTTCGAAGATGGCACACTTTATCGCTTGTCGTAAGACGGCAGATGCGACCCACGTTGCATCTATCTTCATGAGGGATGTTTTTCGTTTGCATGGTCTTCCCAAGTCGATCGTGTCAGACCGCGATGTGAGGTTTATGAGTTACTTCTGGAAGACCCTGTGGCATAAGACTGACACCCTTCTTAGGTTCTCCTCGGCATATCATCCCAAGACGGACAGGCAGACTGAAGTAGTGAACAAGAGCTTAGGAAATCTTTTGTGGTGTCTAGTTGGAGAGCATGTGGGTAGCTGGGACTTAGATCTTCCAATTGCTGAGTTCGCCTACAATAGCTCAGTCAATAGGTCCACCGGGTTGAGTCCATTTCATGTAGTATCAGGATACGACCCTAGGAAGCCCATCGACCTCGTCCCGAGTCCTTTAGAGTCGCGCCCTAGTGAGTCTGCTGAGTCATTTGCACAACATTTGCATGAGTTGCATGAGTCGGTTCGCCGAAGAATAATAATGAGTAATGAAAATTATAAAACTTATGCGGATAAGCAAAGGCGAGAACAATTATTTTATGAAGGCGAGAAAGTAATGGTGTGAGTCCGCACGGAGAGGCTCCCCTCGGGGCCTGCAAAAAAGTTAAGCGCCATGTGAATGGGTCAGTACTCTGTTATTAGTCGTATTGGGACAAATGCCTACCGGCTCGATATCCCGGCTAGTATGGGAATTCACCCAGTGTTTAATGTCGAGGATCTGACGTCGTACTATGAGTCTCACGAGTATATGGACCCGAGCAGTAGAGATGCCCAACTGCCGCCACCCCCGCTTTCGTTTCCCTACCACTCTCAGACCCCACCTACGTTTGGCGGCCACAATAGCCCACCCCGTACTACCACCCACCCACCTGGGGACTCGTCTTCTCTGGTTTCACCATTAGCACCACCGATCGTACCGGGATCCACCTTTCGAAAGATGAGAGATGAGTGCATCACAGAGATCAGATCCCATCAGTTTGTTCCCACCACGGACGGACCGCAATGCCGCTACTTGGTATATTGGCAGGGCCGCCCCGACGCAGACGACACTTAGATATTACCGGCAGAGCTTGATCGACTCGCCCCTGGACTTCGACCTCAGTACGATCATCTTCATTCATCGGAGCTGAAGGCTTTTCAGTCGGGGGGAGTTGATGGGGATCCATCAAATCATGCACCTGGAGGGTTTCGCCGCAAGGAGGGACCAACGTTCATTTATTCGCGCACGAAGGCTTGATCGGATCGCCGATCCGACTCCGCGGTTGCGTCCGGCACGTCGCCGCGAGTCAAAAACATATATTAGTTTATTTTATTTGTTTTATTTCCATGTATTTTGTGGCCGACCCACCGGTCAATCATAGTCGTTGATGGGGATGCTCTAGTTGCTCTTTTCTTATAAATAGATGTGTAGCGGCTGAAAAGAGGCTATTGCAGAATTTAGATAACTTCATTCCCAGATTCCAGCGATCCCTCCCCAGTGCCGACGTCGTGGAACCCTAGGTGACGACTCCTAGGTGCTTGTTATTCCCCCCCCCCCCCAAGGTACCCCCTATCCTTACCTTCATTTTTAAACCCTCAAATCCCCTTTCCCACCGCTGCAGCCCCCTCCAAAGTCCGTCCAAAACAACCACCGGGTTGTTTTCCTGCAGCAGTTCAGCCGCCCTCCGCCAGCCCCGCCCCTCCTCTTTCCGCCGCCCCTCCCTCATGCTACAGGACCGCCACCCCTCCACCTCTTCACAACCTACAGCCGCCCAACCCCCTTGAGCCGCACCTACATCCAAGCCCTCCCTAACCCTAGCCAACCACCTCCATCTTCCCCTTTACGTGGATCCACTTTCCTCCAGCCTGAATTCCCAAGATCAATTCGGATCTTGGAATTTCAGCCCCAAATCGTTATTTTCACCATCCATACATCATCTCGTACCCCGGATCCGCCTTCAAACATCTGATCTATCTACCCCCCCCCCACCCGGATCTATTCCCTAGTGACCAGATCTATCCATTTCCAGCCCGATCTCCCTGTTTTCCACCACGGATAGCCACTGCCATCACTGTCGCGCCTCCGATTCCGCTATTGATCGAAATCCTACCCATCCGGCTCCGACTTCTTCAGTGTCTCGGTTCAGTCATCTACTTTGTGAGTTTTTTTTGTATTGGATTATTTGAATTGACATTTTCATTTAGTGAATTACAATATTTTGCTGCGGCTCTTGCTCGTAGAAATTGTTTTGGTCCGCTAATAATTTGCAGGAGGAGACATTCGTCGCGCGCTTTGCTTTGGCCCTCCGAGCGGAGGAAGCCATTATAAATTGCCAAATTAATTAACTGTTTTTCAATTTCAAATATTTGCGTGGAGTTAGAATTATCATTGCTCAAATTTATTTGTCGAGATATCGACGATCACATTGCATTTAGGTTCAGATTAGTGTGTCACCCTTGTACTATCACCTAGCGTCGTAGGTTTTGTGCACCCGTAGCCTACCCCTACATCAATGTCCCTCCTCATCTATATAAGGGGGAGGGATCTGGTTATCCTTTGGCATGTTTTAGGTTTTTGTAATTTCTCTTCGTAAGAGGGACTTCAAGGAGGAATCTGTCTCCTGAGATTAGACACGAGTATTCCTCATAATTGTTACGCACTCGCCTGAGTGGAGCCCCTCGCAAAAGCTAGCGGAGCGCATATGGGATCCCCCTTAAATGTTCATAGGAATGGTTATATAATTTGTGAATAATTAGTAATAATTAATTGATTAATATTAATTAATGAGTACTAATTAATATTAATTAAATCATTTTGTAATTCCTTACTGACATGCCATTCCTCATCTATATAAGGGGGATATGATTATCCTTTGGCATGTTTTAGGTTTTTGGGATCTCTCTTTGTGAGAGGGACTTCGAGGAGGAACCAGCCTTCTGAGGTTAGGCATGAGTATTCCTCATGATTGTATCCATTTTTTCGAGGTTTATTGCAAGTAATTTTAATGATGGTAACATACTGCATCACAGAGAGGTCGTGGATATGTGAGATCTCGGGAATGACATGCTCCTAGTTTAGCTCATTTCACTGATGTCACACCTCCTATTAATGTCAGATTTGAGTAATCTTGTCTCCTTGTCACATTCGCCGCAGAAGAAATGCAGGTTCTTCGTTGCATGATGCATGGTCTCTCTACTAAAATTACTGCATTATCATTGTCCTCTTATGCTCACATAGGGCCATCAGGTGGTCATTGTGCCACATCTTGTCCTTCCACCTGGTGCATCATTGCCTCAGAACCATTGAACATATGACTGGCTTCGCCTCAGATTTTGTATCATATACACCTTTGTCAAACAGAGATAAGGTGAGCATTGCGGATGTTCTCTTTCCACTATTGTTGGAAAGGGCTCCATCCCTTGCTCCTCTCTCACCTTATCCTCAATTCTTCTTGTCCCAAACATTACTCGTAAACTTCTTTCTATTAGTCACTTGACAAATTCTATGACCTACTCTGTAACCTTCTTTCCCACTTTTTTTGTTTTTCAGAACTTGTAGATGGAGAAGGTGATTAGCTTTAATAGTATGGTCAATGGCCTATATGTTCGAGTCTAGTCTGGTGCAATCTCTGTAGACCTTCCATTCTAGTTCTCATATTTTGTATTTCTAGTATTGTCACCTAGGACGTCCATCTACCAATATTATAAAATTATTATCTCATGTTATGTCAATAATTATTTTTGATACATTTGTGTGCAATGTATATACTCTTAACATACGTTGACATGTTTCTATGCCTAGTGCTAATCTTTGTGTTCTTATTCACACTGGTGTATGAGGAGTTAATCATGTGTCCCCTACTTTTAGTTGTGCTCCCCAACTATTTCATGACTCGTTCCTCCACCTTATAATTTCTCAGTATTCCCTTGCTATTTGGCTTCCTCCACCACTACTACTTTTACCTTACAAGTTTATACCTGGAGCAATAAGTGGACAAACGCATGGTCATTCCATGATACCAGAAAAACCCACCATATCCTATTTCAGGGCCTATCAATATATTCATTGCTCTTAGAAAAGGTATTAGATTATGTAACCAACATTCCCTATCTCATTATGTTGTTTATGAGCCTTTCACTACTTCACAATCACATAAGACCTTTTTGTATTCTTTGGATTCCATTTTCATACTCTTATCTTGGCAGGATGCTCTTGAGATTCATAAGTGGTAAGAGACAATCTTTAAGGAGATGGCAGTTCTGGAAAATAACTGTGCATGGGATTTAGTGCATTTTCCTCAAAGGAAGAAAATTATTGGGTTTTATTGGTATCTCTATCAAACAAAACTCTTAGGGAGTTGTTGAAAACTGTAAAGTGAGACTGGTGGCAAGTGGTTATATTCAAACCTTTGCCCATGAGGCAAAGATGAATTCTATAAGGGTATTACTATCTTATGCTACTTATAATGGCTGAGACATCAGCCAGTTATATGTGAAGAATGTGTTTCTCCATGGAATCTTAGAAGAGGAAGTTTACATGGCTCTATCGCCTGGCCTTGCTCCAAAAGGGTTCGAGAGAAAAGTTTCAAGTTGAAGAAAGTCTTATATAGTTAAAACAGTCTCATAAAGCTTAATTTGGGAGATTCCACAAGGCTATGATAACATTGGGATACAACCAAATTAATGTCGATCATACACTATTTATCAAGCACAAGACAGCTAAATTTACTAACCTCATTGTCTATGTTGATGGAATTGTTATAACAGTGAATGAGGCAGAAGAGATCAAGATGCTGAAACCAAATTTTGGTGAATGATTTAGAGGTAAAAGACCTGGGAAAACTTGGATATTTCTTGTTGATTGAGTTAGAGGTAAAAGATCTGAGAGAGGGGTTTGGAGGAGAGAAAATGGGGCTGGAAGATGAGGAGTCTTGGATGAACTGGAAGTGGAAGGGGAGGAGTTGGAGAGTATGAAAATGGGTGTATATCTTATGTGGATCCGACGGGTGGGGAGAAGAATAGAGGTGTGGGATGTTGATGAGGCTAGGGGAGAACTCGGGAGGAAAGGAAAAGGTCGTACGGTGGTCTGGCGGTGGAGGAGGAGAAAGCGAAAGAGGGGGCAAGGCTGTCCTGGTGTCGCAACAAGGAATAACTCCTGGAATCGCACCGAGAGGGGAACGCACGACCGACGGTTCGCAAAAAACTACCGCTGAACTTTTGACCCCACCCCACCCCAATGAACCGCGGTGTGCACTATTTATAAACCTAAAACCAACTAAAGCACCCGAATCGGATGGCTCATATTGTTCGGTCCGATCGGGCGTCAAATACAACTCCAAACATATAAAGTAATATATCAAATCGATTCGGATCGATCATCCGGACACAACCACAGACTCAGATCATCCAACTGGGTAGCGGGTCACCGCCTCGTGCGGGAATAGACTTGTGGCGGGCATTGCGCGCCATCAGTTCCTTTTAATATTGTATCAATACGAGTCCTAGGTAATGGACATAGGCTCCAATTGACAAGATGGTGGCGGTCATGAATGCGGTGGTTATGAAATGTCGTTCGTAAACGTCCAACCTCACCTAAGGAATTTCATCTACTTTTATGTTCAAAACTAGTTTTCTTTTCTTGGTGGCTGACATAACCATTGTTTTGTCAAACAAGCATTCTATGATGGTGGTGTTTCTTGTTCAAACTCACGGGACCAAAAAAGTCATGCCAACCGGAGCCTTATTCGCAGGTCAACTAGTCCCTCCTGAAGTCACACCTGCTTCCACCAGTATCAACTACCCTTCAATTCTATGCGACGAACTGATCCAATACAGCATGCAGAAACTAGAGTACAACGAAAATTTCCTTTAATACCTCCCAATACGTAAAGCACTAGTAGTGAACCAGAGATTTATCAAACAGAGTGAAAACAGATGAGTGCTTGAAGCCCCAATACCTTGTACCTCCGCAAGGGTTTGGGAATAACGAAAAAGGCGGATGGCGTCGTCGGAGCTCGCGATCGATCTGAGAAATTTAAGGAGGTTACGGAGCCCCCTGGTCCTGAGAAACGAGAAGTCCGCGGTAGCGTCCCGGATTCCGGAGCGGAGCGCCAGAGTAACCTCCCGGTGCATTCTCCGCCGGTCCAATGCCGACACCAGCTCCTCCACAGTCTCCGTAGTTTCTGGAGGAAGCCCGGACTTCAATCGAGCGGATCCCTCAGCGTCTCCTCCGGCGTGATCATCGCCGGTGGGAGTGGCGGCGCGGCCCCATAGCTCCCTCTTCCTCAGGTACATAGGAGCCGCAGACCAGCCCCGCTGATTTGCGGTGGGGAGATATTTGTGGATGTGTACCTTCCGAAAATTTTTTGCGGTGGGGAGATATTTGTGGATGTGTACCTTCCGAAAATTTTTTGGTCCGCGAATAAAACGGCCATTTTGGACGTTTTTTGGTCTCACTATCTTTAGAGAGATTTGTCTTCTCAAATTCAAAATCCTCACACGAAAAACCTCTTGCCCTGAGTCTAGGGCGACGCCAAATCCATTGCACATCTCAACAGAGAAATCTCTCGTCATCACTCGATGAAGACACAGATCAGGATTAGGGGTCTGTTTGGGACAGCTCTGGCGGATTGAAAAGCTGTTGTCCGGATAGAGCTGTTTTAAAATAGATCTCTGGGGAACAGTTTTGAAAAGCTGCAGACTGTTTGGGTGTTCTGTGCAGAAGTGCGCTCGGAATCGCCGGAGAAAGGACGTCGGGGGCTCGGAATCGCCGGAGAAAAGCCGTCTGGGGCTCGGAATCGCCGGAGGAAGGCCGTCTGGCCTCTGAGCATGTTCCAACTGAAGAAACCATTAGATTTCCAAAACATGTGAGAGAGAAAGCTATTTTGCGGGAGCAGAAGCTGGGGGGAGAGATTTCTGAAAAGCTGCAAAACAGCTCCAGATTTTTGAAAATCTCTTCACAGGGAGCTGTCACAAACAGACTGAAAGCAGCTCTGGCGGCTGGAATAGAGATTTTCCAGCCGCCAGAGCTGCGCCAAACAGACCCTAGGTCATCCCCTACTTCTAATGGAGGAAGAACGTCGGCTCGTGGCCTAGAGGTTTTAGAACTCGAACAACTTGTGGAGACGGACTGTCTCTCAATCAAAAATAAGGTTTGATCTCGTCGCTTTGCAGTCTTTCTGATTCTATAGAAAAAATGTCATTACTCGACAGAGATGCGGAGCTGCAGCTTCCCTTTCTGGTACGCAAAAATATGTCATTGAGCATTTGTTAAACCTGAATTTTTTTTCCTTGACATGTAATTCATTTATACCAGACGATTGTTTATTGGTTTGTGTGTATATTATACAAGTTTTATGTGTTTAAATCTAAGTGTAGATTTTAGGGATTTGATTTTAGATGCTACTGATTTCATATATAGATTTGAACTTCAAACATAATTTACATTATTTGTGATACAATGCAACTCTATTTTTTGGTCTAACATTTTGTATTTCCTTTTGGATCAACTCCAGATTAAAACTTTGTTTCTGACTTGGAGAATGTGAAATGTCCTGTGAGAGACTCAAAATTAGGCATATCCGGCTGGATAAATTATGTATCATTATCATTATTGATTTATTTAATCTATTTTTTTCCTCATCACCCATATATGCAGATGGAAGGTCAATTCACAGAGACATACATGAACGCCAGATGCATTGTTTCTACGTTTAAGAAGTAAGTTGCACCCTTATTGGCAGTTATTTTAGAGGTCTCGAGGCAGTTATTACTCAGATTTTCAGTGTTGCATTTTTTTACACTACCTAACTTACCACACAATATTCATCTGGTTTATCGTCTAATTAGGTTGATCAGACCAGATAAGTCTGTATTCCTATTAGGATAATATTATATTAGATTGACTATTAATGAGATGACTCTGATACTTGGCCTTCCCAATATGGGAGATGATTATAAATTCAAAAGATCGCATGCCTCCAATGTGACACAAGCTGACCTTGTCAACCCGCTTAATGAATTAGCTAATATAGAGTCAGTTTCCAATGAAATTGAAATGCAGAGAGTTGATGCAATTGTGAAGTACATGGTCTTCCCAATAGGGGAGATGATTATGAATTTAGAAGATCACCGGCCTCCAATGTGACACAAGCTGACCTTATCGACCAGCTTAATGAATTAGCTAATATAGAGTCGATTTCCAACGAAATCAAAATGTAGAGAGTTGATGCACTTGTTAGGTACTTACTCTATAGCTTTATTTTCTCTGAAGTCTCTTAGAATTATAGTCTGCCTGGAAAAATTTGGCAGTTTGGATGAGTTTAGAAGATATAACTGGCTGAATGCAGTCAATATATTTCTGCATAAGCAGTTTGAGGATTTGCATAAACTCTACTGCTCTTGTAAAGAACCAATCAGTTTGGGTTACTTGGAAGGGTGCTCCATTATTCTTGTAGTAAGTGCTTAATATGTTTAATACTTAAAAATGTTAACAAAATTTACTAACTCATTTGTTTTGGTTTGTTATATTTTAGGTTTGGTTCTTCGAGGATTTTAATATTCAGGTTCTAGTGGATGAGCTAGCTCGATCATGTTTGTGCTGATGGGCTGCCAAAGGTGGTTTTAGTTTCAAGTTTTGCTTAGAGTTAACTACCATGTCGATCTCAAAAAATAGGTAAATAATTTTCAAAAGTACATTGTTGATTTCTTATTATAGTCTAATTTAACTATACCTTTATGGTTTTATATCCTATAATTATCCACGGTTTGCTTGAAAGAACCAAATTTGTGTTTGGTTTTATTCTTATTGTTAGTTGTTGTTTATTACTATCTTATGTGCAGGTAAGACCTAGTATTGTTTAGCTGAGTATGAAAGAGCAAGTGGTTTTCAGTCCTGAGGAGTCAGAGTACTCTTTTGAGGAGGTGCTGAAATTGAAGTCGGAGAAGAAGAATATGGGTAGAGAGGAGAAAGTGATCGAGGAGTCGATTGATAAGGAGAATGGTCAAAGAATGAAGAAGAAGGCAAAGAAAGATAAAGAGAAAAAGAAAAAAGGAGAGGGAATTAAAAAGATTAATTAAAAAAGAGATTAATCAATTGGAAGAAAAAATTCTTACAAAAATTAGTGAGGTGCACATCTACTGCATGGAGAGATTTCATTCTCTAATTACCCTTATTCAGTCTATGAGACACGGACATGAACCCAATCCAGCAGCTGCCACACCATCTTCTCCCCGCGTTACTTTTGTCCCCAATACACAGAATTAATCATTGAAGGAAATTATTTTTATTAGCCAATGCACCCCCGATTCCAAAGGCTGTAAAAGAACATGTGCTCATGTTCATGTAGCAGGGAAATCAAAAGGAGAGATTCAATTCCCAAGAAGGACATATTTGACAGCAGCTGCAAGAGAGCTGATAGACTCTACATTTAGTCGATATGCCTCCAGGTAATTTTATTTTATTTAAAATTAAATTCATTCTTTATGTCTTACATGCATGTATCAATCATTGAACATCAGACATGACCCGATGAGATCTCAACAAATGAATATTGTTCTCTGGGGCAAGCGGATGATTGTGTTCCTCTACAAACTTTATCATCTCTCAATTCTTACTGTTGGAACACCCTATTACTGATTTGGGTAAGGATCACTATGTCCTTAGGAAAATGTCTTGACCTCATTGTATAGTTTTAAAGGTCAACTAGAATAGGTCTAAGGCTTAGAACTTAGGTTTGAAAGCTGTCCCCCAGACCTTCTAAATCAGATTACAAGTGCAGAAGTTTAAGGCAATTATCGTCGAGCTCAGATCGACGAGGCGTCGAACTCAGTTCGACTATCTCTGAGCTTAGTTCAACGAGTCGTCGAACTCGGTTCGACGATCTCTGAGCTCAGATCGACGATTTCTGTCTCAAGTCTAATTCCAGTCTCTGAGCTCAGGTCGACGATAGTCGAGCTCAGATCGACGACTTTTCTTGAGAGATTGACGATTTCAGAATTCAAATTCAGTCAGTTATGGAATTCAATCTGATACATATTCAGCATTTATTTCAAAGAATTTTGTAGCCGTCTCAATCAATCTGGAGCAAGTTTCAAGGAAGACTAGATGGAATATCTCTTAGGACTTTCCTCTAGAGACAGATATCATTTAAGGAAGTCATTTATGACTGGCTAACGACTATCTCAGAGTAATTATTCTAAGGAATAGATTTTGAGACACAAAAAAAACTACAGGATTACAAGTTAGAATTCTTACAGAACACAAGGAATACAACAGTAAAGGAGATCACTACACAGAAAAGAATTTCTCTATTCTTTCAAGATCTCTTCTGATTCAAGTGTTCAAGGCTTCATCAATCAAGGACTCCAGACACATCACATTTCAGTCTTTGCTGAAATCATTCTTTGCTGGAGATCTCAAACATACTGAAGGCCTATCACCCTATGCAAAGCTTCTCTTCCTGAACAATTGCAAATCTCAGGGGGAGCTTTGACAACATCAATCCACTAGTCTTCTCTTTGACTGTTGAACAGAGAAGAACAACTTCACCTCTTTTATTTTTCTTTGGTGTAAAAGGGTTACTCAAAACTCCCTTCAAAAGTTGTGGTTAGTTTCTGAGACCTTGTCAAAACTCAGTGGTGGCAAGACACTTGATCAAAAAATCTAGTTTGGTTTTTGAGCACCTTATCAAATGCTCATTGGTGCCCAGGACACCTGATCAATTATTCCTGCAGTGGATTCCTACCTAGGGTGGTAGAAGAGTGGATGTACCCAGATTGATTGGGGAACCACTATAGATCCTTGTGTCTTCTGGTTGCTGTGTTTGATTTGCTGTGTGCTGTGATTTGTTTCTTGCTTACTTAGTTTTTATTTACTGCAAACGCAATACACTTATATATAAATCAAGTCTTCCACTGCAAATTAATTTTTAAATTGGAAAATTATTTTAATATACTCTATTCACCCCCCCCCCCCTCTAGAGTAAAGGTAGATCTTACCCTCACTTTCAATTGGTATCAGAGGGAGGTTGGTTATTCAACAACTAAATCTTCATCAGATTGATTGTTCCTACAGGCTAACACCTGAACCAAAAGATCTCTGATAAGATCAATCTTTAATAGAGGGTTATTATTTCTATTATTTTTATTTTCATATAAAACCATGGTACAGAACAAAGATTATGCTAACACCAGACCTCTAGTGTGCAATCTTTCTAAGTTTGCACTTTGGAAGGCAAGGATTAAATTATACATGAATTCTATTGATGAGGACATCTTTAATTCTGTTTTGATAGTGTGTCCAAGACCTCCAGCAACTACAAGTACAAGTGCTGTTCCACCCCCTCAGGAACAGATGCAGAAATCAAAAAGTGGAAAGTTGCTGATGCCAAGGCAATGAACATATTGGCTCAGACTATGTCTGATGACATATTTCAAAAAGTGGTTGAATGCAACTCAACAAAAGAAATTTGGGACAAGCTATCTGAGCTTGTGTCAGGATCAGCTGATGAAAGAAAGGATAGAAGATCCCATCTCATAACCCAGTATGAGAATTTCAAGAAGGGAGAAATTGAGTTAGTTGCTGACATGTACAACAGACTCAGTCTAATTGTCAGTGAACTGAAGACTTTGGACAAGGAGATCTCATTGACTGAACTCAATGATAAGATCCTAATGTGCTTCCCCAGCACTTGGGACTCAAGGATCTGGCCAATCAAGGATGCCAGAAGCCTAAATGAGATCACCACTGAGGCTCTATTGGGCAAGCTCAAGTCTTATGAGCTGCTTATCAAGAATAGAGAGGAAGATCAAAAGACAGCTTCTCCAGCAATAAGGAAGGAGAAGACAATTGCCTTCAAAGCTACAGAAGAACTGCCTGAAGACAAGGTTACAGGCAATGAAGAGTTAATGAGTCTACTAGCCAAAAGATTCTACAAGATGGCTAGAAAAGATTTCAGGAAAAGGTCATCTAGAGGCCATGAAAAGCCAAGGTATGACAAGTCCAGTAACAAAGAAAATATTTGTTTTGGATGCAGAAAACCAGACCACATTGTGCCTGATTATCCAGAGAATCAAAATAGACAAGAAAGATAAGAAAGACAGGAGAAGAGACAAAGACTTCAGAAGAAACAACAATGACAAATCCTCCTCTAGCAAGAACAAACACACCAGGAAGGGATTTGTAGCTGAAACCTGGAGTGGAACTGAAGAAGAATCAGAGGCATCATCAAGCTCAAGTGATGATGAAGACGATACTCAAGAGAAGAAGTTCTGCATGATGGCTATCAATGCCTCTCAACATAATTCTGATGCAGAACAAGAGTCAGAACTTGAATCTGAACATGAAGCTGAAGAAGATCAGGTAATAGATTCTTTTGTTTTCAATTCAGAAGACTTTAGATCTGAATTTAAGGCACTTTGTTTAGACCTGCTAAAGTCTGAGAAAGAGATTATCTCTCTCAGAAATCAATTGTCTGAACATAGCACTTTAAAATAAGACAGCCTCAAACTCTCTGAGGAGCTGGAATGCTGTAGGGAGGAGATAGCTTCACTGAAAAGTGAACTATCTCAGGCAAAGAAGTTTGAAGAATCCCTTAATGGGAGAAGCATCAGACTGATGGACCATCACAAACACAGTGAACTCAAGACTTAACAGTACACTGGGCTTGGGTGCTTCATCCAGCCAACCTATAGTGTTAACAACCCCAATTAAGTTTATCTCAGATAAAGGAAAGGGAGTTGTAGAGGTAGCTAGGAAGAATCCTGACTTACCTAAGAAAAACAAATTTCAACAGAAAACGTCGAACAGAGCTCGACGATCGCGGAACAGAGCTCAGCGATCTCAAGCTGAATCGTCGAACTCAGGTCGACGATCTCTGAACTCTGAACTCTGGCAAAATCGATCTTCGAACGGAGCTCGACGATCTGACCCAAGATCGTCGAACTCAGCTCAGAGATCGCCGAACAGAGATTAGAGCTTTGAATAAGGTTTTAAGGGTAAATCAAACTTCAATCCTAGTGGTCGCACATCCCAAAGCTTTAACCCTTATACTGAATGGATAATACCTCCTAGGAGATATCATCCTGAAGGTTATAAGAGTCAACCAGGGATGTCTTTTATTTCAGAATTTAAAGGTTATCAACCTAGGCCCAAGGTAAACTGGGTCAAAAATAAATAAATTGTTTTATGTGCAGGTGAAGACCTATCCAACAATAAACCAGCAATGGTATTTGGATAGTGGGTTCTCAAAGCACATGAAAGGAAGCAAGGATAATCTAACATCTTTCAAAGCCAAGCTTGGACCCAAAGTAATATTTGGAGATTCAAACTTTGGACAGACCAAGGGATATGGTGCAGTCCAAATAGCTCAGTCATATTCAAGAAGGTAGCTTATGTGGAAGGACTGAAGCATAATCTAATCAGCATCAGTCAACTATGTGATGAAGGCTACCAGGTGACATTTAACAAATCCTCATGCAAAATCAAATCAGAGGACAACACAACTGTGTTGACAGGTAAAAGGATAGGTAACATCTATCTTGTAGATTTTCATTCAACTAAGGTAGATATCTGCTTGTTCAATTCTGTTTGTAAACCAAATGAACTATGGCATAAGAGATTAGGGCATATAAACCTTAGAACCATTGCTAGGCTATCCAAGGACAACCTTGTTAGAGGATTACCTTCTGGCCCCTACAAGAAGGAAGGACTTTGCAGGACTTGTCAGTTAGGCAAGCAAACTAAAAATAGTTTCAAGTCACTTAATAAGAGTGATTCACCTAGGATCTTGTATCTGTTACATATAGATCTTTTTGGACCCATTACAGTACAAAGCCTAGGAGGGAAATCTTACACTTTAGTAGTTGTAGATGACTTCTCTAGATTCACATGGGTGTTCTTTCTGAGAAAGAAGTCTGATAACTTTAAGTGTTTGACAGAGTTTCTCAAATGCATATAGATTGAGTTAAATACTCACATTGCCCTGATCAGAAGTGATCATGAGGCAGAGTTTGATTCTCTTCTTATGCAAGAGTTCTGTTAAGAGTGAAGGGATCAGACACACTTTCTCAGCTCCTAGAACTCCTCAACAAAATGGGGTAGCTGAAAGGAAAAAATAGAACCCTTATTGAATCTGCTACTACATTGTTGACAGATGCTCACCTTCCTCTATCCTTTTGGGCAGAGGCAGTAAGCACTTCAAACTATGTGCTGAACAGAAGTTTGATACATAAGCTGAAGGGCAAGACTCCCTATGAATTACTCAAAGGGAAGAAACCTAAAGTAGATTATTTCAAAAAATTTGGTTGTATTTGTTACATACTCAATAATGACAAGAAGTACATAGCAAAATTTCAAGCCAAAGCTGATGAAGGAGTGTTTCTGGGATACTCCATGATCAGTAAAGCTTATAGGGTATATAACAAATCTTCTCTTAAAATTGAAGAATCTGTGCATGTATCTTTTGATGAAACTAACATGTCTTACAAAGAGAAGAACATTTCTACCACAGAACCTTTGCAGGTACATTCTCTTTTAGAAAATTTGGATAGGTTACACATTATAGAAAAGGATACAATACATTCATCTATCCAACAAAAAGGTGAAAGCAGTGAAGATGAAGATGACACTCAACATCTTGGTGAGAACCACATTGAAGAGCCAGTTGTTGTTCCACAAGAGGAAACAACAACACAGGTTGGTGAACAATCAATACCCCCTATTGATTTAGTAACAACAAGAGATCATCCAATCTCCCAAGTGATTGGAGACATCTCAACTGGTGTGCAAACCAGAAATCAGGTCAACCAAAATTTGATGCACACCTATTTTCTATCTCAAATTGAGTCTCAATCCATACAATATGCAGAACAAGATCCACACTGGATCATTGCAATGCAAGAGGAATTACATCAATTTGAAAGGAACAAAGTTTGGGAACTAGTGCCATGGCCAAAGGATCACTCCATTGTTGGAACAAAATGGATGTTCAGAAATAAGCTGGATGATCAAGGAATTATTGTAAGGAATAAGGCAAGGCTAGTTGCTCAAGGATACTCACAAGAAGAAGGAATAGATTATGACCAGACCTTTGCACCAGTTACAAGGTTGGAGGCCATAAGAATATTTCTAGCTTATGCAGCGCACAAGGGATTCAAGGTCTATCAAATGGATGTAAAGAGTGCATTTCTCAATGGAGATATCAAGGAAGAAGTCTATGTTAGACAACCCCCATGTTTTATCTCTCTAACTCATCCTAATCAAGTTTTTAAATTACATAAAGCATTATATGGTCTCAAGCAAGCTCCTAGAGCATGGTATGAGACCTTAGCATGCTTTCTTTTGGAAAATGATTTTATAAGAGGTAGAGTAGACCAAACTCTTTTTATTAGAACTCATAAGTCCAATATCCTACTAGTACAAATTTATGTAGATGATATTATCTTTGGATCTACTGATTCAAATTTGTGCAAAAGGTTCTCCAACCTAATGCATTCTAAATTTGAAATGAGTAGCATGGGTGAGCTTTCCTTCTTTTTAGGATTGCAAGTCAAACAGCATGCTGATGGCATATTCATTTCTCAAACCAAGTATGCAAAAGAGTTGGTTAAGAAATTTGGTATGTCTGAAGCATCCTGCATGAAAACACCTATGCCTACTAATGTTGTATTAAATGTTGATGAACATGGGAAACCTGTTGATCAGACAACATATAAAGCAATGATTGGTTCTTTATTGTACTTTACAGCTAGTAGACCTGACATAATGTTTGGTACATGCATATGTGCTAGATTCCAAGTAAGCCCTAGAGAGTCACACCTAACATTAGTAAAAATGATTCTTAGGTATGTGAAAAGTTGTCCAAATCTAGGTCTCTGGTATCCAAAAGACTCAGGATTTGAATTAACTGGATTTTCAGATGCTGATTATGCTAGATGTAAAGTAGATAGGAAAAGCACCAGTGGAACTTGTCAGTTTCTTGGTGACAGACTTGTCTCCTGGTTTTGTAAGAAACAAACATCTGTGTCCACATCAATTGCTGAAGCTGAATACATGGCAGCAGGTAGTTGTTGCTCACAGATTTTGTGGATTCAAAATCAGCTCCTAGACTATGGTTACAACCTAGATAAGTCAACAATATTTTGTGATAATACCAGTGTTATTTCTATAGCAAAAAATCCAGTCCTCCATAGTAGGACAAAATATATAGAGATTAGACATCACTTTTTAAGGGATAATGTTGAGAAAAATAAAATTGAACTTCAATATATCCCAACTGATTTGCAAAAGGGAGATATTTTCACCAAACCCTTAGATGAAAAGAAACACACATTCTTCCTGAATCAGTTAGGAATGTTAGATGGAGGAAGTTTAAATTAAGATCCAAGATTTTAAAACCTTAAAATTGACCAAGACTAGGCTAAAAACTTGATTTTTCTAGTGCCTATAGGTTATTTCTGTTCTCTGAACTGCGCTCGACGTTTTTCCCAAAGATCATCGAACGGAGATCGACGTTCTCATAAATCGTCGACAAGAGTTCAGCGTTTTCCAGATAGTGCTAGGCTATCTCTTTCCAGTCAGAGATCGGTGAACGGAGCTCGACGCTCTCCAATATCGTCGAACGGAGATCGACGATGTTGAAGACCTTTCAGATTCCTTTAGAAGCCCAGATCGTCGAACTGAGTTAAACGATCTTTCCTTTTCTGCGTCGAACCCTAATATAAAATTCATTTTTCGGTCGTCGTTCTCTTTTGCGCTTTCATACTTTCTGCAGAGCTTTCTTTCCCTCCAAACCTCTCTGCACTCGGTCTTGTTTGTTCGTTTTTGCAGGTAATAATGACTGTCTCTGTTGCAGTCTTAGCAGCAATGAAGTTTGACACCGGCTTCGACATCGACATGGACTCATTCGAAGGTAGTGATCAAATCTTCAAAGATATTCTAGAACTGTTCAAGGAACAACAGTTGGTTTCTATCATGTCCACAAGAATGAAATTGGTTGTAGATGAAATTAAGGAATGGGTGTATACTGCACGCAACTTGGATCAGAACACAGTGATTGGAACAATATCAGGAACACAGGTATCTCTAACTCCGTCTCTCCTAACAGAAGTCTTCCAATTGAGTACTGGGCATGATTCTGTAGAGTTATCTTGAGAGGAATTTGCTAGTATGCTGGATAGAATGGATCACTCAGCAGCAAACCCTAATAAGTTACTTAAGAAAAATCTGTCAATGGAGTATAGATTCTTAGCAGATGTTGTGGGAAAGGTACTACTGGCAAAGCATTCTGCTCATGATACTATATCTAAGTATCAATTCTATTTGATGGGTGCATTAGTTGATAAGAAGCATTTAAATTGGGGAGAGATATTCTTTGATTTAATTAAGAAAAAGATAAACAAGAATTCTATTAATTTTGGGAGGATTCTAGGACTGTTTTTGCATAACAGATGCCATCAACTGCTTGTTTCCAGTGGCATACACATCAATGCCTCCAAGAGACTATCCTGTGCCCTCTTTGGAAAGTGGGACAGGCAAATTGCCAAACCCAGTAGGGTTCCTGCAGTGGTTTCAACTTCAGGCACAAGGACTGTGTAAGTCACTTCCCCTCAGGCAACTGCCCCCATGGAAGAATTGTCTGCCTCCTCCTCATCTCCTCCATCTCCACCTATTGTTTCTTCAACCATCCCTACATCCACCATCACCATTTCAATTTCATCCCCCATCACCATTTCAATCTCCTCTCCCATCTCAACTCCATCTCCAGCTACTTCTTCACCACCTCCAGTCACTCATCTAGAACAATTCCATCCTCTACACTATTATCCACCTCTTGACATTGACTCATCCATCCATCTTCCATCCTTCAATTTCTTAGATGATTCCTTCATGGATGATTCTCATTCTTCACCTCTTGAGCCCACATCATCTTCCATCTCTTACCAACAATTGCTTCAAGACATTCTAGCTCAACCATCCTTCACCCCATCCATTTCCATTCCAGTGACATCCATCACAACCATTCCCATATCACAACCATCCATTTCACTACCATCCACATCATTTCTCCACATCTCTGCAGCTCCTCCAACACCATCAACTTCTATCACATTCTCCTCTACCTCTACTCAAGCATCCCTTGAGCAAGTAGATCTTCCAGCTCTAGCAGATAAGCTCTATGAGATGTTAGCTCCCAGGCTAGCACTCTTGCTGGAGACCTCCATGGCCCCACTCCTTAAGTCTATACAGGACTTATCTGCTAGGCTATCCTCCTTCTGTCCTCCTCAGGCAATCCCTTCTGTGGGGTGCCTTGATCCAATATGTACTGAATCTAGGCAGAGGGAGATGCCACATGAAGAAGAAATGTTGTCTGTTTCAGAAGAAGTTATGACAATTCTGCCAGAGATCCCAGCTCCAGTTCTATCTTTCAGTTCAGTTGACTTTAGGTCACTGCTTTCAGCATTTGATACTCTCCATAGCAGATGTCTTCCAGCTCAAGAAGCTGAAGACCTTACTAAGGCCATTGTGCCTATCTCCAGTTGTGATCCCAGCCTGATATCTTCTTATATCAAATCTATAAAGGCTGTGGAAAGTGTTACTTCTACTGATGTTGTGAATGTTGATGAAGTTAGTCTTGATATTGTTGATGATTTGTTGATGACAGAGGCAAATGATTCAGAGTCTGCTGTTCATGTTGATGAGCCTGCTATTACTACTGCTATTGTTTTTGAACCTACTGCTGTTACTTCAGTTTCTACTAGTGTTGCTATATTTGCTGTTACTGCTTCTATCACTGTTGCTGCTGCTGCTTCTACTGAACAATCCAAACAACAGAAAGAGTATATTAAAAGGATTGATGAATTGTATGACAATCCTCAGAGCTCAGACAGTGACAAGTTCAGAACTGATTCTGATGACTCCTCTGCAACCATTGCAAGGAAGAGGAAAGCCAGAAGCAAAGCTTTGAAGAGAGTTCCTCTAGAGAAAGTAAAGGATGATAATGACATTCCCTATTATATTCTACATGACTGTCATATAACTGAACCTTGGATGCAATTCTCAAGGAACCAGCTGAAGGCAATGAATAAGAAGAGAAAGTATGACAAAGGATCATCTCACCATCATCCTCCTCCTCCTCCTCCTCCTTCACCATATGCAGGAACTGGTGGAGGGTCTGCTTCACAATCCTCATATGCTAAAACTCAAAGCTCCTCTCAGACTCAAGATAGATCACAATCAAGAGGGTATCAATAAAAAGGCTACCAATCCAGGAGAGGCCAGTACAGAGAAAACCAAAGAGGACACAGAGTTTATTCCAGAGGACAACCTAGACAACATCTTTATAACAGGGAAGGACAAAGCCTTATTGATTCCACTTATGGTCCTTTCCCTTACAAGATGAAAGAAATTGTTACTTCAAGAGCTCCTCCTACTGATACAATCAACAGATATGAACCTCCTGTCCCCTTTGAAGATCCAGAAAACAATCCCCTTTCTTGGACAGCAAGGATGAAAGAATTGGCTGCCTTAGATCAAATAAAGAAGGCAAGAGAATAAGGGAGAGATATCTCAAACATCACCACTTTATCTGAGCAAAGAAAGAAAGAACTTGAAAGATACTCCTCCAGAAAATTCTTTGATCCAGAGAGTTACTTGAAGCTGCACCCAGAGGCTGTTGTTCCCAGACCTAAATCTCAAACCTCCCTTGGTGTTGCTGATGACAGAAGATCCAAGAAGGAAGCTCTAGATCCAAACAGAGAAATCTTATTCAAAAAGAGAGAAGAAAAGGACTGATTGTGTAAGCTGAATGATATATATCTATCTCTGACTATCTGCTGTGATATCATATGTGCTTCTGTTATGCTGCATTTCATTATTCTGTTATGTTGTTTTTGCTTTTGTTTCTACTTATATGCTTTTTAATTCCTATGTCATGTAAATAGTAATCCTAACCCAAATAGGGGGAGATTGTTGGAACACTTTATTACTGATTTGGGTAAGGATCACTATGTCCTTAGAAAAATATCTTGACCTCATTGTATAGTTTTAAAGGTCAACTAGAATAGGTCTAAGGATTAGAACTTAGGTTTGAAAGCTGTCCCCCAGACCTTCTAGATCAGATTACAAGTGCAGAAGTTTAAGGCAATTATCGTCGAGCTCAGATCGACGAGGCGTCGAACTCAGTTCGACTATCTCTGAGCTCAGTTCAACGAGTCGTCGAACTCGGTTCGACGATCTCCGAGCTCAGATCGACGATTTCTATCTCAAGTCTAATTCCAGTCTCTGAGCTCAGGTGGACGATAGTCGAGCTCAGATCGATGACTTTTCTTGAGAGATTGACGATTTCAGAATTCAAATTCAGTCAGTTATGGAATTCAATCTGATACATATTCAGCATTTATTTCAAAGGATTTTGTAGCCGTTTCAATCAATCTGGAGCAAGTTTCAAGTAAGACTAAATGGAATGTCTCTTAGGACTTTTCTCCAGAGACAGATATCATTTAAGGAAGTCATTTATGACTGGCTAACGGCTATCTCAGAGTAATTATTCTAAGGAATAGATTTTGAGACACAAAAAAAACTACAGGATTACAAGTTAGAATTCTTACAGAACACAAGGAATACAACAGTAAAGGAGATCTCTACATAGAAAAGAATTCCTCTATTCTTTCAAGATCTCTTCTGATTCAAGTGTTCAAGGCTTCATCAATCAAGGACTCCAGACACATCACATTTCAGTCATTGCTGAAATCATTCTTTACTGGAATCTCAAACATACTGAAGGCCTATCACCCTATGTAAAGCTTCTCTTCCTGAACAACTGCAAATCTCAGGGGGAGCTTTGACAACATCAATCCACTAGTCTTCTCTTTGACTGTTGAACAGAGAAGAACAACTTCACCTCTTTTATTTTTCTTTGGTGTAAAAGGGTTACTCAAAACTCCCTTCAAAAGTTTTGTGATTGGTTTCTGAGACCTTGTCAAAACTCAGTGGTGGCAAGACAGCTGATCAAAAAATCTGGTTTGGTTTTTGAGCACCTTATCAAAAGCTCATTGGTGCCCAGGACACCTGATCAACTATTCCTGCAGTGGATTCCTACCTAGGGTGGTAGAAGAGTGGATGTACCCAGATTGATTGGGGAACCACTATAGATCCTTGTGTTTTTTGGTTGCTGTGTTTGATTTACTGTGTGCTGTGATTTGTTTCTTGCTTACTTAGTTTTTATTTACTGCAAGCACAATACACTTATATATAAATCAAGTCTTCCACTGCCAATTAATTTTTAAATTGGAAAATTATTTTAATATACTCTATTCGCCCCCCCTCTAGAGTAAAGGTAGATCTTACCCTCACTTTCACTTACTCTGTTTATCAGTAGAAAAATGCAACCAGGCTAAGCAGTCAGTAAGGGTATCAAGTTTGCAAAATTTCTTCTGCACATACTTTGTTGTATTTTATCGCTTAAACCCTACTTTTGCATATGAAAACTCTCTCGCCTTGATAATTCGAGCATGCATCCAATATATGATATATTCTTTGCACACACTGAATCTAATTTTGCACGCATACTCTTTGTACATCGTGTATGCTTTCTCATCAGAATGCACATTTAGAAATGCAACAATGTTGTTAGCCTGGGATAAATAAAAGATACAATTAGTATACAAGAAAGACTCGCTCGTTAAAAAGTGTTTGAAAAGCATCCGGCCGGATAATTACCCCGATATTCCAAAACTATACTCCATCTGATCATAGATAATGTTGGGTAAAATCCGGGTGCAGAATAACCCAATTATTCTAAAACTACATAGTATTCACTTGTAGATAACTCAATAACCAATAAATGAAAAATTCACAGCATAGTTAAACTCATAAAGCAGAATTGCGCTAAAACAGCAAAAAAATCAGAGAGGAACGATAATTGCTTTAATGACATATTTGTATCTTAGGTCGCTCCAGATCCATGGTGGCAGGAATGGTGTCTAAGTTTGCTCCAGATTTGTCCATGATGGCGGTGATAGTGTTCCGTTCGTCGAGCGAGAAGCAAATATTTTTAAATGTCTGTAGTAGCTCCAAATAAGCTGGCAACGGGAGTGGAGGATTCGAGGAGGTTGATTTCTTAGAGGAGGACAGTTTCAAAGGAGGCGAGCCCAGCTAAAGGCGAGGTGCTTTTTTTCGAGCTACAGTTCTGGTTCCGACAAAGGATTCTCGTCGGCAGAGGTGAAGGAAGAAGGGAAAACAGAGGGAAAATGCAGGTCGAAAGGAGGGAAAGCGAAGCTCAAAAAACAGTGGGGCCCAGAACTGCATCACCTGTTTATTCGTGGACTATTTTTTAGGCCTGAATGACGGACCAAAATTTTTCCCCCAAAAGACTAGGCTGGGTGAAGAGCTATTGTTGATACTTGCCCAAATCGCACGAGTTTTGATAATAGCAAATGTTATTTGCAAATTATGATTATTAGCAAATAATAATTAGTAGCAAATCATGATTATTAGCAACTCATAGCATTGTTGCCTTATATATGCTCTAAATATGCCATACATTTTTCTTCAATGTTTACTCGTAGTGATACACAATATTCTCTAAATACTTCTACTACTACCGAAGAGATGTTGCTTAACTTGATAGAGAGGTTAGGAAAAATATAAACTTATAATCGAATCTTAGTGGATCGATTGGAAACACTTATGAAAAATATTGGGCAAACACCCACTAAAACACCCAAGCGCCAAATAGATCAAGATAAACCTAAATAAGGGCATATTGTTCAAAATCTTTAACTCATAGAAAATCATTTTTTTTTATTCCGAGTTAGGTAATCATCTTGATCAACACCCAAGATGAGCTATGAAACATCCTTACTATCAAGGAGGACAAAGGATTGACACCACTCATATTATTCTAAGGCACTTAAAAATAAATATTGATAATGACCTTATTCGTAGAGCTAAAATTGAAGCACCAACCTTTGATGGAGACTTAAACCCTAGTTTTGATTAGCTCACTGTCTAATCTTTATTTGTCAAGGAGGGACCCAGTGGTCCATGAAAGCAAGAGTCAACGTCAATTTTAAAGAGCAGGGCAATAGTCAACAACGGGTCACGGAGGTACTCTATTGTTAAGGGTGAGTATCAAGCTCGCCCAGGCGTGCAACCATCCAAACAGTACATGTGAGCATCAAGAATCTGATCGTCCAAGTGACCACTTAGTAGGAGATTTTGGCAAGCATCATCAATACTCGTCTAGTTGGCAACTTCTAGCAATACCTCGCCAGACGCGACCGAGGTGCACAGATGGTAGCCAGAAGATAGTCGTCAGTCAGCAAGTCGTGAAGTCACTAAGACCAAGAAGGCAAGCTCGCAGGGCTAGGTCTTCTCGCCTGAAGACCCCCTCCCAGGTTTTGTCTATAAATAAGACCATAGGGGTACTAGGAATGGCATCTTGAAATCTTGCTATTTTGCCCCTTTCTATTCTCCATTGAGACTAGTTACTCACTAGGTGGTGCCTTCCTCGTACTTAGCTTAGCCACTTTTGGTTGTGGAGGGAAAGCTCTTCTAAGCTTCCAGGTACATGGTAGGAGCTACTTATTGTAGCGCCTGGGGTTTTTTAGTTTCTCTCTCTCTCTAGAGTTGGGCGAGTTGAACCGTTGGGTCAGTAGCCTCAAACTGCACTTAGATCCGAATATTTGAAGTAAGGAATTTTCCCACTTCAACA
Source organism: Platanthera zijinensis (assembly GCA_039513925.1). NCBI lineage: Eukaryota > Viridiplantae > Streptophyta > Magnoliopsida > Asparagales > Orchidaceae > Platanthera > Platanthera zijinensis. The sequence goes on along the minus strand of CM077078.1, from coordinate 53,946,836 downwards.
CTTTGATGCAGTGAGCGTGGATCGCAGTCGGAGGAAGAAAGTCCAGTAAGGAGGCATCATGGAGGATGGAGGTGAGCAGAAAGGAGTGGTGGGAAACTCGCAGTATTCGAGCGAGTATGTTACTCGGGCCAAGTTTAGCGTGAAGTTCGACGGGCTCACGCAACATCTTGAGGACACTATGCACGCGTTATTGGCTCCTCGCACAGAGATCGCGGCGACGTCGCCTCATAGCAAAACCCCATCGGAGGACATCGCACTGTCTAGGAGGCTCGATAAGAAGCATGTGGTAGAAGATCATGAGCGACCAACGTAGTCGATGTACTACCTGCCGAGCAGCCAAGGATCCAAGAGGGAGAGCATAGGGGAGGATCTGAGATACTCACGTGGGGGAGTTTGGTGCTTCTCGCTAACTCGCAAGTTGTCGCCACGGGAGGAGCCCGTTTAGTGAGGGGGTATTGTCAGCTCCAACTCCCGACGGTTTTATGGACCCGGTCCTAAGCTACTACTCGTGAAGAGATGACCCGATCAGGCATTTGTAGTGGTTTGAAGATGTGGTGTCGATCTATAGCATGATGAATGCTTTAAAATGCAAGTTCTTCGCAATCACTTTTGAGGGGAAGGCCAGGGAATGGTTCCACCAATTGCCGGCAAATTCTATCAACTACTTCGAGGACTTACATAGAGAGTTGGTGGTAAGGTTTGTTACTTCAAAGAAGAGGAAGAAGGAGAAGGTTGCCCTTTTCCATCTGACGCAGGGAAAATAAGAGACGTTGGGTCATTACATTAACCACTTCCAAGAGGAGGTCTTGGGTATCCAGGAGGTGGATAGTGCTACCCTGCAGCTGACCCTGACTTTCGAGCTGAAGCAGGGACTCTTCAATATCGAGGGCAGCACAGATCCTTCAGAGTCATACGGGGAGTTGATTGAAAGGGCCAACAAGTTTGTGTAAAGGGAATCAACCAACCATAGTTTCTTAGCCAGGCTAGACCAGATAACCAGAGATAAGGAGGAGAAGGCGCCTGAGAGGAGCCCCAGTGAGAAGCACAGAAAAGGAGAAGGAGAAGAGAAGGTAAGTCAAGGTGGAGGGAGGAGCAGCGATGGTAGGAAGAGAGGAGGCCCAGAGTGTCTCTTGATATCCGAGCAGAGGGGCGAAGGTTTCAGTACCCCGTTAACCAGCCCCCGTGGAGGCCTATTGGGAGAAGGTATTCCTCAGAAAGGAGGGACGATTGGAACCATCCAGGAAAGTGTCAAAGAGGAGGGGACCAGAGAGAAATGATGGCAGTTGTCAGACAGGGCAACCATTTCTAGAGGATGAATCAGAGGATGAGGAATATGCCTGTAGAGGACCCCTATATTGTGAGATCCATTAAGTTGAGGGGCGTGGAACCATGACATTCCCAGACTTCCTAGAGGCTGAGGAGGGTCGGAGATGTAGAAGAGGAAGTATAGGGGCAGAGGGGTCAGGAGGACCCAGAGAGGCAACAGGGCCCGGTACAGAGGAGGAATGAATACCGAGTTAACTAGGAGCTCGTGGAGGAATCTATCAAGGAAGGGGATGGGGGTCGGAGCCATCCATGGAGGGGATAGGGTGGAGGCCTCCCGCAAGGGGAGTCTCCACACCATTTATCGAAGGGGAGCCGCCTAGACCTCTCAGGCCCCTTAACAGCTGGAGATCACCTTTTCGGAGGAGGACCTATTGGGGAATGAGAACCCCTTCCATGATGCTCTCGTCATCCATGCCGCCATCGAGAACTTTATCGTCAAATAGATCCTCATAGATAATGAGAGATCTGTGATTGTCATCTTCAAAAATATGTTCGACGGGTTGGAGGTAGAGGCGAGGAGGGTGATCGCCTCAGATGGTCCTCTCTTCGGCTTCTACAGAGAAAGGAAGGACGTGGAAGGAGAAGTCAAGTTGTTGGTTACTTTGAGAGGGACAATGATCAAGTGCAAATTCATCATCGTGGATGAGCCAAGTTATTACAGTGCCATCTTAGTAAGGCCGCTGATCAACTTCTTCAAGGCGGTCTCGTCCTTCTATCATCAATGTCCAAAGTACTACCATAGGGACGTCTAGGTAAGGATCAAGAGCGATCCAAGAGCTACCTAAGAGTGATATCTAAACGCGGTGAGAACCATCAGCTGGATGGAAGAAGCGGAGGAGTTGGAGAAGGTCCTAGAGGGAAAGGCAAGGCTAGAAGCAGTTAAAGAGGTGGAAGAAGTGTAAGTGGTGACTAAGGGCAGGAGGCCAGGAATGCTGAAGATAGGAGGGGCTTTAAAGGCTGAACGTAAGAAGGAGTTGGTAACGTGCTTGCAAGAAAACGTATACATCTTTACGTGGAGTGCCGCCAACATTCCCTGGGTATATGCTAAGGTGTCATGTTATCGCCTCCACCTCGACCCAAAGGACAAGACCGTCAGACATAAGTAGAGGTCGGTAGACACCAAGCTGGTCAAGCCCATCAGGGAGGAGGTAGATAACCTGCTGAAGGGAGGTATTATATCGGAGATCCAGTACCCAGGCTGGGTATCTAATGTGGTGACAGTGAAAAAGGCCTTAGGAGGCTGGAGGATGTGTGTTGACTTTTCTCTGTTAAATAAAGCATGTCTGAAGGATTGTTATCCCTTGTCTAGGATCGACGCGCTGGTTGATTCAGCCGCCAGTTTTGTTTTGATGAAGTTTCCTTGATGCCTTTTCAGGTTACCACTAAATCTGGATGCATCCCCTGAACTGTCGGGACATCTCCTTCATCACCTGCAATGACTGTTATAGTTATAAAATGATGTCATTTGGGCTGAAGAATGCAGGAGCTACCTAATAATGGATGATGGACCTGGTATTCAAGGGGGAAAAGAGGCGCAATTGGAGGTTTAAATCGATGACCTTTTGGTCAAGAGTAAGATCATCTAGGTATATATACAAGATCTGGTGGAGACCTTCGTGACACTATGAGAATACAAGATGAGGCTCAATTCTATAAAGTGCGTGTTCAGAGAAAGTAGGGGCAAATTCTTGGGGCACCTTCTTGCCCTTGTGGGGATGGAGCTAAATCCTGACCAAGCCAAAGCCATCATAAAAATGACATCCCCTAAGAACATCAAGGAATTCTATAGGCTAACTGGAAGGTTGGCGGGCCTTAGTCACTTTTTTGTCAAGGCTGGGGAGAAATACTCCCCCTTCTTCAAGAATCTTTAAGGTTGTCAGTAGTTCAATAGACAGAGGAATGTGAGAAGGTCTTCGAGCAGCTCAAAGGGAAGTTGATGCAGGCATGCATACTCCAAATCCCAAAGAAAGGAGAGAATATGCTACTCTATCTAGGAGTGGGGGCGAAAGCGGTAAGTTCAATGCTAGTTTAGGAAGAAGGGAAGAGGCAGCTCCCCATCTACTATGTGAGTAGGGTGTTCCGAAAGACAGAGTTGAAGTACCCCCTTCTGGAGAAGCTGTCCTTGACCTTGGTGATCTCGGCCCGAAAGCTCAGGCCCTACTTTTAAGCTCACTCCATCCGCGTGGTGACAAATCATCCTCTTCAAAATATCTTGAGCAGGGAAGAACATTCGAGGCGGTTGGCAAAGTAGTCAATGGAACTCAGTGAGTTCGACGTCTCTTTCCACTCTAGGGTCGCAATCAAAACACAAGCGGTGGCTGATTTTCTAGCAGACTTATCAGCAGAGAGAAGTGAAGGTATAGAGCTCTTTGGAACCATTCCCTAGGAAAGGTACGTAGACAGAGATTTGGGCAAAAATGTTGAAAATGGTGAAGTGAAAGTGGATGATTGAGCGACCTGGGCGACCTGTCCGCACAGTCTATGCGGATAGGACTGGCGGTTAGCTAGGTCTACAGAGCTATTGCAGACGGCTTGTTCTTTGGCGGCCTGGGCTATCTGTTTGCGTGGTCTGTGCGGACAAAGGCAGCGGCCAGCCAGGTTGGCTTATGCTCAGCAGGCAGTTTGATCCCAGAAGGTAACCGGGTGGATAGCTTCTCTATTCGCGGAGTCCGGCAAGATACGGACTTGGCTGGAGCTCGGTAGACTGGCATGGTAGATGCCTTGGTCTAGCTCTGGTGGTGCGGCTGGTGGAAGCCACAAGGTTCGTCGGTTAGAGCAGATAGGTGCTAGAGTTCGCCAGGATTGGCGGACTGGGTCCAATGTTCGCTAGTAAGTGCGGACTGGGCCTTGTAGTCGGTGGTGTGAACTTGGTTGGTTCTGAACCAAGCCAAGGTTTGGCTCAGTCCGACAAGATCGCGTGGTTAAGCGCGGACTGCTCCTCAGTCTGCCAAGATCGACAGTAGTTGTTGTGTGCCTTAGTTGCGAGCTTAGGGAATGCTGACTAGAGTTGAGTCCGCAAGGCATGCAGACTGGTGCAGTATCCGCCAAGCTCGGCAGCTTGGCTATTGTGCCTTGGTTGCTAACTTGGGTGTGCGAACTGGTGCTGTGTCTGCAGGGCACACAGACTAAAGCGGTGTCCGTTAATAGGCGGACGGGGTGTTGCTGCAGAGTTTGGCTAGTGGCGGCGTCCTGGCTTGGCCTTTGGTGATAAGAAAAATAGGTTTGTTATCCTGCCTTGGTGATGCTCTTGGAGGGCTGGCTATCCGGCACAAGTCGCAACGGACTAGCTGTGTATCCGCGGCTTGTGGATACACATGGTTCTTGTCGCGGGATGAGGCGGTTATCCTATCGGCTAGGGCGGTGACCACACTCCTCATCATGCCTAGCCTATAAATAGGACCCCATGTCACATCAATTGAGGAACGGAATGAACATTAAGTGAACTCGCGGATAGTTGTTGTGGACTGGATTTTATATCCACGCGGTTTGAAGATTGACCGGGTTATGCTGTGCAGGTTGTGCGGATAGCGCTTGAAGACCAGGACTTGGTTCTGATTGCGATCAGGGACAGTGTGGACTCTGCAGATAGCAACCAGTAGTTAATAGCAGGTCGCAGGTTGCGGCTAGGCGGTCTCTCTTCTGCAACTAGTTTCCCGGTTCAATAAGCTGTCCGCTTCTGGAGGCCTGTTCAGTTCGGCAGCAGCAGCAGATCGTGCGGTCATGTGGCTAGACGACCTTGCGTTTAGGCGGCTTGCTGATCGGCGAGTAGAGTTCCTTCTTGTATTAGAATAACGGGCAGTCCGCACGGCTTGGTTTGCGGTCTGGCGACCTTGCGGTTTTTGCGGACTCTGTAGTGCAGCAGTAGAGCCGACGGCTAACTCTTTGAGTCCGCACGGTTAGGTTTTGCCTTGTAATTGTTTCTGCTTTCCCTTTGGTTACTTTGGCGATTCATGTCTCGTCATGTATGTCTCGTCATGTAAAAATTGTTTAGTACAAGATTCTTGCTCTTCTGGTTTGCATCTGGTATATTTGAGCTCGGAATTGGTTGAGTGTTCTGGCGCCTAGTTTCCTGTCTTCCACTATATCAAAATTTAACAAAAAATTCCTTGGGTGTGGGCATCGTTTTGGTGAGTCCTCAAGGAACTAGGATCGAGCAAGCGGTGGAGATCCTTTTTCCTGTCACAAATAATTAGGGGGAGTACGAGGTCATAGTGGCAGGCTTGCGCCTTGCCAAGGAGCTAGAAATTTAGGAAATCAAGGCTTTTACCGACTCAATAGTGGTCGCATCGCAAATCACGAGGGAGTTCGAAGTACGTGACCCCATCCTACAAAGGTACTTGGTAAAGGTGAAGGGCTTGATATGAAGCTTCCAGTCATTCTTTTTGCCTTGAGAGGAGAACTCGGCGGCAGATTATTTTGCCAAGTATGGTCCGAGGGCCGGTGGAACAATAACGGAGTTGTTCTGTCCATCTATCAAAGAAGGGCAAATTATGTAGATCAAGCAGCAAGCATCCTGGATGGATCCACTAATCACTGTGTAGATGAGGAGGGTACAGAAGAAGTTAAGGCCATTGTCGAGGAAGGCTGGGAGAGTGACGTCGAGAGGTCTTTAGAGGTAGGAGTGATTAGATTCCTCCTACACACCACTCGTGTAGATGAGGATTGGTGACACACCACCATCTTTTACACATACTTCCCTAGTACAGGCAGCTCCTGCAAGTTGGTTATCGACAGTGGGAGTTATGTGAACATCGTGGTCGAGAAGGGGCTTGACTATATGTAGGTGAAGGCAAAGCCTCACCCCCACCAATATCGCTTCGTTTGGGTAGACAAGATGGCGATTCAGGTCACCCAGTATTGCCTAGTTCCGATTACTATTGCATCCTTTCAGGATAAGATCTGGCGCGATGTTATTCCCATGGACATCGCTCATGTATTGCTTGGCTGCCCTTGGCTATTTGATCGTGATGTCACGAGCTTCGGTCGCTTGAACACGTGTGTATTTTATGACAAGGGGCAGAAGATTATGTTGATGCTAACCCAACCCCGAGATAGATCCAAGGATGTGGTAGAGCCATCTTTGAGTACGAGCGCCTCGAGGCCACTGCATATTCTGCAGCGAGGTGAGTTTTTGCAAGATAGTAATGAGTCGGATATTATTTACGTTGTCTCTGATACTCAAGTCACTGAGGACACCCCTGTTGACCACCACTCGCAGTGCATCCCCTTTTAGGCGAGTTTGCAAACATTATGCCTGACGAGCTCCCTGACGAGCTGCCCCTCCACGGGACATTCAACATGTTATTGATTTAGTCCCGAGGGCTTCCCTCTGAACCTGCCCCATTACCATATGCACCCAGATGAGCACACTGAGCACAAGCAGCGGCTGATGATCTTCTCTGAAAGCAGTTCATTCGTGAGAGTATGAGTCCATGTGCGGTCCCTGCCCTTCTTACCCCTAAGAAGGATGGTAGTTGGCATATGTGCATCGATAGCTGCATCATTAAAAAAATTACGGTCAAATATCGTTTCCCGATTCCACGACTCGATGACCTTCTGGATACTATGTCTGGTGCCCAGATCTTTTCCAAAATCGACCTTTGTAGTGGGTACCATCAGATACGAGTTTGTGAGGGAGACGAGTGAAACAACATTCAAGGCCAAGGAAGGTTTGTATGAGTGGCTAGTTATGTCATTTGGACTATCTAACTCCTCGAGCACGTTTATGCGAGTTATGACACAGGTGTTGCGGCCCTATATGGTCAAGTTTCTGGTAGTATACTTCGACGACATACTAATCTATAGCCAGACTCAGGCTGTTTACCTCGACCATCTGAGACTTCTCTTTGGCATCCTCCGCCAAGAGAAATTATATGTGAACCTGAAGAAGTGCTCGTTCTTTTCCGAGTTTGTTCACTTTCTAGGCTTTATTAAATCGTCTACGGGAGTATCCGTAGATCCCGAAAAGGTCAAATCCATTCGGGATTGGCCTGTGCCCACAAATATTCACAAGGCTCGTAGCTTTCACGGACTTACAACCTTCTATAGGAGGTTTGTCCAGGGGTTTAGTACGATCATGACCCCTTTCACGAGCTTTCTCAAGAAGGGAGAGTTTCAGTGGACCCCCTGATAACTTCCCAAAAAGAAGTTATCTAGCCCAATTTGCTATCTTAATATTCGATATACATGCTTAAAATGAGTTTAAATAAAATAGAAATGAGAATTTAATTCATATTTATTTAGTTTAGAGCTAATCTGGTCTTTTTCCAATGTATTAGTGCGAGAATTGCCAAAAGAATTCTATTGGAGAAAGAAATCTGCCCAAAGAATCATAACTAGGAAAACAGGTCACAACGCGCAGAAAAGCAGGTTGCAACGTGGTCTGGACGAATTTCAGATTTTTAAATTTAAAATTGGCGCTGTTTTCAAATATGAAAAGTGGCTTCTTTCCAAAGGGGTGCCTACGTTTTTTTGGAGGAAATAACTACACTAAATCAGATTCATGATTATTCGATTAGAGAGAGGAAGGGAGAAAGAGGAGTTCTTCATCTAGGGTTTGTTCCGAGCAAGGAAGACGAACAGATTTCGGCCGAATCGGAGAGCGAAATACTGCAAGCTTTTGATTTTTGTCATCATGTGTTGTAAGATCTTTCTTATTGTGCGGTTTTCTTCCGTAGTCATGAACTAAATTCCCTTGGTCTTGTATGAAGAAAGTACTATGTATGTTTTGATGGTGTAGTTTTCTTATGCTAAGTTTGTTTGACACAATCTTCTTGATGAAACTTTTGAATTATTAATGAAACGTTTGGTTTTGTTTTCGTCTTCTATTTTGCATCGAGATTCGAGAGATGAGAGGCGAGATTTAGTTTGAAGGCTATCTTATTTCACCACAAGAATTGAGAGACGAGTGGTGTAGATCTTTAACTAAGAGTTTTTACCCTTATGTTGTATTTCGAGATTCGAGAGAGGAGAAATACAATCGCTCATAAGTTCACCATAGTAAGGAAGAGAGGAAGAGATTCCCTCCTCTTGCTAGCAAATTCGATTTTTACTCTTTAAAATAATTCTCATTCTTCCTAAGTTAGAGATGACTAGGGGATTAAAGGATATTAAGATTTCCGAGATTCGAGAGATGATGATTTCTTTTATCAAATCGTTGCAGAATAATTTGATCAAACATTCTTATTAAATAATAGTCTCATGCACCATTTCTACTCATATAGGAAATCTGAAATACAAGACTTCTTTCTCCGCTGATAAAAAGTATTTCTTTAAATCGAATATTTAGTTTAACTCATCGTTTAGAATTTCTATTTCTTTTCTAAATCATCTCATTAATCCTTCACTTGAATTTCAAGAAGCGGTGTAACTAGTAGTTATAAGCACTAAATTAATCACTTCTCCGTGGGAACGATCTCACTCACACTTTATTACTTGAGTGACACGTGCACTTGCATTATTATGTAGTCTATTTTGGGCGTATCAAGTTTTTGGCACCGTTGCCGAGGAATGTGTTTTTGATTTAGTGTTATTTCTTACAATATTAGTGAATCCTTAGTATTTAGAGATCAAGTGTTTGTTTGCTTGTTGTTTGTTTATTTTTAAATCATTAGAAGTTGGTGTGGTGTATGTCCAGGTATAAGCAAGTAGAATTATTGCCTTTGAATTCTGAAATCGAGCGCTCCTGTAGACAAAACAGAAGAGAAGCTAGAAACGTGAATATTATTCATCCTGCGATGGATAATCCTACACCAAATAATGCTAATAATGCTAATAATAATGATTGTCAGGTGGATCAAAATGGCCAACCTGCGGCACCATGTATGACTTGTCATAAGTATAATACACCTCTAAGGGGAGGTGTGCACTTCTGCATTGCTCGACTAGCAATTGCTGCTAATAATTTTAAAATGGCACTAATTATGCAATAAGTGCAAAATAATAAGTTTGAGGGTCTAGGTCATGAAGATGCAAATTCCCACTTATGAACCTTCTTAGCAATTTACGATATGTTTAAGTTCAACGGAGCTTCAGAAGATGCAATAATGTTAAGATTGTTTCCATTTTCTTTAGAAGGGAGAGCGAAGGATTGGTTAGACTCTTTGCCTAACGATTCTATCACGATATGAGAGCAGTTAGTGAAAAAATTCTTGCATAAATATTTTCCGTCATCTAAAACTGCAAAGTTGATAAGGGATATAATCACATTCACACAGGGTAACGGAGAGACATTATACGACGCTTGAGAGCATTTTAAGGAGCTGTTAAGGAAATGTCCCCATCATAGGCTAGCCCTACATCAGCAAGTTTCCACCTTCTATAATGGTTTGCAAACTGCAACCATGATTTTAGTAGACGGTGCTGCTGGAGGATTGTTGCTTAAGAAGTATCCCGAGGATGCGTATGTAATCCTTGAAGACCTCACTGCAAATAATTACCAAGCCTATGAGCATCAAGGGAACAACAATCTGGTTGGTATCCACCAAGTGGACCAATTCACATCCTTGGCCGCTCAAATGGCATCATAGCTTAATCTAATCAATAAGAGATTAGATTCATTATCGCAACCTTCATCTAGTGCTCCATTGATGGTGGAGCAATTGAATCAAATTTCTGAAGAGGCAAATTATGTAGGAGGAGCACAAAGGCAAATTCCACTGGATTTGCCAATCATTATCACCGCGAGTGGCGGAATCATCCGAATTTCTTCTAGAAAAATAATCAAGGGAAGAATCATCCATAAGAGTTTAATCAAAATATAAATCACCTACCTATCAATAACAACTCTCAACCCCAACAAGTAAATCAAAGGAAGATGACAGATGAGTTTATCTTAGGCATGTTCCAAAAGTATGACTTAAAAATGGTAGGAATAGAATCATCGTTAAGATCACTAGAAATGACTATGGGACAACTTGCAAATTCATTAAGTCAAAGGCCCATTGGAACTGTACCTTCTGATACCACACCCAATCCAACAAAAGATAATCATAATAATCATTGCAAAGCTATTGCACTGAGGAGTGGTGTAGAGATTCCAAGTGGGGAGGGGTTGCTTGAGAAAGTTAGGGAAGAAAAGACGAGTAAGAAGCCAAGTGAGTCGAACATATTAGAGAAGGATGAGTTGGGTGAGAAAAAGGATGTGGGAGAGAAACAAAAAGAGAAATTAAATCAAAAGAAAGAAATAGTCTATCCACCACCCCCATTTCCGTCTAGACTTGCTAAATCCAAACTTGACATACAATTTCAAAAGTTTATGGAGATTTTCAAAAAACTAACTATAAATATCCCATTTGCTGAGACTCTTGAGCAAATGCCTAGTTATGTCAAGTTTATGAAGGATATCTTGGCAAAGAAAAGGAAGTTTGTTGATAAAGAGATAGTGGTGTTGACTTAGGAGTGTAGTGTTATATTGCAGAAGAAGTTGCCACCCAAGCTTAAGGACCCCGGTAGCTTCACAATTCCTTATTCTATCAGATGAAAGTTTATTGGGAGAGCTTTATGTGACCTTGGGGCGAGCATCAACTTGATGCCATTATCTATCTATAAGAAGTTGGGTCTATGGGAGATCACACCTACATCTCTTACTATACAATTGGTTGATAGGTCTCTAGCATTTCCCAAGGGAATTGTAGAGGACGTGTTGGTTAAGGTGGATAAATTTATCTTCCCCGTTGATTTTGTGGTACTTGATATGGATGAGGACAAGGATGTTTCCATCATTCTTGGTAGACCATTCTTGGCCACCAAACGAACACTCATTGACGTCCAAAAGGGTGAGCTTACGATGAGAGTTAATGATGAGAATGTGACATTCAACATCCTCAAAGCTATGAAATTTTCGGATGATAAGGAGGAGTGTTTCTCCATTGAGGAAGTGAATGCACCTATACATATGATGTATGATGAGAATGATTGGGAGTGTAAAATCCTTAGTGTGTTAACAAATGAAGAAATAGAAGAGGACCCAGACTTATGAGCATATACCAAATGCTAACATGTTTGAATTAATAAGTAGATCAAGTGAGTCTAAGGTCACTAAGCCTTCTATCTTAGAGCCACCTACGCTTGAATTAAAACCGCTACCTGAAAACTTAAAGTATGTTTTTCTAGGTGAGGATAACACACTACCGGTTATTATTGATGCATCTTTAGTAAAGGAAAAGGAAGAGAAATTGCTTGAGGTTTTTCATGAGTATAAGGGGGAATGGGTTTGACCATTGCAGACATTAGAGGGATAAGTCCCTCAATTTGTATGCACAAAATTCTTTTAGAGGAAGAAGCAAAAGACTCAATCGAACCCCAACGAAGACTTAGCCCACCAATGAAAGAAGTGGTCAAGAAGGAGATAATCAAATGGTTAGATGCGGGTATTATTTATCCTATCTCCGATAGCCAGTGGGTAAGTCCTGTTGAATGTGTGCCAAAGAAGGGGGGCATTACAGTAGTTAAAAATGAGAGCAATGAGTTGATTCCCACTAGAACGGTAACTGGATGGCGGATTTGTATGGATTACCGAAAGTTGAATAAAGCGACTAGGAAAGATCATTTACCACTTCCATTCCTCGATCAGGTTCTTGATAGGTTAACGGGGAATGAGTATTTCTGTTTCTTAGATGGTTACTCGGGGTATAATCAGATCATGGTAGCTCCCGAAGATCGGGAGAAGACTACCTTCACCTGTCCTTTTGGGACATTTGCATTTAGGAAAATGCCCTTTGGATTGTGTAATGCCCTGCCACATTCCAGCGCTGCATGATCGCTATTTTTACTGATCTGATTGATGAGGGTATCAGGATCTTTATGGATGATTTTTCAGTATTTGAGAGATCATTTGAGAATATTTAAAAGTGTTGAAGAAGGCTTTAGATAGGTGCATTCAAACCAATTTGATCCTAAATTGGGAAAAATGTCACTTTATGGTCAAAGAAGGAATTATTTTAGGACACAAGGTGTCGAAGAAGGGATTGGAAGTCGATCGGGCGAAGACAGAGGTTATAGAGAAATTACCCCCACCAACTAATGTTAAGGGAGTGCGTAGTTTTTTAGGACATGCAGTCTTCTACCATCGTTTCATTAAAGATTTTTCTACAATTTTTAAGCCGCTAAGCCATTTATTAGAAAAAGATTCACACTTTTACTTTGATGAGGAATGTCTAGCCGCCTTTCATTCTTTGAAGCAAAGTCTGATTTCTTCACCCATTATTATCTCACCCGATTGGTCTTTACCATTCACCATTATGTATGATGCTAGCAACTTTGCTGTGGGCGTGGTTTTAGGACAAGTGCGCGACAAGGTCTTTCACACAATCTACTACGCTAGCAAGACGCTGATTGATGCACAAGTAAACTACATAACTACCGAGAAGGAGTTATTATCAGTCATTTTCACTTTTGACAAATTTCGCTCCTACTTGGTAACCTCTAAGGTGATTGTTTATACGGACCATGCAGCTATCCGATTTTTAATAGAGAAAAAAGACGCTAAACCTAGACTGATTAGGTGGGTTCTCCTCTTACAAGAGTTCGACTTGGAGATTAAGGATTGTAAGGGGGCGGAGAATCCTGTAGCAGACCACCTATCACGTTTAGAGTATGAGCGTGAGAAGGTTGTAGACATAGAGATTAAAGAGAATTTTCCTGATGAGAGGTTGCTGGCAATATCTGAGGCAAGTATTCCATGGTATGCTGATTTCATCAATTTCATTGTGAGTAACATTTTGCCTCCAGATATAGATTATCAATAGAAGAAAAGATTTCTTCATCATGCTAAGTTTTATCTATGGGATGCCCCATATGTATTTAAGATATGTGCGACCAAGTGATTCGTCGGTGTGTACCAGAAATAGAAGTTCGTAATATCCTAGAAAAGTGCCATGCATCTCCTTACGGAGGACACTTCATGGGAGAACGAACTGCTATGAAGGTACTAGTGGTTGGTTTCTATTGGCCAACACTGTTTAGGGACGCACACTTGTTTGTTAAGGAGTGTGATAGATGCCAAAAGATGGGCAATATTCATCGGGGGGCAAGTATGCCTATGACCAATATTCTGGAGGTAGAAGTATTTGATGTTTGGGGCATTGACTTCATGGGACCGTTTGTGAATTCGGAAGGAAATTTTTACATTTTGTTGGCAGTAGATTATGTGTCAAAGTGGGTGGAGGCCATTGCCACACATAAAAACGATGCCAAGATTGTACTCAATTTTATAAAAGCAAACATATTTTCGAGATTCAGCACTCCTAGGGCGATAATTAGTGATGGAGGTTCGCATTTTTGCAATACACAATTTAAATCACTTCTAAAAAAATATGGTGTAACACATAAAGTGACCTTAGCATATCACCCACAAACCAATGGATTAGCTGAAATCTCCAATAGAGAAATCAAGTCTATTTTAGAGAAGACGGTGAGTACAACTAGGAAGGATTGGGCATTTAGGTTGAACGATGCGTTATGGGCCTATAGAACTGCCTACAAAACGCCCATAGGTGTGAATCCCTTTAGAATGGTGTATGGAAAAGCTTGTCACTTACCCGTAGAATTGGAGCATAAAGCATACTGGGCAATAAAAAGATTGAATTTTGATCTCCAAGAAGCGGGCAAGAATAGGCTTTTTCATTTGAACGAATTAGAGGAGATCAGATCTAATGCTTATGAAAATGCTAGGTTGTACAAGGAAAGGACGAAGAAATGGCATGATTCAAGGTTGCACGGAAAGGAGTTCAAAGAAGGGAAACTCGTTCTCGTGTATAACTCAAAATTGAGATTATTCCCGGGAAAATTGAAGTCACGATGGTCCGGACCTTTTCAGGTGGAGGAGGTACATCCGTTTGGAGTAATCACGATTTGTAATGAGAAAGACGGATCCAAGTTTAAGATTAATGGGCAGCGGTTGAAGGAATTCTTTAAAGACAACGATCATCGAGAAACAATGGTCATCATGCTAAAATAAAAACGAGTGCGAAGAAGAACGTCCGGCCGAGACATTTTAAATTAGGCGCTTGGTGGGAGGCAACCCATCGTCTTTTAGTGTTGTTTGTTTGTTTAATTAGTTTATAAATAATAATAATAATATATATATATATATTTAATAATGAATAAAAATAAAAGAAAAAGTGTACGTTTGTTTATGTTTATATCGTCAGCATCACGCATGACAGGCTGAAATCATTATGTTTATATCATTTGATCAAAAATCGCGGAGCAATCAGAATTTTTCTTATTGAATTATACGTTGCAACCTGAAAATACCAGGTTACGACCTTTATTTTGTTGTTTGGACGTGAAGGAGTGAACCGCACCGTGGTCCGGTTCGGTCCGTTTGAACCGACGCCATGCAGGCCCAACTCAAGAAGTTGCAACGCGGTAGTAGGAGGTTGCGACTTTTCATTCTCTGCCATTTCTTCTGATAAATCCTGTGAACCGGCCGGACCGGTCATTGTTACCTGCCCAACTAGTTGAGTTCAGAAATACAAACCGCCTGGATTCCTTTTTACCGGCTAGCCTTACTTTTTCTCCCGATCTTTCATCTTCCTGTCCTAGCCGTTCGCGAGCATCAAGGGGGTGAGGGCGGAGGAGCGGTGTTGGCGATTCAAGAGTTCAGCCTATCTTTATGCCTGCCGGTGACATTTCTGGAGGCTGCGCAAGCTACAAACGGTAATATTGGGGCGACGAGGCTTTAATTTTTCAGGGGTACGGGATATGGAAGCTCACGGGGAAGATAGCGCCAGTGATCGGTTTTGACGGGAGCGGGTGAGCAGCCGGTGGTTCCGAAGGGAGGAACGTTTAGATTCTGACAATAGCGTGACGTGGAGGTCTGAGACTTGCGGCTTTCCTGCAGCTTGCAGCAACCACCGGCGGCACAGGTTCAACTTTACGAGCCCCTAAAGGTATACATTTCATAACCCCTAAGTCTATCTGGAGTTAGCCCTAGACATTTGCTCATTTCGCTTTAGTTATGGGTTCAGATTTTGTGGGTTAGGTTATGGCTTCCCGGAAGAAGGGTTAAGGGAAAGAGATTGTGCGAAAAAGCCAGAAATTTTTGAGTGACGAAGCCGCCCAAAGATTCCATTCCCTCAAATCCATACCGCCCATTTACGAAAGACGATTCAAGATGGAGAAACGGGGCTAGAGTATAGGATATGTGGGGGAAATTCAGGCTATGGGCTGGGGAACGTTGTGTCACCCAAGGACGGAGGCAGTGTTACCGAGGGTTTATGAATTCTACGCTAATGCACCGGTCGCAGAAGGGGGGACTGTGTTCGTGCGAGGAAAGAAAGTGGATTTTTCTGCCTCTGCCATTAATTCGTTCTTTGATTTAGATGATAACATCGGACCATATCATACAGCTATGCTTTCTACCATGCCTAAGGCAGATATGACCGCTGTTATCTGTAGTGTGCTGGGACCAGACTGGGTGAGCACTAAAGAGAATGCTCTACACTCTACTTGCCTATCGAGGGAAGCGAAGGTTTGGCTTCACTTTGTAAACACAAGTTTGTGCCCACACGTCATTTGAACCACGTCCAACTTGATAGGATTGCACTAATTTTCTGCATCATAAAGATAAATATCGGACGAATCATCTCCCGGCTTATCTGGACAAAAGTGAATGATAAGAAAATGAAGCACATTTGGTTCCCAACTAACATCACGGAGTTATGTCACGCGGCTGGAGTTGAACTCGGTGAGGGTGACCTAATCACGAAAGTGGATCGCCACATCACAGAAATAGTAGTGAACGTCAACATCAAAGTACCTTCTGAGCTTCCTCAGAATCTAAGCAGGATGAAGGCCATATGTGCTGCCAAACCCCCTAAGTCAAAGGCAGTGTCTCCCAAGCGCATTAATATTCCTGTAGTTGACAACGATGCGGATCCCGACGCTATGAGCGAGCAGCTTAAGTACATGAATGCATATCATCGTTGCCAGTTTGTTTACTTCAACTCCAGTTTGGACTACATATGTGAGAATCAGGCCAAGTTGATGCAGAAGGCCCGTATTCCAGTGATAGAGCCTAAATATGATCTGCGGTCCCAGTTTGATAAAAAAAGGCTACCTCCTAACGTCGGATGGGTCGAGAGTAGATCCTACGTTGGCAAAAGTAAAGAACAAGAAGACAATGAAGACGACGAGGAGGAAGAAGACGATGAAGACGAGGAGGAGGATGAGGAGGCAGCAGAGGAGGACAAAGACGATGAAGATGACGAGGTCGACGAGGAAGGGGATGCATAGTTCTTTTGTGTTGTTTGGTTTCTAGTTTGCACTTGCATAATTACATTTTTATCTTCTACTTTTTGCTCGGATTTGGACAGTTTGTTAATTAGCATTGCACTCGTACATTTTGGTGATGGCAGGTTTACTCCTTTGAACAGTATATTTCTTTTATGATGGTTAATTCCGCTACCTACTCATAGTTAGGCTCTGATGCTATTTGGAAATTTCACTATTGTCATGATTAATTGCTACTAGATTGAGGCATTTTGATTCTGTATTATGCTGAGCCATCCTTTGAATTCTGTAATTTTGTCATATGTGATTCAATTCTGAGTTTTAATTCTATGATATGCTGAGTGATTATACGAATTCTGCTTAATGATGTTATTTGCGTACATTTCTATTAAATGCTTACAAATGTTTAAAGATGATTTAGGTCAATATGTTTAAAATGAACGATTCTGCACTAGTATTATTTGCTTACTCTTGATGATACACGTGATACTCCACTTAATTACATCTCATTTCCTAATCAGTGTACACGTTGAGGGTATAATTTATGCAGGGTATATCTAAGAGATAAGCTTACGAAAGGACATTCCATAACAGCGTACATTGAGTACATCGTCGAGGCAATAAGGAATAACTATGCGGACATTCTACTCTTCAGGGGAGTATTTAAATTTCAAGTCTCGTTTTGTCCTTCATTTTATCCGACTAGCAAAGGAAAAAAGTGTGGAGGTGGGTAGTATACTCCTACCAATTGAGTGAGAGTTGACTAATTTTAACATTTTTAGTTAATCCTACTTCTCAATCTAATTAACAAGTAAGTTAAGCAAGAGTATTTGATGATTATTTTTTAGTAGGATAGTCTATCTTAATGGTTCAAATCTTTGATTAAAAGTTAGTAAGATGGGTAAAAGCTTTCTTAAATATTTCTCTATCCACACAACTCTTTAAAAGAATTTTCTTCCTAAAAATTGATCCTCTCTGACTTCCAAAAGTAATGATGGAAGGGTTAGCATAAACCGAGTCGGAGATGTAAACCAAAGCGTTAAGATGTCTAGTTGTTTTGTAAGACTGATTAGGACTGACCTTTGATCAACTTGTGCCTCGCTACCGATATTTGATTTGATCATTCTTCATCCTTTGAGCTTGAACTATGAATTTTCACGTGCCATTTTCCTATATTTCTAATAGTTATTTCTTCTTAAGTTCTTCAACTAGGGGGAAATAAGGAAAAAAAGTGTGAGACGTAGTGATATGTGGCCCGAGTGTGTGTACACCTACTTGGAATGATCTCTACTACGGCTTTAAAAAAAAATAGAAGAAGAAGAACGTATCATAGTGATATGCGGCCTAGGTATGTATATTCATACTTGGAATGATCCCAACTATGATTAAAAAATGTGTGAGTCGTAGTGATATGTGGCCCGAGTGTGTGTACACCTACTTGGAATGATTTCTACTACGGACTAAAAAGTGGCTAATTAAGAGTTGAACCACATAGTTTGGAGAATTGATAAGAGTCGTAGCTAGGGAAATACCCTTCACTATCACATTTTATTTCTAACCAAGTCAAGGTCGTTTCCACTACAAGTCATCATGTTATTCTTTTCAAATTAAACCATGAATTCTAGTGGAGGTTAAGTCAAAAACTTGGTTTAGTCTCATTCTTTCTTAGTTACAAAGGAGGTCGATGGAAAAGTTTATGGGAGAAAAATGATTTTAAAGGATGACACACATCACACTAGAAAGTTTAATTGAGCTTTATATTTCATCAAGCTAGTGAATATTTGATTATTTCAAACCATTATTTTATGACAGGTCCTCATTTGGTTAAATAGAAACTCTTGAGTGTACTTTCTTTAATTATTTTTGAGAAGAAGGATCATGAAAATTATATACTTTGACTACATCTTCTCACTCAATTTCGATGATAATTATTGTCTTTGTTAGGGACTAGCAAAGGTTTAAGTGTGGAGGTATGATAACTTTCCAAAAAGAAGTTATCTAGCCCAATTTGCTATCTTAATATCCGCTATAAATGTTTAAAATGAGTTTAAATAAAATAGAAATGAGAATTTAATTCATATTTATTTAGTTTAGAGCTAATCTGGTCTTTTTCCAATGTATTAGTGCGAGGATTACCAAAGAATTCTATTGGAGAAAGAAATCTGCCCAAAAAATCATAACCAGGAAAACAGGTCACAACGCGCAGAAAAACAGGTTGCAACGTGATCTGTACGAATTTCAGATTTTTAAATTTAAAATTGGCGCCGTTTTCAAATATGAAAATTTGCTTCTTTCCAAAGGGGTGCCTACGTTTTTTTGGAGAAAATAAATACACCAAATCAGATATCATGATTATTCAATTAGAGAGAGGAAGGGAGAAAGAGGAGTTCTTCATCTAGTGTTTGTTCCGAGCAAGGAAGACGGACAGATTTCGGTCGAATCGGAGAGCGAAACACTGCAAGCTTTTGATTTCTGTCATCATGTGTTGTAAGATCTTCCTTATTGTAGCGGTCATGAACTAAATTCCCTTGGTCTTGTATGAAGAAAGTACTATATATGTTTTGATGGTGTAATTTTCTTATGCTAAGTTTGTTTGACACAATCTTCTTGGTGAAAATTTAATGAAACTTTTGGTTGTATTTTCGTCTTCTATTTTGCATCAAGATTCGAGAGATGAGAGACAAAATTTAGGTTGAAGGCTATCATATTTCACCACAAGAATCGAGAGACGAGTGGTGTAGATCTTTAACTAAGAGTTTTTACCCTTACGTTGTATTTCGAGATTCGAGAGAGGAGAAATACAATCGCTCATAAGTTCACCATAGTAAGGAAGAGAGGAAGATATTCCCTCCTCTTGCTAGCAAATCCGATTTTTACTCTTTAAAATATTTCTCATTCTTCCTAAGTTAGAGATGATCAGGGGATTAGAGGATATTAAGATTTCCGAGATTCGAGAGATGATGATTTCTTTTATCAAATCGTTGTAGGATAATTTGGTCAAATATTCTTATTAAATAATAGTCTCATGCACCATTTCTACTCACATAGGAAATCTGAAATACAAGAATTCTTTCTCCGCTGATAAAAAGTATTTCTTTAAATCAAATATTTAGTTTAACTCATCGTTTAGAATTTCCATTTCTTTTATAAATCATCTCATTAATCCTTCGCTTAAATTTGAAGAAGCGATGTAACTAGTAGTTGTAAGCACTAAATTAATCACTTCTCCGTGGGAACGATCTCACTCAGACTTTATTACTTGAACGACACGTGCACTTGCATTATTACATAGTCTATTTTGGGCGTATCACCCCCGCAACCACTAGAGCCTTCAAAGAAATTAAGGAAAGATTGACGACGGCTCATGTACTACGATTGCTGGATTTTAGCCGCACCTTTGAGGTCGCATGCGATACGTCAGGTGTTGGCATATGTGGCATATTGAGTCAGGAGGGACATCTAGTTTCTTACTTTAGTGAGAAGCTGAATGAAGCTAAGCAGAAATATTCGAATTACGATCGAGAATTTTATGTCATAGTCCAGTCTCTGCGTTACTAGAGACATTATCTCCTTCCCCGGGAGTTTGTGTTATATTCCGACCACCAGACATTATGCTACCTCGACTCGCAACACAAGCTGGGACACCAACATGCGAAGTGGGTCGAATATCTGCAGGACTTTCATTATGTTCTCAAGCATCGAGCTGGTATTGAGAACAAATCGGCTGATGCGTTGAGTCACCGCATATCCTATTGCAGACGATGACTGCGAGCGTAGAGGAACTGTAGAGATTGATACCGGACTATCCGACATGCCCTAATTTTGGCGAGATTTACACTGCCCTGTCCCGAGACCCACCCGACCCTGTTAAGGGATATCAGATCTATGCGGGATATCTGTACCTGGGCTCCCACCTGTGCATTCCCCAGATATCTTACCGTGGTTATCTAATTTGGGAGCTGCACACGGGCAGAGCTGCAGGCCACTTCGGGGAGATAAATCCATAGCCATTATCGAGGGCCGCCTCTACTGGCCCGTCCTTAAGAAGGAAGTAGCTCGCATTGTTCTCAACTGTCGTATCTGCCAGACGACAAAGGGCACTAAGCAGAACACGAGTATGTACACGCCTTTACCTGTCCCACACCACCCTTGGGAGGACATTATCATGGATTTTGTTCTCGGACTTCCCTGCACCTTACGGAAATACGACTCCATCTTCGTGGTGGTCGATTGGTTTTCGAAGACGGCGCACTTCATTGTCTACTACAAGACGGCAGATGCGACTCACGTTGCATTTATATTCATGAGGGACGTCTTTCGATTGCATGGCCTACCTAAGTCGATCATGTCAGACCACGATGTGAGATTCATGAGTTATTTTTAGAAAACCCTGTGGTATAAGACGGGCATTATCCTTAGGTTCTCCTCAGCATATCACCCACTGACGGACGGACAGACCGAGGTAGTGAATCAGAGTTTAGGGAATCTTTTGTGGTGTCTGGTAGGAGAGCATGTAGGTAGTTGGGACTTAGATTTCTCTGTTGCATAGTTTGCCTACAATAGCTCAGTCAATAGATCTACCGGGTTGAGTCCATTTCATGTAGTATCAGGATATGACCCTAGGAAACCTATAGACCTCATCCTGAGTCCTTTGGAGTCGCGCCCTAGTGAGTCTGCTGAGTCATTTGCACAGCATTGCATGAGTTGCATGAGTCGATTCACCGGCGAATAATAACAAGCAATGAATATTATAAAGCCCATACAGGTAAGCGAGGGCAAGAACAAATATTTAATGAAGACGAAAAAGTAATGGTACGAATCCGCCCAAAGAGGCTCCCATCGGGGCCTGCCAAGAAGTTAAGCGCCAGGCGAATGGGTTCGTACTCTATTATTAGTCGTATTGGGACAAATACCTACCGACTCGATATCCCGACTACTATGGGAATTCATCTGGTATTTAATGTTGAGGATTTGACTCCATACTACGAGCCTCATGAGTATGTGGACCCAAGCAGTAGAGATTCCCACCCACTCCCACCCCCACCATCTTTATCATACCACCCTAATACGTCCCCACCATCTGATGGACACCCAAGTCCGCCCACTGTTGACATCCACCCACCTGGGAACTCATCTTCTTTGGTTTCACTGCAGGCACCACCAATTGCATCGGGATCCACCCTTCGAGAGATGAGAGATGAGTGTGTCATAGAGATCAGATCCCATCACTTTGTTCCCACTATGGACGGACCGCAATTCCGCTACTTGGTATACTAGCAGGGCGGCCCCGACGCGGACGAAACTTGGATACTACCGACAGAGCTTGATCGACTCGCCCCAGGATTTCGACCTCAGTACGATCATCTCCATCATTAGAGATGAAGGCTTTTCAATCGGGGGGAGTTGATAGGAATCCATCGAATCATGCACCTGGAGGGGCCGCAAGACGGGACCCATGTTCATTTATTCGCGCAAGAAGTCTTGATCAGATTGTCGATTGGACTTCGCGGTTGCATCCGTGACGTTGCAGAAAGTCAAAACACTATATTAGTTTATATTTTTATGCTTATTATTGATGTATTTTAAGGGTCGAACTCACCGGTTAATCATAGTCGTTGATGGGGAAGACCTAGCTTTTCTTTTCGTATAAATAGGAGTCTTGAGGGCTGAATTGAACCATTGTAGATTTTTGAGACATTGAATCCTGGAATCCCACGATCCCTCCCTGGTGTCGATGCCGTGGAACCCTAGGTGACGACTTCTAGGCCTCCAAACTCCTCCCCAAGGTAATCTCTACCCCTACTTTTGTTTTCCACCCCTTTTCCCCGACTTACCCAGCCACCGGCTGCCCCCCCCCACCACAATCGGTCGGCCTGTTGTCCCTGGACTACCGCCGCCGGCCCCTAACAACCCCACCGCCGGCCTCCCCCCAACCTCTAACCCGCAGCCACCCCTTCCCCCTTCAAGCCGACCAACCCCTTATAACCCCCCCCCCCATCCAGCCGACCACCCTACCCTCCTCCCCACCGCTCGGAAACCATCTAAAACCCTAGCCGGGCAATTCTTAAATTCCTTTCACGTGGATCCACCTTCCACTAGTCCAAATTTACAAGATGAATTCAGATCTTGGAATTTCGGCCCCGATCCATTATTTTCACCTCTCACGCATTCCATTTTGGCCCGGATCCGCTCTTACACATCAGATCTACCCCCCCCAACCCAGATCTTCTTATACCCGGCTAGATCCACCGTTTTATTGCCTGTTTTCACCATTTTCTGCTGAGGACAGCCACCGTCGTCTGGCCACCGGTTCCATCTCCGATCGCCGACCTGCACATCTGACCCTCCAAATCTTAAGTGTCTCTGTTCAGCCCTCTACTTTGTGAGCTTTGTAGTATTGTACTATTTGATTCAACATTTTTATTTAGTGATTTATCATATTTTGCTGTGATTCCTTTTTGTGGAGATTTGTTTTGGTGCTCTAATAACTTGCAGGAGGAGACATTCGTCGCGCGATTCGCTTTGACCCTCCGAGCGGAGGAAAGCCACTATAATATTGCCAAAATAAATATTTGTTTTCTACTTTAATATTTGTGTGGTGCTGAAATTTGCATTGCTTCTATTTATTCGTCAAATATCGATCATTACATTATATGTAGAGTTGGATTAACGTGTCACCCTTGCACTATCACCTAGCATTGTAGGTTTTGTGCACCCGTAGCCTACCACTACATCACTTACGAAGCTTGTCTGCCCTAAAGTTACCAAACTTTAACCATGTTCTTGAAGTATCATGTGATGCCTCTGGAGTAGGTATCGATGGAGTTCTCAAACAAGGAATTCATCATATTATATTCTTTAGTGAAAATTTAAATGAAGCTCGAAATGATACTCTACTTATGATAAAAAATTATATGTGTTCATTCAATCTGTATGACATTGGCGACAATACATGTTCTTTAAAGAATTTGTGTTATATTCTTATCATGGGACACTAAAAAATATAAACTTGAAAAAAAGATTAGCTCCTGACAAACTAAGTGTATTTCATTTTTACAAGAGTACATTTTTGTTACGCATACATCTAGTGCTAAGAATAAAATTGTGGAAGCACTAAGTAGAGTTTGCACTACTATGCAGGTCATGATCACCATAGTCAATGAGTTTAATTAGATGAAGAATGACTACACTAATTGCAAGATTTTTTTGTCATATTTATGCATCTTTTGATGGTAAGTCTCGGAGTCCACACTCTAAGTATCAATGAAAGATGGATACCTTTTAGGGACTTAATTGTTGAGCATTCTGCTTATTACAATTTTATTAATATATGACACAAAAATCCCCATTGAATTTACAGTTGGAGATATGATATATGCTTGTGAAGATACAACCAGAAAGAATGCACTCAGACACTCTTAAGAAGCTAACAAATAGAAGACTCGATTCATACAGGACCACTAAGAAGATTAATAATAATGTTTTAAAATTTGATATACATGCGGATGCTGGTTATTCATCAGTACTCAATATTGTTGGTCTAACTATGTATTATGACTTTGATGTGGATACTCCTGTTAGTATTAACATTCAGGAACTAGTTGTCGGTCAACCACTAGCTCCTTCCTCAAAATGTCTGATGTCGGTAGCACATATACTCAAATAGCAAGTGATATGCTTTATTGATGGTGTTACCAATGCTTCCTTATTCACTAAAAAAGCATTCCCTGTTGAAATTTGTGAAGTAGAAGTGGGTGATCGGGCAGACCGGGCGGCCTGTCCATGCGGACTGATGGAGAAGCCTGGCGGTCTGGTAATGGTGGCATGTCGTGGTGTTTTGGAGTTAGCCGTGTGGATAGGATTGGAGTCAGTCTGCTTCTGCGACCAAGCTTGTGGTTCTGCTGGTGTCCAATTCTTGAAGTATCGGGCGGACTGACAGTGAGTCCGCAGAGTCCGCTTGTTGACCGGGCGATCTGTGCCAGTTGGTCGTGGACTTGTGAGTGCGGGCTGGTGTCGTGTCCGCGTGTTGCGTGCGGACTGATGCAGTGAGTGAGATGTTGCTGTGTCCGCATGCTGTGCAACTTGCGGACTGGTGCGGTGTCCGCCAGTTAGTGCGAACTGGCTTCTTGCCTTGGTGCCTGGCGTTTTTGGCTGGTGTCCGGCATTGTCCTTGCGGACTGGGCGGACTGCCTTGTGCGGACTTGAAATCTGGCTAGCAGGTCTGCTGTGACGGCGATCTTGTGTTGTCTTGCGCTTGATGGTTGGCGGGCTGGTCGCGAGTCCGGTATTGTTGGTGCGGACAATGCGGACTCGGCGGACTGTCTTGTTAGCTGCGATCAGGGGGCGGTTAGCCTATCTCATAGGGCGGTGATCACACTCCAACCCGCTCCTATAAATAGGACCCCCTGACACCTCATTTGTAACTGAGTGAACAGTAAGTTGAGACTTGGTTAATTGTTGCGGACTTGGTTTTCTTGTCCGCGTGGATTGAGAAGAGTTAACTGGTTACTGTTTGCAGGTTGCGCGAATAGCACTAGGAAGCCAGGAGTTTGGTTCTGACTTTGGTCAGGTTCAGTGAAGCTTGCGGTTTACAATCGGTGGTATCAGTAGGTCGCTTCTACAATTTATCAGTTTTCTCTGCTTCAACTTTTCCAAGTTCAATAATCTGTCCGCCGGACTCGGCGGTTAGGCAGTCTGTTCTTCAGTTCGGTGGTAGCTTGCAGCAGTCAGCGAATAACAGTGTGTCCGCGCGACCTCGCGGTCTCGGCGGACTCCGTGTTCCTTTTATCATCTTGCAGAAGTTCTGGCGGTCTCGGCGACTTCGGCGGACTGGGCGGTCTCCGATTTTGTCCACTCAGATTGATACTTGTTCTTTTCTACTTTCCTTTTTTATACTAGCAAAATCATGTCTCGCCCTGTATACCTCGCCCTGTAAAGAAGATAGTGAATATATGATTTGCTTGCTCCTTGGTTTGTTCCTGGTTGTTTGAGCTTGCTTTCCCAGTTTTTGCTTGATCAAGGTGTGATCTTGATAGCTCTGAGAATATTAATTTGGCATCAGACTATCTCGTTGATCATCTTGAGAAAATTTAACATGTTATCAGAGGGAGGTTCAGTTGCTTGAGCAGTTATCAACTTGTGTTGTGCTCCGTGCTTCTGAAAGCTTAGACCATGGTTGTTGCAATGGAAGGAGGTTATGCAAGGGGTCTAGGTATTAAACTCTTGACGCAGACTAACTTTAATAAGTGGAAGTCATGCATGAAGAGTTATCTTCTGGTCGAGGATCTATGGAAGTCGTCGGTGGTGATGACAGGTAAGAAGTGACTGCTGCTTTTGGAACTGCTGAGCAGGTGAGAGTCTGGAGGAAAACTAATGCAAAGGCTGAGTTTACCCTCAAGCGGGCTGTCTCACCTGAGCTGTTTGATCACATCATTGGATGTGAGTCTTCTATAGAAATTTGAACTTCCCTCGATGGGTTGTTCAACAGGAAGAACGTAGCTAGGCTACAGTTCCTAGAGAATGAGTTGGCTAGGACAACTCAAGGAGACCTGACCATCTCAAAGTTCTTTCTAAAGATGAAGAGTTTGTGTGCTGAGTTATCAGCGCTTGATCCTGATGAGCCCATCTCTGAGGCTAAGTTGAAAAGACACATAATCCACGGCTTGCAGAAGGAGTATGTGGCCTTTGTAACCTCTATTCAAGGCTGGGCAACTCAGTCATCTCTGCTGGAATTTGAGAACCTGCTTGCTTCACAGGAAAGTTTGGCCAGACAGATGGCTGGAGTCACTATCTCTGAAGGAGGTAGTGAAGCGCTCTTCACAGGCAAGAAGAAGAAGAGATGGGAAGGGAAGAATAAGACCAATGTTGAAGATGAGCCTTCAACCTCTTATCAGCAAGAGAAGAGCGTTGTTCCTAAGAAGGACTGGAAGAAGAGTTTGAAGTGCTACAGGTGTCATCAGCCGGGTCACTTCAAGCGTGACTGCAAGGTCAATCTGTAGTCTGGGCATGCTGCAGGCAAGGAGGAAGCTTGCTCTAGTACTAAGGAAGCTGGATGGGGTGGAGCTTTCATGACGGGCACTTGTGTTCATGCCTTGTCCGCCATCGACTTTGAAGATGACTGTATCATGGACTCCGGGTGTGGTCATCACCTCACCGGAGACAATTCTAAGTTCTCCTCACTGCAAACTTACTCGAGTAACGAAGCTATTATTAATGCTGATAATATTGTTCATGCAGTAGAGAAGGAGGGGGTTGTGTCCTTGGGTAGTGATAAGGGGCCACTCACGTTAAGGAGTGTGTATCATGTACAAGACATGAAGAAGAACCTCTTCTCTGTGACCAATACGGTAGACGCATGCTATCATGTTCTATTTGGGCCAACAGAAGTGAAGTTTCTTCGCAACGTATCAGCGGTGAAGGTTGATGTTGCTCATGTTGGGAGGAGAGTAAAGGACTTGTTTGTTTTTGCAACAAGCTCCTACGTTGATCGTATGAGGGCCAACGATAGCGCTGTTATTTGGCATGAAAGGCTAGGGCATGTAAGGATGGACAAGCTGAAAGTTATGATATTGAGGAGCCTTGTGAAAGACTTGCCAAAGTTGTCATCCTACGGAGATGGCCATGTTTATGCAGGTTGTCAATTCGACAAGGCTCATCGCCTTCCGTTTGACAAGTCTCAAACAAGGAGCAAGGCACCATTGGAGTGCATCCATGGTGATTTGATGGGGCCAACTACTACCGCTAGTCTTGGAGGCAGCCAATACATGCTAGTTCTGATTG
Source organism: Platanthera zijinensis (assembly GCA_039513925.1). Classification (NCBI taxonomy): domain Eukaryota; kingdom Viridiplantae; phylum Streptophyta; class Magnoliopsida; order Asparagales; family Orchidaceae; genus Platanthera; species Platanthera zijinensis. Next base: position 53,919,494 of record CM077078.1, on the reverse strand, counting down.
ATGACTACTCAAGATACACATGGGTGTATTTCATTGTTAAAGTTTGGAGTGTTCGGGCGGCCTAGTCTCTAATAGCAGCGGTCTATTTATTCTAGCAGTCTTGCGGTCTGGCGAAGAGAAGCCACAGCGGTCTGCTTGAAGTCACAACGGTCTGGCAAAGTGTAGCGGCCTGCTTGAAGCCGCAACGGTCTTATCATGATTGTAGTTCGACAACTTGCAGCAGGAGGTCAGTTCGAGAGGCTGACTCCGGGAGATTGCGGCTTTGTAGAAAGTTGTTTTATTTCTTGTATAGTTGACGGTTTGGTCATGTCAAACCGCATAAGCCGCATGGCTTGTATTTAGTCTCACATCGTTTGTTGTAAATCTCTCTCTCCTCCCCCAGTTTCTATAAATAAGGGGGCATACCTTTGTAATCTTTATCTTTTTTTAGCAATAAAGTTTTTGGTTTGTTTACCTCTTTTGTCCATTTTCTACATGGTATCAGAGAAAACCGATCTTTTGCTTCAAGAAGATCGCGGTTTGTTGCTCTAATCGCGCGGCCTCTTCCACCGGCTTCATCCAGTTTATCCGGCTTCTTTCTTTTCCCTTCCCTCGCTTGCTTATCCTAGTGCTTGCGTCTTGATTCCTCCAGAGCCTTTCTGCTCGCCCGGCTTCCCTTGTTATCCACACGGTTTCTCTTCCCGCGTTTTCTCTTCTTTGTTGCGAGTTTCTCCTTTGATCGCGGTTTCTTCCTTGCCGCTGGTATGTTGACACCGTGATCGTGCGGTCTCCGTCTCCTTCTACAACCTATTCTTGATCGTTTTGTCTTTTCATACCGCGCGACTTCTTTCTTTCTATTCGCGCGGTTTGCACCGTGTTCACGCGGTCTCTGTCTCTTCTTTCTTCTTGCGCGGCTTTTCCATCTTTCGGTCGCAATTTTTTTGTTGCTGGTGTGTTGACACCGAGACCGGGCGGCTTGTTTTTTCCTTGTCCGCGTGCTTATCCTCTTCTCATTTCTCGCTGACGTTTCTTCACCTACTGCGGTTTCCGCCCCTTGGTCCGGTTTTTTCCTCTCTTCCCGCCCTTCTGGTTGCGGCTTCCTCTAGCCGCTGGTTTGTGTATCTTTGACCGGGAGGTCTCCTTGGTCTCTCTTTCTTCTTCATTGTTTGTGCCGGCTAGTTTCTCCCTAAGCAGTTTGTTTACCTGCTTTTCGGCTTCTTCTTTCAAATGACTTCCCTTCTCTCTTCTACTACTCGTGCTCTTGCAGTCTCCTCTGATAAGTGGCTTATTGACTTTGGTGCCACTTATTACATGACTGACAACTCTCCTTTATTTTCCTCTTTGCTTGAGACAAACAGGTTATCTCTTGTTGTTGTTGTTGATGGGACCTCTGCGCATGTGCACGGTATTGGCACTGTGCATCGCTCTTCATCTTTGCTATTAGAGGACACTCTTTATGTCCCTACTTTCCCATGCAATTTACTATCTGTTCATGCTCTTTGCACCCAGTTAAGTTGCACAGTTACTTTTACCGGCACCACTTGTTCTTTCTCTGATTTTGTTTCTAAGACTACGATTGCTACTGGTACTACTCGTGATGGCCTGTTTTATCTTGACAATGTTGTTTCTCTTTCTGTTTCTTCCTTAGTTAAGTTGTGGCATCGTCGTCTTGGCCATCCTCCTTCTCGCCTCATTCATCAACTTTTTCCAGACCTTCCTTTCGATGATTTTCCTTTGAACTGTGAAGCATGTGAGTTGGACAAACATCATCGCTCTTCTTTCCCAGCTCGAACGGACCGTTGTTCTTCGTGTCCTTTTGAGCTTGTTCACTCTGACATTTGGGGTCCTTCTCCGGTTGCTTCTATTGGTCGCGGAAGCTTGTACTTTGTCACATTTATTGATGATTTCTCCAAATGCACTTGGCTATGTCTCTTGAAGGATCGTTCTGAACTGTTCTCTATATTCACTACTTTTTATCATGAGATCTTCACACAGTTTAGTGTGCCCATTCAGATTATTCGTACTGATAATGCTAAAGAATATGTCAGCCACCAGTTCTATTCGTTTTGTGTGGACAAGGGTTTGATTCATCAGACAAATTGTCCATATCTCTCTCAACAGAATGGCATTGTTGAAAGCAAGAATCGTCATCTTCTGGATGTTGCTCGCGGTCTTTCTTTGCAAATGAAAGTCCCTCGGTATTATTGGGGTCATGTGGTTCTTCTTACTTGCTATCTCATTAACCGTATTCCCTCGTCTGTTATTCAGGGAAAGACTCCTTTTTCAGTCTTATATCCAGAGGCCGAACCATTTCCTTTGCCCCTTAAAAACTTTGGTTGTACTGCCTTTGTTCACGTCCCTTCTCCTGGACGGGACAAACTTTCTCCCCGATCAGTTAAATGCATATTGCTTGGCTATTGTCCTACTCAAAAATGGTATCGATGTATTGATCCTCTCCTGCGCAAACAGTATGTTTCCGCAAATGTTACCTTCTTTGAAAATACTCCATATTTCTCCCCTCCTTCTTCTCTTATACCTGCCGATACTTCTCCTTCCCTGCCTATTCTCTCAGCACCTTCGCCAGAGCCGATTCTTTCAGTATCTCCTCCTGTTGCTCCATCTCTTTCTCGGGAGCCTGATGGGTTACCCTTGGGACCCTCTGTGCCTATTCTGGAGCCTCTTCTGTCTTCTGCCAATACATTGCCTCCTCCAGTAAGCAATGGCCTCGATCTTTCAATTGCCCTGGGAAAGGGCGTTCGCCAATGTACTCAGCATCAGATTGGTGTGGTTGTCTCCTATGCTCAGCTTTCCCTAACTGCCAAGCATTTTGCTCTTGTTATTTCTTCTACTGCCATTCCAAAAACGTAGCAAGAAGCTCTTGCTCTTACTCAGTGGAAGGCTGCTATGGATGAAGAAATGAGCACGTTAATTGAGAGAGAGACTTGGACTCTTATCCCACCACCTCTAGGCGTTGATGTGGTTGGATGTCGGTGGGTATTTGTGGTTAAATATCTTCCAGATGGCTCTGTTGAACCGTATAAGGCACGACTTGTTGCCAAAGGGTTTACTCAAACATATGAGGTGGATTTCTTCGATACTTTTTCTCTTGTTGCTCGCATCAGCACTATTCGTATTCTCTTCTTTGTGGCTATTAATAGATACTGGGAAATGTCTCAGTTGGATGTTCAGAATGCCTTCTTTTATGGGGATTTGCAAGAGGTGGTATACATGGAGCAACCTCCTGAGTATGTTGCTCAGGGGGAGTCTCAGGTGTGCAAGCTTCAGAAGGCGATATATGGTTTAAAGCAGAGTCCACGAGTCTGGTTTGAAAAGTTTAGTGAAGTTGTTTCTCTTATTGGGTTCAGTCGAAGCTCTGCTGATCATTCTTTGTTTATACGCAAGACTACTAAAGGCCTTATAGTTCTTGCTGTCTACGTTGATGATATTCTTTTGATTGGTGATGATAAGGAGGGCGTTGATCTAGCCAAACAACAACTTCGACAACACTTTGTCACTAAGGATATGGGACCTCCCAAGTACTTCCTGGGAATTGAAATTTCACAAAAGAGGACCTCAGTGGTTCTTTCACAGCGGAAGTATGCGCTAGATCTCTTAAAGGAGACAAGTCTTCTTGGCACGAAACCTGCTCGTTGCCCGATGACTGTTGGTGATGATAAAGGCTGGACTGATGATTATCCTCTTCTCCCAGATTTCACTGTATACAGACGACTTGTAGACAAACTTATATATCTGACTATTACTCGACCAGATATCTGTTATGCAGTTGGGAAGGTTAGTCAGTTTATGCAAAGTCCTAGAGAGTGTCATATACGCTCTGTCATGAAAATTTTAGATTATGTTAAAGGGTCTCCAGGAAAGGGCTTATTGTTTCAGAAGAATGGTCATCTGAAGATTGAAGCATATTCTGATGTCAGTTATGCTGATAACAAGGAGGATAGAAAGTTTACATCAAGTTTTTGCACTTTTATAGAAGGAAACCTGGTTAGCTGGAAAAGTAAGAAGCAGGTAGTAGTTTTAAGATCAAGTGCTGAAGCAGAATATAGGAGTATGGCCTCAACTACCTGCGAGTTAAAATGGCTACGGGCTCTTATGCTTGACTTGGGAGAAGTCTATGACCATCCCCTTCCTATGTTTTGTGATAACAAAGACGCCATTTATATTTTAAGGAATCCTGTCTTTCATGAGATAACAAAGCATATTGAGGTTGATTGCCATTTCATTAGAGAGGAGAATTTGAAGAATCATGTTTGCACTCATTTTGTTACATCAGAAAGAGAACTAGCTGACTTCTTCACCAAACCGGTTACACCATTTGAGGAGGTCTGTAGCAAGCTGGGCATGGTCGATATATATGCTCCAGCTTGAGGGGGAGTGTTAAAGTTTGGAGTGTTCGGGCGGTCTGGTCTCTAACATCAGTGGTCTATTTGTTCCAGCAGTCTTGCGGTCTGGCGGTTTGGCGAAGAGAAGCCGCAGTAGTCTGCTTGAAGCCATAGTGGGCTGGCAAAGTGTAGCGATCTTCTTGAAGCTGCAACGGTCTGACCATAGTTGTAGTCCGATAACTTGCATAAGGCGGTCAGGTAGTCATTTCGAGAGGCTGACTTTGGAATATTGCGGCTTTGTAGTTAGTTGTTTTATTTCGTGTATAGTTGGCGGTTTGGTCATGTCAAACCACATAAGCCGCACGACTTGTATTTAGTCCCACATCGTTTGTTGTAAATCTCTCTCTCCTCCCCCAGTTTCTATAAATAAGGGGGCATACCTTTGTAATCTTTATCTTTTTTGAGCAATAAAGTTTGCGATTTATTTACATCTTTTGTCCATTTTCTACATTCATAAAGGAGAAGTCAGAAGCCTTTCAGTTGCTTGTGGAGTTCAAGGAGCTGGTGGAGGGCCGACTTGGCCTGCGGATCAAGAAGTTCAGATCAGACAACGGTGGTGAGTTTATCTCTTCCGATTTCTCTAACTTCTGCAGGAAGCAATGCATCCAGAGGAATCTTACTTGTGCTCATACTCCACAATAAAACGGAGTAGCGGAGCGGAAGATCCATCATCTGACAGAGACTTGCAAGTGTTGGCTTCATGTTAAAGGCATTCCTAGGTCCTATTGGGCAGAAGGAATGTCTTGTACTTCTTATGTCATCAATCAGATGCCTCTGAGTCCGATCAACATGAAGTCTCCTTTTGATATGGTGTTCAAGGAGAAGCCTAGCATGGAATATCTTCGGGTGTTTGGATCAACTTGCTATGTGCATGTCCCGGATTCTTTAAGGACGAAGCTTGATGCAAAAGCAAGGAAGCTTGTCTTTGTAGGCTATGATGAGTGGAAGAAGGGATGGAAGTGCATGGATCCTGGGACGAAGAAGTCTATTGTATCAAGAGACATAGTTTTTGATGAACTGATGTCGTATGGAGGAAGCTTGGTTGAGCTACTAGAAAGCAAGATTGATGAAGAGCAGGAGGTGGTTGCTGAAGTTCTTCAAGAGGAGCTTGTTGTTTCACCAGAAGCTCTTGTTGCTTCAAGCTCTGGGGCAGAGTCTTCTGGTTCAGGAAGCAGGGAGAGCATTGCTCAAAGTTTACACGGAAATGGAGCTTAGCCTGAAGAAGCAACGAAGGTGGTGAGCAAGGAGCAGACTCTTCGGAGATCTAAGAGGATCATCAAGCCATCAGCTTGTTATTGCGAAGGGAATACAATGAGTTTTGTCTCCTGTTTCTTTACAGGCCCTCTTGATGAGCGAGAGCCTTCAAGCTTCAATGAGGTCACTGGAGTCAAGGAGTGGGAAGATGTCATGGAAGAGGAGATGGCTGATCTCAAGAAGAATGAAACATGGAACCTTGTGTCTAGGGTTGATGGAATTACTCGAGTGACTTGCAAGTGGGTGTATAAGTTGAAGAAGAAGGCTGATGGGAGAATTGAAAGATATAAGGCTCGTCTTTTTGCTCGAGGATTCTCACAACAGTATGGAGAGGACTATAAGGGTACGTTTAGTCCAGTCGTGAAGATGACTTCGGTTCGGGTGGTGATCGCCTTGGCTGCTTGCCAAGGATGGAGGATATGGCAGTTTGACATAAAGAATGCTTTTCTTTACGAGGAGATTGATAAGGATATCTTCATGGATCAACCACTTGGATTTGTCTCTGAAGTTCATCCGGACTATGTCTGCAAACTCAGGAAGGCTCTCTACGGGTTGAAGCAGGCTCCAAGAGCTTGGTATGGAAAGATAGCAGAATACCTCCAATTCTGCGGATATCTTGCTTCCAACTCAGATTCAAGCTTGTTCATCAAGAAGAAGGGGGAGCTTCTGGTATTGGTCCTGCTGTATGTTGATGACATGATCATCACAGGGAATTCAGAGGAGGAGGTAGCTAGACTCAGGGCTGAGCTAGCTATTCGCTTTGAGATGAAAGACTTGGGAGAGCTTCATCACTTTCTCGATCTCGAAGTGGAGAGAAAGGAGAGCGGGATACTTGTTTCCCAGAAAGGATATGTGGATCGCATTGTGAATCGATTCTGCATGAGGGAAGGGAAGAGTTGCTCTACTCCTCTGGATTGTGGTCTGAAGCTTCGACGAGATGAAGGAAGGATTCTTCCTGATCCCTTGGTGTTCAGAGCTCTAGTTGGGAGCTTGATCTACGTACCTAACGATTACAAAGCCAGACATTACTTATGCTGTTAACCGAGTAAGTCGGTTTATGGCAGAGCCAATGAAGTCTCATCTGGTGGCGACAAAGAATATCTTGAAGTATGTCAAGTCTACTTCTGATATGGGACACCTTTATAGGAGGGACACAGGCTTTTCATTGCTAGGATACACGGACGTTGATTATGGTGGTGACTCGGATGATCGAAGATCAAAATCAAGTTATGTTTTCACTTGTGGATCAGCTAGCATCTCGTGGTGTAGCAAGAAGCAGGACTCAGTGTCCGTCTCTACTACGTAAGCAGAGTACAAGGCTCGGCCTTGGCTGCTCGAGAAGCCATTTGGATAAGGAGGCTAGTAGAGGACGTCCATGAGGAAGTGCAAGGTCCTACTCTGCTCCGAGGTGACAATGAGAGTGCTCTCAAACTGGTGAACAATCCAATTTGTCACGCAATGACCAAATATATAGAGATCGAACTATTTCATAAGGGAGAAGGTATTGGAGGGATCTCTTATGGTCGGGCATGTTCGGAGTGAAGACAACCTTGCTGACATCTTCACGAAACCGCTGTCGAAGGGGCCATTTCAACTGCTACGGGGACTACTAGGCCTGATCACTACTTCTCACTTCAAGGAGGAGTGTTGAAATTTGTGAAGTGTAAGTGGGTGATCGGGCAGACCGGGTGGCCTGGGCGGACTGTCCATGCGGACTGATGGAGCAGCCTGGCGGTCTGGTGATGGCGGCCTGTTGTGGTGTTCTGGAGGTAGCCGTGCGGATAGGATTGGAGTCCTCCTGCTTCTACGACCAGGCTTGTGGTTCTGCTGGTGGCCTGTTCTTGAAGTACCGGGTGGACTGATAGTGAGTCCGCAGAGTCCGCTTGTTGACCGGGCGATCTGTGCCTGTTGGTCGTGGACTTGTGAGTGCGGGCTGGTGTCATGTTCGCGTGTTGCGTGCGGACTGATGCAGTGAGTGGGATGTTGTTTTGTCCGCATGTCGTGCAACTTGCGGACTGGTGCGGTGTCCGCTAGTTAGTGCAAACTGGCTTCTTGCCTTGGTGCCTGGCGTTTTGGATGGTGTCCGGCCTTATCCTTGCAGACTGGGCGGACTGCCTTGTGCGGACTGGAAATCTTGCTAGCAGGTCTGTTGTGACGGCAATCTTGCGTTGTCTTGCGCTTGATGGTTGGCGGGCTGGTCGCGAGTCTGGCATTGTTGGTGCGGACAATGCGGACTCGTCAGGCTGTCTTGTTAGCTGCGATCAGGGGGCGGTTAGCCTATCTCATAGGGCGATGATCACACTCCAACCCGCTCCAATAAATAGGACCTCCTGGCACCTCATTTGTAACTGAGTGAACAGTAAGTTGAGACTTGGTTAATTGCTGCAGACTCAGTTTTCTTGTCTATGTGGATTGAGAAGAGTTAACTGGTTACTATTTGTAGGTTGCGCGACTATCACTGGGAAGCCAGGAGTTTGGTTTTGACTTCGGTCAGGTTCAGTGAAGCTTGCGGTTTGCAATCGGCGGTATTAGTAGGTCGCTTCTACGGCTTGCCAGTTTTCTCTGCTTCAACTTTTCCAAGTTCAATAACCTGTCCGCCAGACTCGGCAGTTAGGCATTCTGTTATTCAGTTCGGCGGCAGCTTGCAACAGTCAGCAGTCAGCGAATAACGACCTGTCTGCGCGACCTCACGGTCTCGGCGGACTCCGTATTCCTTTCTTCATCTTGTAGTAGATCGGGCGGTCTAGGTGACTTCGGGGACTGGGCGGTCTCAGTGGTCCTGGCGGTCTCCGAGGTCTCCGATTTTGTCCGCTCAGATTGATACTTCTTCTTTTCTGCTTTCCTTTTTTATACTGGCGAAATCATGTCTCGCCATGTATACCTCGCCCTGTAAAGAAGATAGTGAATATATGATTTTCTTGCTCCTTGGTTTGTTTCTGGTTGTTTTCGCTTGCTTTCCTAGTTCCTGTTTGATCAATGTGTGATCTTGATAGCTCTGAGAATATTAATTTGGCTTCAGACTATCTTGTTGATCATCTTGAAAAAATTTAACATTCCCAAATTGATAATTCCTAGATTACTGAAGAAGAGATGCAATAGTTAGATTTATAACTACTATAAGCTTACCTAGACTCACACTTAATAGAGATGAATTCTTTAAAGCTCGGGCAAGATGATGCAGGACATATTAAGTCAAGACGGGTAAAGACGACATCAACATGCGTGACATCAACCGACCTTCAAACCAAATATATAATTTTATTTTTATTATCTATTTTATTTTGAGCGTACTTATGAGTTCACTCACTTTTTTAATCTAAGGTATTTTGGCCTATTATTTAAGTAAATTTGAGATTTATGTATTGCAGGATATATTATAGATTTTGAACATGTCAAACTCAATACCATCTAATCCCAAATAACAACCCACATATGAAATTACCCCCTTTTCGCACATAAATTTCTTCATTTCTTTTAATGATGAATGACCACCATAAACCACCCCATTTCACATATAAACCTAGATTTCTTCATATTATGAATGGTCACCATAAACCACTATTTTCTTTTGTGAAGCTTTCAAAATCATGACATAACCAACGACCTATTCACTAATAATAGCAATTCCACGATGTCATAACCAAACAGTAGGAGTTTAGCATGCTCTCTTTGCCCTAACATCAATATTCATAAATCTCTCGAAAAATGAGCATTTCTATGGCGTAATGGCCGCATTCACATGAGTATCAAAAATCCCTTAAAATGCAACGTCATTCAGCATCACCAAAGGCGATCATGAGCCTTGACTTTGGCTTCACCCACAATGTATAACACAATATAATTTGGATTTCTAATGCAAATTAGATGGGGTTGCAATCCCACACCCCAGTGTTTTGCAATGAACCATGAAATCCCAAGTCCTTTAATTAGAGACATTAGGTACCACAAAGCAGAACAACAAGGTTGGAATCGTTGAAACAATCAGATGAAACAACAGATGAAGATGAGCAGTTCCACCCTTCTTATTCCTCCCCTTCCTATATTTTCTCTCTAACCTTGAGAGTGAGAGAGAACCAATAGAAATGAGGTTAAAATGCCTTCATTCTCGACCTAATAGTATCATGAGAAGATCCTAGCCACCTGATAAAACACTACATTGAACAGATTGATTTCGTGTTTAAAACGAGTTCACAACCCTATTCACATAGTTGTGCAATTTCACGCGTGCATAACCGTGCATGTGTAAATTCATTCCAATTCAATGTTCTGAAAATGATTATGCAGTTTGGACACGCATGACTGTGCGTGACTAAAGTCACATGTACGATAATTTAGCATGATCGTGTGGCTTAATATGTGCATGACCGTGCACATGATAGTACAAGCTCAGACCAGAGTCCTAAAACTACATGTGTGGTTTGAAAACGCACGACCACGCATGAATAAATCACACGACCAATTGCCACACTACCTCCAAAACCTCGCCGAATAATCCCCAATTTCCATGGGACTTTCTTAGGGCCCTAATGTCCTTAACTGCAATGAGTTTTTAAAGAGTGAAACTGAGATTTTGGGGTGTTACATGCCATACCAAGCCACATTAAGATTTAATGTACTGAGTACACATAGCCTACTAATTAGTGACGCTCGAGCCTCAAATGCAATAGAAGGAAATCTATATGAGATCAAATTTCTAGGAGAAGATGAGTCATTAATTCCTTGGATTTATTCCCATCCATGAATGCCTCAAAAAAATCTATAGAAAATGAGTGTTGAGAGATACCCTTAGTGTTAGCACTGACTAATCGTCAATAAGAGCTATCTAGCACTAACAACAGCGGAATCTTACACTCCAAACCCTAGTTTCTCCCCCTCCTAGCAGCCAAAACAACTCAACATGAAGTCAAAGACCTATAGGCTCGTTATTAGGTCACCCTAAATGAAATTCAATCTTTGATTTGTGATTTACAACCCAGTTTATCATCATCCCACCAATTCACGCAAAATGCACGATCGTGCACCTTAATGTGCATGGTTGTGCATGTAGAGAGTTTAAGATGTTCTCAATGAGTTTGAAGTGGAACTCCCATTGTTTCATGCATGATGCCTGCTCACACAGTAATACAAAAGAATTCTATGAGGTAAAATCAGTGTGTTACAATATAAATATTTATTTAGGACTGATAAATAATACAAATAGATAGTTTGACACCCATCATATTAGATTTTAAAATGATGAAAGGGGTCTCATAGATCTTTGGGATCACTAATAGGTCGTGCCACCGTACTAAAGAATGCATAGTAAGAAAACAAATGTGAGAATTATGCTTTAAAAAGAAGATGATGTAACTTCAACAACAAGACATGAAAATTTGGGATTTCATAAGTTTGGGGGTACAAAAGAGGGAAGAAATTGTGAAACACCAACTGATATGCAATTCTTGGAATGCCTAAAGGACGAAAATGCAAGAAGAAGATTTATGTTGTCATAGAGATTGAAGAGCCCATCGACTGAGAGGTGGTAATGGGGGGCTTTGCTAAACTGGAATTCCATAAAGGATGAAGTTAGGTATGTGTTGTAGTTGCACCAGAAGAAAGAAACAACACTTGAAGAGAGTCAGTGATGCATTTTTTTCGAGTGAGGCGGGAGAGGAGGCAAAAAAAAAAATTGGAGGGGTGGAATGAGCTAATGTCAGGTTGTTAGTTTTCAAATCTAGATCCGGACCCAACTCAGATTCAGTAAGAACTTCTTTAGGTCTTGATCGTGATTGATCCTTGAATGGGAGTTGCTCAGGCAAGCACTAGACTCTAAGTGTGAGTCGTGTATGTGCACATGCAATTGTGCGTATAGTTGTAGTGGAGGCAAGGGCTTCAGAATCGATGGACAAAAGCGGGCTCCGCATCAACGGTAAGGTTGACTCAGGCTTGGATTTTTCACGTGATGGCGCGGTTGTCGTTTGTTGATGTTGAAGATTAGCATGAAACTTGTGCGTACATTGTTCAACGGACTACAGTAAGTCATTCTATTACTTAACAGGTGGAGAGGTGTGTGGATCCACCCGATGTGCTTTTTTCGAATCCTATACTTTTTATCTCTCGGATATATCACATTTTTGAATTGAATTTTATTTTGATATAAAATTGAGTGAATGTGATTAATATGATTGAGATTGCCAATTTTGTCTACAACTCGTATTCTTGCTATATAGTAATTGTAGCTAGGCCTATAGGAAACGTTCACGGTTTCACGGTATTCATTGATGGTAGGTTTCACGAGAGATCTGATGATTATAAGTGTTTTGATGGTGTTTTCAAAGCATATATATATTGTTATTTAATTATAAATATATATAATATCATTTAAAAACATTTTTCTCCAAAAAATAATAATAATAAATTTGCAATATTTTTTGGGCAAATACATTTAAGAAAAACTCAAAAATAAAAATGCACATTATACTCTAGCATATGGGTGCAAATAAGTCAAGCTGGTCAAAATTCTCAAGCCAGACTGCCAGAGCTTATATATGGAGCTCGAGCTTGAGCTCGAGTTCCCTATATAGGTGTGTGTGTGTGTATATAATGTATAAAAAGTTTTGCTCATGTGTTGGCTCGCGAGCACATGAAGTCATGAACAATGACATGAGTTCAAGGTCGGGTCGCAATCGAACTTGAGCTCATGAATAAGGATGTAGGAGCTCGAGTCCGAGTCAAATTTTTTCAAACTTGTTTATCGAGCTCACACCCGATCTAACTCAACTTGCACATGTACTAATCTAGCACAATTGCCAAAAAATGAACTAAATGGAATGTATCAAAAATAAATCAATATTTGGGTTCATCGGAGATTCGGGTAGAGTGAGAGGTGCGGTTGTTCGGGCATAATCACGAAGGTGCAGTTGTCCTGCCGAAATCGTAAGAGAAGCGGGAGGCTGGGTTAGGGAGGCAATCACAACTTCAGAGGAGTTTTCTGCCGCTGTTTTGGGCGACTTCGTGAAGGAGGAAGCCCGCTCTTGTCGTTTCACCGCAGAGGGATTCCACCACTGATTAAGGTTAGATCGCCGGATTCCCCTTCCGCCTGAAAGTTGATCGCCTGAGTGGTTTGCTGCGCAAACCGTAGGAGGGAGGAGAAGACTTCTCTTCCAGTGTTTCTTTCTCGGTGGAGGAATCCGATTGGAGGGGCTGCTCATCCGGGAAATAGGTCTTTCTCTGATTGCCCAATTTCTGATATATATTGTCCGTAAACACTGCTCAAATTTTATAGTGGATGTTCTCCGGCACTCTTCCCGTAAATATAGAAGCTTCTCTCCGAATTACATAAATTTCCGTGTCATCTATGATTGTCTGCGTACTTGATTTATTTTTGTTGCATATTTCTCTTATATTGCCTTATTACTATTCCGTTGCATTCCGCGGTGCCGAGAGATCGTCGCGGCATTTACATAACAGTCACGAGTGTGAGTGATGTGGTTATGAACTGTAGTCCGTGAACGCTTGAGCTCACATAATGAATTTCATTCAATTTTTATGTTCAAAACTGACTTTAATTTCTTTGCGACGGTCACAACCGTTGTCATGTCAAACATATATTCTATGACCGAGACGTTTTTATCCGAACTCATTGGAACAAAAATGCCACGTCAAAAAGATGTTTTATCATGTGGTCCTGCGTGACTAGGCTCTATTAAAGGTTTACAAATTTGAGTAAAGCTCTAAACACGAAACCCGATAGCCGGACCCAAAAGGTAGACACGAGATAATTATGTCGGGTCTCCATCATTTCCCTAGGAAACTGTTATTTATAAATGTACACTTTATGACGTCAGGATGACGAAAAGAATCCTCTTTAAAGCACATCGGGTTTGCGAAAGTATACTGATGGATGTCTCGGTCCCGTTAGTAGGTTCATATTATGTTATTTTAGCACGGGAGACCTTTATGTGTCCTCCCGACACGGTGGGCCATGGTCAGATCAATTAAGTGGGCCCCATTGCTTTATTAATTGGCCCACTGAACTTGACAGGCTTTTTAATTGGCCCGGATCGAAATACATAATGGACAAGGGCTGCTGGGCTAAAAATGCCATTTTTGGTCCATTTTTTTGATTATGTACTTTGAATTGGTTGAGCAGTTTGTGAGGGCAAACTATTTAGTATTGAAAAACTAAATACTCTTCATTCTTTTTTTTTATTGATAATTATAGGCGATTGTTATTAGCACCGCAGTTTTGGCTAGTCGCACTGCATTTTCTCCTAATTTTTTGCGTCTTTTAGAAATACGTCTTGTACATGAATTTTTAGGAAAAGTGTTCAACACAAAAGTTGTATATCTCGACGAGATCTACAACTTTTGTGTTGAACACTTTTCATAAAAATGCATGTACAAGACGTATTTCTAAAGACGCGAAATCTAAGCGTATTTCCAAAGTACGTCTTGTACATGCATTTTTAGGAGTGTTCAACACAAAAGTTGTAGATCTCGTTGAAATCTACAACTTTTGTGTTGCACATTTTTCCTAAAAATACATGTACAAGACGTATTTCTAAAATGCGCGAAAAATTAGGAGAAAGTGCAGTGCGACTAGCCAAAACTGCGGTGTTAATAACAATCACCTAATTGTAACACAATTTATTTTAGGAAAAAATTTATCTCATTATGATTTATGAATTTTCTCAGTCATGTTTCTTACGATTTGTTGCGGGTCACTCGGTTCTTCTTCGATCCGGAGAATCAGATCGTCTTACCTTGAAGTTGGACCGGGTGCGCAAACAATCAATGAAAAATAACAGCAAATGCCAAGATGTTTTTTTAACGAGAAAAACTGAAAAGGGTGAAAAATCACATGGTCGGATCTGTGCCGGACCAAAATCCATTATTTTCGGTCGGAGACCGACCAGGTTAGCTTATAAAATTTAGGGGGAACCCCATCACAATTCTTTTTTTTTTGTCAGCACGCGCCGTGCCTCTTCGTGTGCACGCACATTGACTGCAACACATTTCACACCCTTCACGCACATGCGCGCGAGCATCTGCAAGCCTCCACACGCCCCAGACATTTCCCGCACACTTGCCCCCCCCCCCCCCACCCCCCTCCCACCCCATCGTCACCATGCTTGACCAAGCCGCCCAAGCTGCCCAGCTACTCGAGAGTGCAAGGTCTTCATATTCCCAAAAATGGTGATTTGCGAGTTCCTATTTACACATTCGATATCCTGAAGAGTACAATTACTCTTGCGTGCTTCAGAAAGGTTTTCCGGCGAAAAGTTGTAAAGATTTCCAACTCAAAGACGAAGACCTTGCTCAACACTCATCCTCTCGCTCAGCACGCGCTCCCCGCATTCACGCTTCGACATCAAGTTCGTCCCAGGGCGCGACTCCACACCCCACCCAGTGCGCGACTCCACACCCCACCCAGTGCGCACTCCCTGCTTATCCACTCCATCTCCAAGGCAGCTTCAGAAGGCGCTCCACGCCACACTCCTAAAAGCGCTCCGCTCCGCCTAACCGAATACTTAGAAACATTTTCTAAACGAGAGGTAGTCTATCAACCTCTAAAAAGCTTACATCTTTACACAACTGATATTAGTGGATTTCGTCATAACTTGGGCATGGTCACGTGATTTTTTGTTTTTTCTGATTTTCCACGAAAAAATCTTGTTGTCTACAGTTACATCTCTAATTTGTCTGTTTGTGCGCTAAACTCACTCTAGAACTAATATCATTGTTTTGAAAACCGGACCGGTCGGTTAGACCGGTCAACCAGCCAGTCCGATCAACACTAGAAACCAGGCCTCACCAAAACTGGAGTTAACCTGTAAAACGGGTCAACCGGAGTAGGCAGGAACAAACCGAGCGAGGCTTAATTATATAATATTAAAATTGCAGAAGGGCCAGGTTTTGAACCTGTTGCAGGAATGAGCAAACCAACGCCACTGGCCAATGCACCAAGATACCAATTGCTGAAATATTTTTTATATATAAAAATATAACATATCTATTTTTACAAAATATAATGATATATCATATTATGTCTATACTATTCTAAAAAGATTTATGAGATGACTTTTAAATGCCATGAGTTTAAAATCCACTAAATCAATCCTGACCCTACGTCCAAAATCAGTGGTTTTTATTAATACCTCCCCATTTCAAATCCACGCCAAACCCTACTTATTCGCAAGAATATCAAACCTCTCCCCGAGTGGCTCCTCCTCTACGCCCACAGACCACACATCTCAGCATCTGCTCGCTGTCGCTGTTCTTCGCGCTCGGTCGCGCCATCCCGCAGGCCTCCGCATCCAGGCATATGCTCCCGTCGCTATTTTTCACGCTCGGTGGGGCCGTCAGCATAGTCGCTACAAGCATGCAGGGAGTCGTCCAACGCACATTTCCTCCTCTCCTCCGCAGCACCATGCGAGAAGCTCTAAAATTTCCAGTAAGATCCTCACTGTGTTTTTGTTTCGAAGCTCGACGCCGACCTCTACTACCTTTCTCTGCCATGGGAGGCTTATCTCCGGTGAGGTCATCCACTGCTAGTCCTCTTCATGCTCGCTGAATGTTATGAAAAACCTTCTTCCCCAAACTC
Organism: Platanthera zijinensis; assembly: GCA_039513925.1. NCBI lineage: Eukaryota > Viridiplantae > Streptophyta > Magnoliopsida > Asparagales > Orchidaceae > Platanthera > Platanthera zijinensis. The sequence goes on along the minus strand of CM077078.1, from coordinate 53,903,276 downwards.
GCGCTTGCTGACCTCATTTTCCCCCTCGCTCCTCTGTTCCTCCATGTCGGTGCCCTTGCCAAACTTCTCCCCTATGCATCTCAAGATCAGCGACATCTGGCGCGCGTATAGGCTGCCTTCATTCCTCTATGCCGATGCCCTAACCAAACTTCTCCCATCCTTCAAATCGGTAGCATATTTGCAAATGCTTGATCGGACGGTTCATATTCATTTGTTGGTGTGATTCAAGATATGTATATTAGTTTATATGATATATATATATATATATATATATATATATATATATATATACCATATATAAAGAAATATGATAGGGCATGAAATACAAATTCATTGGAATGATTTGAGCCGTCCGATTTGAATCCATTTTGGATCAATCGTTTGATCAAATGAACCCCTCTCTTTACTTTTTCGTAGGGGTCCTAAACCTACTAAGGACCCTACTAAAGGAGTCCTAAAGTTATGTATAATTATTTCAAAAAACATCTACCAAGCGCAACAGCTAAAGGCAGCCCAAATACTGCGGGCGATTTTAAGCGAAGCCCGCCTGCCCCCTGCCCATGCATTACAGAGATTTTAAACTCAGCCCGCCACAGCCCACAAGCCTGGCAGCACGTTTGATTTCAAACATTTACCACGGAAAATCATATTTAAACCAAAATGATACCAATGCACAGCCGGTGTGGGACTATAATAGGCGGGTGAACAGTGCTCCCGTCACTGTTCACCTGCCTATTATATTTTAAAATATTGTTTTATTTTACTTTTTTAATTATTATTTATAAAACATTTTTAAAACATTTTAAAAACTGGCGGGTGAACAGTGCTCACGCTACTGTTCACCCGCCAGCTTTTTAACGTTTTTTTATTTTTTAATTAACTGTTTAATTTTTAATTAATTACTATAAATATCAAATTTATTTTTTTATTAATTTTAAAAAGGAGGTGGTTCGGTACTTTTGCGAACCCGCGTGGCGGACGAAGCCCGTCGTCGTCGGCCGGGTACTGTGCCACGTAGCCATCGGGCCGGAGGCCCGTGCCTGTCACTCATATATATATATGTATATATACTATATATATATATGTATATATACTATATATATATATGTATATATACTATATATATATATGTATATATACTATATATATATGTATATATACTATATATATATAGTATATATATACAAGTGACAGCCACGACCCTTCGATCCTAGGGGCATTCGACGGGGGTGCGACAATCGGCGGGGTGCGATATTTGGCGGGGTGCGACATTCGCCGGTGGTGCGACATTTGTCGTGGGGACGACATTTGTCGTGGGCGGCGACATTTGTCGTGGGCGGCGACATTTATCGTGGACAGTACCCGCCCTATGGCCTCGCGCGACAGTACCCAACCGCCGACGACGGGCTTTGCCTGCTCCCAGCGGGCTCCGCCTACTCCGGGCAGGCTCCGCCTGCTCCGGGCGGGCTCCGCCTGCTCTGGGAGGGCTCCGCCCGACCCGCAACATATACATATGAGTACTCAAAATGACCGTAAAAAAATATAAATCAAGAATACAATTTTTATTTTGTAAAACAAATTATATTTAAACGTTAAAATATTAATTTTTCTCTTGACATTCCTAACTAGAGACAATAGATTTAGGATATCTAGTGTTTTTATTTTTTTGTATTTTAATATTGTAAAGTTGTGTAATTATCTAAAATGATATTATTTTTATAATATACTAATATAAAGTTTGGTATAATTATGTAATTATGAATACAACTATAATGACAATATAGGGACATCAGGCTAGGGCTGAGCATATTATTCGAAACTCGAAAATCGCTCGAAAATCGTTCGAAAATTGAGCCGAATCGGAATCGGTTAAAATTGATTCGACTCAATTTGAGTCGATTCAATTTGACTCGAATCTGATTTCGAGTCGATTTCGAGCCAACCCTGAATCGCTCGAAATATGATTCGAATCAACTCGAATTAATTAAAAAAATTATGTATTTATTACTATATTCTTATTTTAAGATTAAAAATAACAAAATTTAAACATAAATAAAAAGAATGAAGCATTTAAGTGTTTCATTTGCTAAATTTATAGGTTGCCCAATTTTATTTTGAGCAAATTAGGAATAAAACGAAAAATTGCTAAATTTCGAGCCGACTCGATTCGATTTCGAGCTGACTCGATTCGATTTCGAGCCGACTCGGAATCGAGCCATTTCGAGTCGAGCCGACTCGACTCGAAATCAATTTCGATTTCGAGTCGATTTCGAGCCGAGTTCGAGTCGAAAATTTCGATTTCGAGCCGAGCCAAAATCGCTCGAACTCGACTCGATATCAGCCCTACATCAGGCAATGTTTCACCAAAAAATAGTTTTCGTATAATAGTAAATATATATATATAAATATATATATATATATATATACAAAATAACATATATCTTTAAAAAGTTTGAGCTAGTTCTCCCACAATACATATCAGAATTTGGCAAAATAATATATGCATTTTGTAGACATGAACGAGATCTAAAACTTTCATGTTGAATATTCTTTCAAAGTCTGCACGGTTTAGCCGGAATCTCGCCTAAAAGTTTGTTGGATCGAAATGAATATAATAATAAATTTCAAAATTCGAGTCAGCAACCTTTCCGGAAGGATTCCGGCTAAAACATGCAACTTTTGGAAAAAGGTTCAACATGAAAGTTGTAGATCTCATTCTTGGCTATAAAATGCATATATTATTTGCCAAATTCCTATGTGTATTATGGGAGAACCAGCTCAAGTTTTTTTAAGCTTAAAAAAGCTTGAGCTTATATATTCCAAACATATATATATATATATATATATATATATATATATATATATATATATATGAATATATATAATATACGGAATTGTTAATATGCGGGCGTACGGAATCGCATTTTTGAGGGTCTAGATGGCTTCAAATCGAAAAGTGGTCAACATGAAAGTTGTAGATCTCGGCGATCCGAACAACTTTCATGTTGATCACTTTATGATTTAGAGCCTCCTTGGCCTTCGATTTGGGACCCGAAAATCGGAAATTCCGACCGTTACTGTAGCAGTCTCGCCGCCCCGATTTTCGGGTCCCAAATCGAAGGCCAAGGAGGCTCCAAATCAAAAAGTGATCAACATGAAAGTTGGTCGGAACGCCGAGATCTACAACTTTCATGTTGATCATTTTTCGATTTGAAGCCTCCTTGCCCCTTGCCCGTACGCCCGTACGCCCGCACAGTATATCACCCCATATATATATATATATATATATATATATATATATATATATATATATATATATATATATATATATATATATATATATATATATATATATATATATATATATATATATACGAGCATCTTCGCACGGGCTACGCCCGTGCTCGATGCTCTCGGGCGGCCTTCGGCCGCATCCAGGCGGGCTTCGCCCGCCTGCTCACGGGCTTCGCCCGTGCTAGATGGGTCGCTGCGGGCTGCGCCCGCCTATGAGCAGATTGCGCACACATCCAATTTTTTTTTTCAAAACATATACATATGAGTACTTAAAATGACCGCAAAAAAATATGAAGTACTATTCCAATTTTTATTTTATAAAATTTTGCAAAATTTATTCTATAAAAATTAATTAATCTCTCCCTCTCTCTCTCTTTTTATCACTCCCCCTCTATCTCTCTCTCCTTCTCTCTCCTGCACCCTCTCTTTACCTCTCCCTCCACTATCTCTCATAAATATCCCCCCTCTCATACTCTCTCTCATGATCCAATGGCCAATATTCAATCCATGGTGTGCCCCCAAATATCTATATTCCCTTATATATAAAGATGGGCTTGGAGAGTATACACTCGCGCTAACACCTAAAAAATTAGCGCGAATGATGATTTTTGGGATTTAGACCCTCTAAACGGCCTCATTTGGAAAAGTGATCAACATGAAAGTTGTAGATCTCATCGAGATCTACAACTTTCATGTTGATCACTTTTTCCAATGAAGCCGTTTAGACCCCCGATTTGGCCCCCGAAAAATACGACTTCCGCAACCTGTACGGACGCGTGGTTGCGGAAGTCATATTTTTCGGGGCCCAAATCGGGGGCCTAAACGGCTTCATTTGGAAAAGTGATCAACATGAAAGTTGTAGATCTCATCGAGATCTACAATTTTCATGTTGATCACTTTTTTAAATGAAGCCGTTTAGGGGGTCTAAATCCCAAAATTCACCATTCGCGCTATTTTTTTAGGTATTAGCTCGAGCTAATACTCTCTTTTTCCAAATGAAGCCGTTTAGGCCCCCGATTTGGGCCCCCAAAAGACGCGCTTTAGATCCTTGCTTGGTCGGCGAGGAATTGCGTTGGAGAGGGGATTCCCTTGGGAGTCCAGGATGGTTGCTGTGGAAACAGAGACCTAGGGCGTGTGAATCAGGGATCACTGACAGACAGAGGGGGCACGTAGGGCGGCCGAGGGCGGGGAAAACTCTCCAGGAGCAGCAAAACCACGGAGATATTGTTGTTGGAACGACAGGTTGTGAAAGGTCGGGGGAGGAGAGGGGTGCGAATTTTTAGGGTTGCGTGAATTAGATTGTCATTAGCAAGTAACGCTTTTTAAAATAAATCGTATATCATATGATGAACGTCCACAATTCCGCCAATGAAATTTAAATTCATGACTTTAAAAATTCATCACATTTCTTTTTAATATAGTATATATATATATATACACATGATTATAATAAAACTATATTTAATTTATTCTTTCTTATAAAAATTTTCAAATTATATTCGATTTTTAAGTTAACGGAATTTTATTATACGTTTATAACATTAATATATTTTTTTAACATAAATTAAAAGATTAAGATACAATATTTTTATGCAAGTATTTCATAAATGTACATTATGCTTTTTATTTTTAACATTATTATTGTGGTAAATATTTGTATATATAAATAGGTAAATATAAATATATAACATGTCTATTTTGGTGTTCAAATATATATATCTCTATCACTATAATAGAAATATCAAATCCATGAATTTTAAATTCATTGGAATGATTTGGACTGTCTGATCTTGATGCATTATTCAGCAGTCGTCCGATCAAACCAACTCTCTCTCTTCACATTTTACTAGGGGTCCTAAACCTATTACTAGGGGGTCTTAAAGTTAGGTAGATAACTTCAAAAAGGCCTTATGAAACAAGGCTCGCTAAAAACTTTGATTTAAGGCCAACCCACAAACTTGCATGTTCATGCAATTAAATATAAGCCCGGCAGCCCACAAGCCCACTAATTTCAAACATTTTTTATGAAATTCTATATTTAAACCCAAAAGCTTCAAACCTACCGGCAGTGCGGGACTATAAAAGCTCTAATTCTATATTTAAACACTTTTCCTAAACGGCATTTTTAGGAAAAGTGTTCAACAAGAAAGTTGTAGATATCATCGAGATCTACAACTTTTATGTTGAACACTTTTCCTAAAAATGCTCGTAGAAGCATAGATCGAAAAGACGCGTATTTATAAATTATATTATAATATAACTATAATGATTATATATTATGATAATATAACCTACCAGCAGGCGGGTGAAATGTTTTTTTTAAGCCCGTCGGGGGCGGGCAAAGCCTGCCGTCGCTGGCGGAGGGGCGCGGGCGAAGCCCATCGTCGTCGTCCAGGTACTGTGGCGCGTGACCATCGGGCCGGAGGCGGGCGAAGCCCGCCGTCGCCGTCCAAGTACTGTGGCGCGTGGCCATTGGGCCGGAGGCCCGTGCCTATCACTCGTATATATATATATATATATATATATATATCTATCTATCTACCACTATAATAGAAATATGAAACCCATGAATTTTAAATTCATTGGAGTGATTTGGACCGTCTGATCTTGATGCATTATTCAGCAGTCGTCCGATCAAACCAACCATCTCTCTTCACATTTTACTAGGGGTCCTAAACCTATTACTAGGGGGTCTTAAAGTTAGGTAGATAACTTCAAAAAGGCCTTAAGGAACAAGGCTCGCTAAAAGCTCTGATTTAAGATCAGCCCACAAACTTGCCTGTTCATGCAATTAAATATAAGCCCGACAGCCCACAAGCCCACTAATTTTAAACATTCTTTATGGAATTCTATATTTAAATCCAAAAGCTTCAAACCTACCGGCAGTGCGGGACTATAAAATCTCTAATTTTATATTATACGAACATTTTGGATCTGCGCCTTCTACGGGCATTTTTAGAAAAAATGTTCAACATGAAAATTGTAGATTTCGATGATATCTACAACTTTCTTGTTGAAAACTTTTCCTAAAAATGCCGTTTAGCCCCCCGATTTGTCCCCCGAAAATAATCAGGCTGTTCCTAAAAATCGGGGGCCTAAACGGCATTTTTAGGAAAAGTTTTCAACAAGAAAGTTGTAGATATTATCGAGATCTACAACTTTTATGTTGACCACTTTTCCTAAAAATGCCCATAGAAGGCATAGATCGAAAAGGCGCGTATTTATAAATTATATTATAATATAACTATAATGATTATATATTATGATAATATAACCTACCAGCAGGTGGGTGAAATGTTTTTTTAAGCCCGCCGGGTGTAACACCTCTATCCGTCGCATAACATATAGCAGTAGGTCCAGCCGGGGCCCAACTCCATATACTACGGACAGACCGGTTGGTTACGCGTTGAAACCATTCAACCAATCAGGTCGTCCTACACAACACCTAGCAGAAGCAAATTATTAAGTTGCAAAAGGAATAAGAACCCTGCTACAAAGCATGAATGTCCACTACCGACTCAGGAATGTAATCATACACAAAAGAGAACTGGCCTTAAGGCCTTACATTGTTCACTTAACAAAAATAGTGTTTTCATACTTCGGCTCGCAGGCTGGCCATACATGAAATAAGCGGAAAGCATAAAAAGGGGTTAGGCCTTCGAGGGCCAGCACCGCAACATGGGCTTTAGCCCGCTATTTTCCGCTCGGCTCCGCAACACCTGCAAGCACAAACCACCGCCCGGTGGCAAACAAAAGCAACGGTCAGCTATGCTGACCAAATTATAACGATCCCGCCCCCAAAATCGGGGCGGCGATGCTCTTTCCCTGCACTTTATAAGTATAGGCAATATATATTAATGTGAACACACATCAACACAGGCGTAGGCTCGCACGGCCACACACCCCGTGCACTCAGGGCACATTCTCGGCGAACCAGCCAACGTCACGTCAATTCAAGCCATAGACGTTCTCAATCCACCACCGCCTCTTGGACAGTCATCCATATGAGCATTTTGCCTTCCTGGCCTTGGTCACGACAATTTAAGCCATAGATCGCCGAAGACCCTCATCCATGCCAACGGTCCTACCGAACGACATAGACCGGGCACGGTTCCGCCTGACCCGTGCTCATATCGCAACGGCAATTTAAGCCATATGCGCAGGTCAAGACTCACCGAGTCCCGTTTCCGCCACAACAATCACATAACCCGGTTATGTTCACGTTGACTCCCCGGCCACCGTATTGGCAAAACCCGCTTTTGCCCAGTTTTCCGGGTGCACCTTGGAGTTAATCTCCAAGGCTCCCTGATGCAATCTACCACGTAGAAAACCCGAAAAACACCCAAACACCCGCAGTCTTCCCCGGTTTATATGCAATGCAACATCACCGATCCGGCTCTACTTGTCCGGATAGGCTTCACACATAATGCCTATGCCCGTTTACGCATACAGACTCTACACAAGGGGGACTTCACATATCTACCCCAAGGAACGCTCCAACTCTTCGCTCACTCGCGAGAGCGGGCTTCCTATGCAAAGGGAAAAAGGGCTTCACATGCCCAAAGATGAGAAATCGTTACCCTTGCATTCTTCTGAGCCGCCATCAAAAACTATACGGTTGGAAAGCACCGCAACGGCGTCGCCTCCGCGGATCTGGACTCGGATCGCGATTCGGAACTCTGAAGCTCCTCCGGCGGCCGAATCTTGGACTCCTCCTTCCTCCTTGCTCTCCCTTCTCTCTAACTTTTAGAGAGAGATGGGCCAAAGAAAAATGGGTTTCTAAACCCTATTTCCCGGCCATAACCACCCAGGAGCAGCCCCCCACCGTCGGATCCAAAGCCAAGGAAACGAACGGCCCGGATTAAATCCAAAATCATAAAATCTGGGCCGAACACGGGTTGGCACACGGCCGTGTGCCTGGCCGTGTAGCTCATTCGCCGTCTCGACCCAAATTGAAAACTGTTGAAGTGGAGACCGGGCGGTCTGTCGGGCGGTCTGTCGGTCTGGCGCTTTGCCTCCAGCGGGTTGGTTGCTGCGTTGAGGTCTGAGGTCCAAGCGGTCTAGCGGTCTGTTACTGGCGACTAGGAGACCGGGCGGTCTAACGGTCTCCCTTGGCGGCTTGTCTCTCTCTCTGGCAGTGGCCGAGCGGTTAGCCCTTCCGTCTAACCGCGCGGCTTGTTCCGGTCTGTTGTTCTAGCCGCCCAGATTCTTTTGTATAGTTTTAGTCCCACATCTCTTATTTGTATTCTCTCTTCTCTCCTCCATTCTATATAAGGGAGGTCATACCTTTGTAATAGATACCTTTTTCTGATAATAAAATTTCAGTTATACCATTTCCGGCTTGTTTTAGTTCGCTTCTTACATGGTATCAGAGGAATCGATCCTTTCCTCCTGATTCTGTCTTCTCTCTGTCCGCGCGGCTTGCTTCTCCGGCTTGCGCCCTGTCCGCGCGGTCTCCTTGTCGTTGCCCTCTGTGTGCGCGACCTGTTGCCTTGTTCACTGCGATCTGTCGCCTTGTTCGCCGCGACCTATCGCCGTGTGCCTTGCCTCCTCCTGTTTGCTCCTATTCTGGTCGTCGCGACCTGTTGCCTAGTTCGCCGCGACCTGTTGCCTAGTTCGCCGCGACCTATTGCCCTGTGCCTTGCCCTCTCTTGTGCTTCTGTTCGAGCGGACTGTCTGCTTGCCGCTCGACTTCTTCCCCTTTGCTTGTTACTGCGGCTTGGTCGTGGTCTCTCTGGCCGCTGGTGTCTGACATCCTGACCGCCACAGTTTCTCTTCTGCCTATCCGCGCGGCCTGTTTTCTAACCGCGCGGCTTCCTGTTGTTTACTCTTATGGCTCTTTCTGATGCTTCTACTGCCACCACTCCTGCCACCCCCCCTGTAGCCAATCCGGCTCCTCCTCCTACTCCTTCCGGGAACCTTGGCACCGTTTCCAAGCTTGTCGGCTCCAACTACCCGGATTGGAGCGTCTCTTTCACCTTTCTCCTTCGCTCGCAACGCAAACGCCACCATCTCGTTGATGACCCTCCTCCTACCACTTCCCCTCTCTTTGATGACTGGGATGCGAGTGACGCTCTTGTGCGTACTTGGCTCGCTAACAGTCTATCCGATGAATGCCTTCCCGTCATCCGTCATGATGAGACGGTGAAGGCCGCTTGGCTTCATCTTGCTGCTTTGTATTCCAAAGGGGCTCAGACGTCCCGCATCTATACGTTGTATGCGGACCTCTTTGCCCGGCCTACCTTGTCTCCTGCTGCTGCCTACCAACAAGTTCAAGCTCTTGGGGCGGAGATTCTTCAGAATCGCCCCTTTTCTGCGGATCTGGCTCAACAACACAAGCACTTCCAGGAGCTTCTGGTTGTGTGTTATCTGCTCCGTCTTCCTGACACTTATGACATGATCCGCCAACAAATTCTGGGTGAGGCGGAATCTCCTACCTTAGATGCCACCGCTGCTCGCATCGCCGCTGTCACCTCTCTCCTTCAGCGCCCGCTTCTACCCGCTCCTTCTCCTCCGGATAACTATGCTCATCAAACTCAGCGGAGTGGCTCTGATAGCCGCAGTCATCAGTCTGGCGGACGTCCTTCTTCCCGCTATCTCTGCTCTCACTGCGGCCGCACCGGACACACTCTTGACCGCTGCTGGACAAAACATCCCCATCTTCGCCCCTCGGGTGACTCTTCCGCCTCTTCTTCCAAGCCGTCTGCTTCCGTGGTCACATCATCAGGTAGTGCCCATGTAGTCACTCAAGGTAAATGGCTTATCGACTCCGGTGCTACTAATCATATGACGGGCAACCCTCAGTGCTTCTCTCTCCTCGAACAGCATGATCGATTGCCCCCGGTCCTCATTGCAGACGGTTCTCCCTCCCCGGTTCATGGGTCGGGAGTGGTTCATGTTACTCCGTCCCTTCGGCTAGAGGACACTCTCTATGTGCCCAAGTTTCCGTGCAATCTGTTATCGGTTACTTCTTTGTGCAAGCAGCTTCAATGTTCTGTAACGTTTACTCCATCTTCTTGCTCTTTTCAGGATCCGAGCTCCCAGCAGACGATTGCTACTGGGACTGAGAGCGGCGGCCTCTACTTCCTCGACAACGTTTCCGCTTTGTCCGCCTTCTCTTCTTCTTGTACGGATCTTCTCCAGTGGCATCTCCGTCTCGGTCATCCTCCACCACGGCTTCTGCATCAGCTTCTGCCCCACCTCCCTCCCTCCACTACTCCTCTCCACTGCGAAGCATGTCAACTTGGCAAGCATCATCGTTCCTCCTTCCCGCCGAAGCAAGGTCGGGGCTCTACCCGTCCGTTTGATCTAGTCCACTCCGATATCTGGGGACCTGCTCCTACCCTTACTATTGGTCGGGGTAGTTCTTATTTTGTAACTTTTATTGATGATTTTTCTAGATGTACTTGGGTGTATCTCTTACGAGATCGCTCTGAACTTTTTAATGTATGGACCTCCTTTTATCATTTAATCAAAAATCAGTTTGGTGTTAGTGTTAAAACTTTTCGCTCTGATAATGCAAAAGAATACTTAAGTCATGCTTTTACCTCTTTCTGTGTTCAACATGGCGTTATTCATCAGACAAGTTGTGTCTATACATCCCAACAAAATGGGGTGGCGGAACGCAAAAACCGTCACCTCCTCGATGTTGCTCGCACATTAATGACTCAAATGCATGTCCCTCGCTCATATTGGGGCTATGCTGTTCTTCTTGCTTGCTATCTCATCAATCGCATTCCCTCCTCCGTTCTTCAGGGCAAAACCCCTTTTTCCATCCTTTATCCTGGCAAGGAGCCTTTTCTTCTCCCTCTCCGAATCTTTGGGTGCACTGCTTTTGTGCATGTCCTATCTGCCACCCGTGACAAGCTCTCCCCTCGCTCCACCAAATGTGTTTTTCTGGGGTACTCGGTCACTCAGAAAGGCTACTGCTGCTTTGATCCTGTTCTTCGTAAATAGTTTGTCTCCGCTGACGTTACCTTCTTCGAGAATGCCTCCTACTTCTCGGATGCCTCCTCTTCTCTTCCTCTCACCTCGGATGCTCCTGTTATTCCGTTCGTTCCCTCGTCTCCTACTGCGATATCCGCTCCTCCTCCGTCTCCGCCCACTCCTCTCCCTCCGCCTCTCTCTCCGCCTCCCTCTCCCTCATCTCCGCTGCCGTCGCTCTCTCCTCCCGGGCCAGCTCTCTCTGCCACGGATGCTCTGGATGCCGAGGAGCCCGCCGACCTGGATCTTCCTGTCGCTCTTCGCAAAGGGGTGCGGACGTGTACCTTACACCCCCTTGCTGCTGTTGTTTCATATAATCGTCTTACCCCTTCTCGCAGGGCCTTTGCGCTGGCTATCTCTGCTACTACCACACCTCGTTCCTACCAGGAGGCCCTTGCCATTCCTCACTGGAAGCTGGCCATAGATGAGGAAATGGCGACCCTCACAGAGCGGGGTACCTGGACTCTTGTCCCTCCTCCTCTTGATACGGATGTTGTTGGCTGTCGATGGGTCTTTGTAGTCAAGTTTGGCCCAGATGGCACTGTAAACCGTTACAAAGCTCGTCTGGTGGCTAAGGGCTTTACTCAAACCTATGGGGTTGATTACTTTGACACCTTCTCTCCCGTGGCTCGTCTCAGCACTATACGGGTCCTTCTCTCTGTGGCAGTCAACAAAGACTGGCCCCTTTCCCAGCTGGATGTCAAGAATGCCTTCCTTTATGGTGATCTTCAGGAGGCCGTCTACATGGAGCAACCTCCAGGGTATGTTGCTCAGGGGGAGACACGAGTCTGCCGGCTACAGAAGGCAATCTATGGCCTCAAGCAGAGCCCTCGAGCTTGGTTTGACAAATTCAGCGGCATCGTGGCGGCCGTTGGTTTTGCTCGCAGCACTGCTGATCACTCTCTATTTATTCGCAAAACCTCTTCGGGACTGGTGGTTCTTGCAGTATATGTGGATGATATTCTTCTCACTGGTGATGACCAGGAAGGGGTAGCCTTGACAAAGCGGCATCTTCGCCAACATCTAGTCACGAAAGATATGGGTTCTCCGAAGTACTTTTTGGGGATCGAAATCTCTCGGAAGCCCAACTCTTTAGTCCTCTCTCAGCGTAAGTATGCTCTTGATATTTTAAAAGAAGCAGGATTGACTGGAGCCAAACCTGCCCGATGTCCCATGGCTGTTGGAGAAGACAAAACCTGGACAGATGATTCGCCTCTTCTTTCAGATGCTTCGCGGTACAGGCGTCTTGTTGGTAAGCTCATATACCTCACCGTGACTAGGCCCGACATCTCCTATGCTGTGGGCAAGGTGAGTCAATTCATGCAAGCTCCCAGGGAGTGCCATCTACAGTCCGCCTTGCGGATCTTGGAGTACGTCAAAGCAGCCCCTGGGAAAGGATTGCTCTTTCAGAAGAATGATCATCTGAGGGTTGAAGCTTACTCAGATGCGAGTTACGCGGATGACAAAGGGGACCGCAAGTCTACTTCCGGTTTCTGTACCTTTGTTGGGGGCAATCTGGTAAGTTGGAAGAGCAAGAAGCAATCTGTTGTCTCCAGGTCCAGTGCTGAAGCTGAGTATCGGAGTATGGCATCGACCACTTGCGAGCTAAAATGGCTACGGGCTCTCATGTTGGATTTAGGAGAGGTCTACAACCATCCTCTACCTATGTTCTGTGACAACAAGGCTGCTATATATATCTCCAAAAATTCAGTCTTCCATGAGAGAACCAAACACATTGAGGTCGACTGTCATTTCATTCGTGAAGAGATTCTGAAGGAACAAATTTGCACTCCCTTCGTCACGTCTGAAAAAGAGCTGGCTGACATCTTCACCAAGCCAGTATCCGCCTCATTTCTTCATATATGTGACAAGCTGGGCATGATCGACATATATGCTCCAGCTTGAGGGGGAGTGTTGAAGTGGAGACCGGGCGGTCTGTCGGGCGGTCTGTCGGTCTGGCGCTTTGCCTCCAGCGGGTTGGTTGCTGCGTTGAGGTCTGAGGTCCAAGCGGTCTAGCGGTCTGTTACTGGCGACTAGGAGACCGGGCGGTCTAACGGTCTCCCTTGGCGGCTTGTCTCTCTCTCTGGCAGTGGCCGAGCGGTTAGCCCTTCCGTCTAACCGCGCGGCTTGTTCCGGTCTGTTGTTCTAGCCGCCCAGATTCTTTTGTATAGTTTTAGTCCCACATCTCTTATTTGTATTCTCTCTTCTCTCCTCCATTCTATATAAGGGAGGCCATACCTTTGTAATAGATACCTTTTTCTGATAATAAAATTTCAGTTATACCATTTCCGGCTTGTTTTAGTTCGCTTCTTACAAAAACCAGCACACGGCATGTGACACGGCCTCCGACACGCCCGTGTCGCTTGCGACACGCCCGTGTCGCTTGCGACACGCCCGTGTCGGGACCCGTGTCACGCCCCCCGTGTGCAATAAATCACCACTTTGCAGTCAGAGGGATACACGACTTGGTGACACGGCATCGGACACGCCCGTGTCAAACTAGACACGCCCGTGTTCGTGCCCGTGTCACTACCCGTGTACCCACCCGCACAGCACAGGTGTGACACGGCCTGGGACACGCCCGTGTCCTAGGCCGTGTTCCACCACACGACCATCGTCGACCTGAACTGGTCGACGACACGGCCCGAGCTCGACACGCCCGACACGGCCTCCGACACGCCCGTGTCGGGGCCCGTGTCACCAGTACCAAAAATCTGACTTGGCCCAAAAACGATCCCCGTCGCTCCTACAACAATTTGGGGTGTTACAATTCTACCCCCCTTAAAGAATTTCGTCCATAAAATTAATAAAGGAAAAACAGGACTTAACGTAAAACAGTACCTGAGCGGAATAATTCCGGGTACTCCTCGAGCATAGTCTGCTCCCGTTCCCAAGAGAGCTCCTCACGCCCGCAGTTATCCCACCGGACCTTAACCATCCGGATCTCCTTGTTACGAAGCCTCTTGACCTCAACATCTTCGATGCGAATGGGCTTGACCCTAGTCGTCAACCCTTCGTCCACCAGCACTTGGTCAACCGCGATCACCTGCGAAGGCTCTTGCACCGCCTTCCGCAACACAAAAATGTGGAACACATCATGTAATCCACTCAACTCCACCGATAGCTTCAAACGGTATGCAGCTTCGCCGACTCGCTCCAGAACCTCAAAAGGTCCAAGGTATCTTGGGCTCAGCTTCTTCAAGCATCTTACCCACGAAACCCCCTTGAACGGCTTCACTTTCAGGTATACCCAATCGCCTACCGCGAACTCCACGTTCCGGTGCTTGGCATTGTAATACTTCGCCTGCCGGTCCTGAGCTATCAACAAGCGCTCCCGAATGATCCGCACTAACGAGGTAGCACTCTCCACCTCCTGCTTCTTGTACAACCTTGCCTCACCCATTTCAAGCCACGATAACGGCGTGCGACACTTCCTACCATACAGGGCCTCGAAGGGCGCCATTTGTATACTCACTTGGTAGCTGTTGTTGTACGCGAACTCCACCAAATAAAGGTGGTCTTCCCAATGCTTACCGAAATCCAGAACACACATGCGTAGCATGTCTTCCATCGTTCTATTGACCCTCTTGGTCTGCCCATCCGTCTGCGGATGGAAAGCTGTGCTGAACTTTAACTTTGTTCCCAGCATCTGCTGCACCAACCTCCAATCATTTGACGTGAACCGCCCATCGCGATCACTCACAATGCTACGGGGCACACCATGCAGCCTAACAATATTGTCAACATACAACTTTGCCAACTTCTCCACTGGATCATCCTTCCTATGCGGAATGAAGTGCGACACCTTGGTTAGCCGATCTACGATCACCCAGATGGCGTCGTTCCCCTTCCGCGACCTTGGCAACCCGTGCACAAAGTCCATAGATATATCGTCGAATTTCCACTCCGGTATAGACAAAGACTTCAAAAATCCTCCCGGCTTTTGGCACTCCGCCTTCACCAAGGCGCACGTTTGGCACTTAGCCACGTACAACGCCACATCTTTCTTGAGCCCCGGCCACCAAAACAGCTTCTTGAGATCACGATACATCTTCGTGCTCCCTGGGTGGATTGAGTACTTGGTATGATGAGCCTCGTACATCAACTCCGCCCGGAGGTTACCCCCACTCGGGACGCACAACCGATGATCCTTCCTTAACAAACCATCTTCCACCGAGAACTGGGAATTTGACCCATCCGGAGCGGCCTCCATAAGCTCCTTCATGGAGTCATCTAACTCCAATGCCTGCCGAACCCGGTCAGCCAGGTCATACTGCACTTCCGTCTAGTTTAACATTGCTTTGGCGCTCGTCTGCCTGTCAACGCAACAGATCTCAAGCTCCTCCAACTCCCGTACTAGCCGCTCATCATGCACCGACAACCAGTTGGCTTGGGCTAGAGCCCTGCGGCTCAGCGTATCCGCAACTGCGTTGCCCTTCCCAGGTACATAATGTATTTTGAAGGTGTAGTCCCCTAGGAACTCCATCCACCTCCTCTGCCTCATATTAAGGTCCTTTTGATCCAACAAATATTTTAGGCTCTTGTGATCGGTGTATATATCGACCCTTACGCCGTATAGGTAGTGCCTCCACAACTTGAGTGCAAATATCACGGCCGCCAACTCCAAGTCGTGCACCAGATAATTTCTTTCATGCACCTTCAACTGACGCGATCCATACGCTATCACGCTCCCATGCTGCAACAACACGCAGCCCAAGCCACTACCCGAAGCGTCGCTATACACTTCAAAGCCCTCGGTCCCACTCGGCGAACTAAGCACTGACACCGTGGTCAACCGTCTCTTCAGCTCCTCAAAAGCTTGCACGCATTCTTGCGTCCACAAGAATTTCTGATCCTTCCTTGTCAACTTCGTGAGAGGTAATACTAACCGCGAGAAGTTCTCTACGAAGCGCCTGTAATATCCGGCAAGCCCGAGAAAACTACGGACTTCCGCGACAGAAGATAATGCAGGCCACTCCCGTATCGCAACAATCTTCGCCGGATCCACTGCTATACCTTCCCCACTCACTACATGACCAAGGAACGCTACCGAGGGTAGCCAGAACTCGCACTTGGAGAACTTTGCGTAAAACTCATTCCTCCTCAAAGTCTCCAACATCAGATGCAAATGCTTGAAGTGGTCTTCTTCGCACTGCGAGTACACCAAAATATCGTCAATAAAGACGATCCCAAAGCGATCCAGGAAATCTCTGAACGTCCTGTTCATCAAGTCCATAAATACGGATGGCGCATTCGTCAGTCCAAACGGCATGACCGTGAACTCGAAATGCCCATACCTCGTACTGAACGCTGTCTTCGGGATATCACACTCCCTGATCCTCAGCTGGTAGTACCCCGACTACAAGTCCAACTTGGAGTATACCGACGATCCGACTAACTGATCAAAGAGATCATCAATCCTCGGGATCGGGTACTTATTCTTCTCCGTTAGCTTATTCAACTCTTTGTAGTCGATACACAGCCGCATACTCCCGTCCTTCTTCTTAACGAAGAGGACCAGTGCGCTCCAAGGCGACGAGCTTGGACGCACATACCTTTGCTCCATCAGCTCCTCTAGCTGAACTTTCAACTCTGCCATCTCCTTAGGCGCCAACCTATACGGAGCACGTGACACCGGTTTGGGCCCCGGTACGAGCTCGATGGTGAAATCAATCTCCCGCTGCGGTGGGGCTCCGGGAAGACTATCCGGGAACACATCGGGGTATTCGCAAACCATGGGGATGCTATCCAACGGAGACTTTGGCTCCACTGCCCCCACTATTGCGAAGAACAGCTCTGCACCAGCACGAACTGCCTTCACCATCTGAAGAGCAGACATCAGTGTCCTGCTCGACCCCTTTAACCCCTCGAATGTAGTCTCCCGCCCTACACCCAGCTTGACCTCCTTCCGGTCACAGTCAATCCAAGCTTTCTGCTCTGACAGCCAATCCATTCCAAAGATCACGTCGAACTCTACTAGCGGCAGCAATGACGCTAGCAAGTCGAACTCTTGGCTCTCAATGTGAACCTTTACGGCGCATACCCTGTCCGCACGCATCGAGCACCCATTCGGTAGCAGCACATCCAACTTGTCCTTAGCCATCGAAGAAGGGACTCCGATGCGCGATATAAAGCTTTCGGACAAGAAGGAGTGTGAAGCTCCCGTATCAAACAGTGCCCGTGCCGGACTATCACTAATCACAACAAAGCCTATACAAACAATATTAGGCTAACAAGCAATAGATAACGGTATTAAAGCTAACTTGCTATAAATTAACTCATACCTGTCACCACATCTGCTTGCTTGATGGCCTCCTGCTGACCCAAGTTATAGACTCTAGGCTGAGTCGGAGCATAGTGGGACGCGGTCGACTCCACCGCTTTGCCCTTCTCCTCGTAGGTAGCTCCTTGTTTCCTTTCGGACTTTGAGCGTCCACTCCAGCAATCACGGGCAAAGTGCCCCGGCTTTCCACACGTGAAACAAGCGCCCGGGGTTCGATTGGTAGTTGCCCCCGAGGCACCTGAAGCAGCTGGACCCGACGTCTTAGCTTTCTTATAGAATCTGCGGTAGCCCGACTTCGACGTAGTCGGTGCCTTGAACTCCGCTTTCTTACTACCGGATTCCTTCTTCGCTTGGACATTCTTCATGTCCTTCTCCAAGGACCGGGCCGAATTGACCAGGGTCATGAAACCCTGCGCCTTGGGCCCCGACAGTAGCAACCTTAAATCATCTCTTAGCCCTTCGTAGAAGCGGCTCGTCTTGTGCTCCTCGTCTGCGAAGGTAGCGCCGGCATATCTCCCCAACCGAGTAAACTCGTGGAGGTACTCATCAACGGTGCAATCCCCTTGCACCAACTTATGAAATTCGTTTTCTAGCGCAATCCTCTGCGCCGAGGGGAGGTATCGAGCCATGAACAGTCTCGCAAACTCCTCCATCAAAACTTCGGCCAACGGCCTTCCCCGCAACTGATGTAGCTCTAGGCCTTCCCACCATAACCTTGCATCCCCATCCAACAGGAACGTCGCTATTGTGGTCTTCTGCCACTCTTCCGTTTCCGTCACAGTCATCACCCTGTTGACCCTTGAGAGCCAATCCTCTGCTTGGGTCGGGGTTTCTGCCCCCGTGAATACCGGTGGGTGAAAGCCCATCACGTCCTTCAGTTGTCTTTCCGTTGCTCTCCGAGGCAACTCTGGCTCCAACACTACTTGCTCAACCCTCCTTTGCTCTGCCGTCTGAAGCGGTACTTGCTCCATAGCAGGAGCGGGCTGCTGCACCTGCCTTGTAGGCTGCGCATTGATCATTACCATGACCGCTTCTGCCACCAACCTAATGGTCTCGACAGACGGAGGTGTTGCAGGCGCATTGCTTGGCGCACTGCTCGCCTCAGAACCTGGCCGTTCAGACGGCCCAGCATCACTTCTGGTCACCTATAATCGTGCAAAACACCGATAAGCGACCCAAAAATTACTGCAAACAGCAATTATAGGAACACACAGGTTCCTCAAACATGTATATTTTCATTCCTAAGTGGACATTCATGAGTTCTTTTCATGTTATAACGATGACGTACATATGTGCTCACCACCCCTTAAAGTGAATTCGTCCACGAATTCATTTAAGCTTGACCGAAACCAGTAGTCTGATACCAATTTGTAACACCCCTATCCGTCGCATAACATATAGCAGTAGGTCCGGCCGAGGCCCGACGCCATATACTACGGACAGACCGGTTGGTTACGCGTTGAAACCATTCAACCAATCATGTCGTCCTACACAACACCTAGCAGAAGCAAATTATTAAATTGCAAAAGGAATAAGAACCCTGCTACAAAGCATGAATGTCCACTACCGACTCAGGAATGTAATCATACACAAAAGAGAACTGGCCTTAAGGCCTTACATTGTTCACTTAACAAAAATAATGTTTTCATACTTCGGCTCGCAGGCCGGCCATACATGAAATAAGCGGAAAGCATAAAAAGGGGTTAGGCCTTCGAGAGCCAGCACCGCAACATGGGCTTTAGCCCGCTATTTTCCGCTCGGCTCCGCAGCACCTGCAAGCACAAACCACCGCCCGGTGGCAAACAAAAGCAACGGTCAGCTATGCTGACCAAATTATAACGATCCCGCCCCCAAAATCGGGGCGGCGATGCTCTTTCCCTGCACTTTATTAGTATAGGCAATATATATTAATGTGAACACACATCAACACAGGCGTAGGCTCGCACTGCCACACACCCCGTGCACTCAGGGCATATTCTCGGCGAACCAGCCAACGTCACGTCAATTCAAGCCATAGACGTTCCCAATCCACCACCGCCTCTTGGACGGTCATCCATATGAGCATTTTGCCTTCCTGGCCTTGGTCACGACAATTTAAGCCATAGACCGCCGAAGACCCTCATCCATGCCAACGGTCCTACCGAACGACATAGACCGGGTACGGTTCCGCCTGACCCTTGCTCATATCGCAACAACAATTTAAGCCATATGCGCAGGTCAAGACTCACCGAGTCCCGTTTCCGCCACAACAATCACATAACCCGGTTATGTTCACATTGGCTCCCCGGCCACCGTGTTGGGAAAACCCGCTTTTGCCCAGTTTTCCGGGTGCACCTTGGAGTTAATCTCCAAGGCTCCCTGATGCAATCTACCACGTAGAAAACCCGAAAAACACCCAAACACCCGGAGTCTTCCCCAGTTCATATGCAATGCAACACCACCGATCCGGCTCTACTTGTCCGGATAGGCTTCACACACAATGCCTATGCCCGTTTACGCATACAGACTCTACACAAGGGGGACTTCACATATCTACCCCAAGGAACGCTCCAACTCTTCGCTCACTCGCGAGAGCGGGCTTCCTATGCAAAGGGAAAAAGGGCTTCACATGCCCAAGGATGAGAAATCGTTACCCTTGCATTCTTCCGCGGCGCCATCAAAAACTATACGGTTGGAAAGCACCGCAACGGCGTCGCCTCCGCGGATCTGGACTCGGATCGCGATTCGGAACTGCGAAGCTCCTCCGGCGGCCGGATCTTGGACTCCTCCTCCTCCTTTCTCTCCCTTCTCTCTAACTTTTAGAGAGAGATGGGCCAAAGAAAAATGGGTTTCTAAACCCTATTTCTCGGCCATAACCACCCAGGAGCAGCCCCCCACCGTCGGATCCAAAGCCAAGGAAATGAACGGCCCGGATTAAATCCAAAATCATAAAATCTGGGCCGAACACGGGTTGGCACACGGCCGTGTGCCTGGCCGTGTAGCTCATTCGCCGTCTCGACCCAAATTGAAAACCAGCACACGGCATGTGACACGGCCTCCGACACGCCCGTGTCGCCTGCGACACGCCCGTGTCGGGACCCGTGTCACGCCCCCCGTGTGCAATAAATCACCACTTTGTAGTCAGAGGGGTACACGGCTTGGTGACACGGCATCGGACACGCCTGTGTCAAACTAGACACGCCCGTGTTCGTGCCCGTACCCGTGTACCCACCCGCACAGCACAGGTGTGACACGGCCTGGGACACGCCCGTGTCCTAGGCCGTGTTCCACCACACGAGCATCGTCGACCTGAACTGGTCGACGACACGGCCCGAGCTCGACACGCCCGACACGGCCTCCGACACGCCCGTGTCGGGGCCCGTGTCACCAGTACCAAAAATCTGACTTGGCCCAAAAACGATCCCCGTCGCTCCTACAACAATTTGGGGTGTTGGTGGGCAAAGCCCGCCGTCGCTGGCGGAGGGGCGGGCGAAGCCCTCCGTCATTGCCGGGAGGCGGGCGAAGCCCGCCGTCGCCGTCCAGGTACTGTGGCGCGTGGCCATCGGGCCGGAGGCGGGCGAACCCCGCCGCCGCCGTCCAGGTACTATGGCGCGTGGCCATCTGGCCGAAGGCCCATGCTAGGCCTCCGAACGCCATCAACAGACCGCCTATTCCACAGTAAGCCCTTACCTAAATCTCATTTACATTTCTCCTCTTTTCATCTACAGTTGGGATTGTAGACATTCGGTTTGTAAGTTGTGAACTCATTGTCTCATTTTGATCGTCACCCCAACTTCACCTCTGTTCTGCGCACTTCATCTTCTTTTGCTGCAATATGTTGCATCGCCGTCTCTGCTACGCCTCCGAACGGCATCAATAGACCGTCTATTCCACAGTAAGCACTTACCTAAATCTTATTTACATTTCTCTTCTCTTTTGATCTGCAGTTGGGATTTAGCCGAAGGGAGTTTTTTTCCCAGCTTCTCTGCTTTCAGCAACTTTGCTTACAATTTCAGCAAGAACTACTGATTTTAGACATTCCGTTTGTAATTTTTAACTGATTGTCTCATTTCGAAATTAGTACAAATGAGAGAGTATATTCTGCCCTCAAACTTAGCAGATCACAATCAGTTCGAAATAACTACAAATCAGAGAGTATATTATGCCCTCAAACTTACCAAATCACAAACATACAACCGCAAACTTACCAAGTCATTGTCCATAAGATTGAGTGCCACTTGGTAAGTTCGTGATTGAGTTCAAAATGGTATTTACCCATAAGATTGACTTCGCAATCAAAGTTATTTTCAGTCACTCCACTTGAGTACAACTTTGTAATTTTGTGATGATTATTATCGATTTGGTAAGTTTGTGAATTTCAGTAAGTTTGTGGTTTTCATTATCGATTTGGTATGTTTTTGATTTCGTTTTACATGTAGCTCATTTTTTGTTTTGGATACATTTGGGCCATTTACGATATATAATTTGACTGTGTTTTTAAGCTAAATGTTCCACTAAATAGATAAGTTTGTGCCTGTGTTTTCATTGTGTTATATTTGGTTTTTGTTCAAGTTTTTTGACAAACAATACAATTTGAATCTGCTGCGGAAATATTCACGGTATGGAAGCACACTTTTTATGCATGATTTATAGATATAGATATTTTATTTAGCATGATGATCACTTTCACATTTTGTATGGTTGGATGGAATTGACTGCTCTGAATTAAATTTGAATATCAAAGAACTGTACCTCCCTATTTTCATGTAAAAAATACATTTCCATTACTATATTCCCATTTCACTTCTGTATCGTCTAAATGAGTGCACATACTTCTAAAACATGCCTAAAACATGGCTTGCTACAAATATGGAAACGAATTTTATTAAATATTGTGAAACATTTGTACGACGAAATTTATGAGTACAGATTTAGGTTGCTACAGATCATCAATGTGTCCTCATTACTATTGAATTTGATATGAGAACTGTATTGTTTATGCATTCTGCTGATTATAACGCACGTTATTTATATGGATACTGTTTTCTTCGGTTATTTGTGCTTACTTCTGCCTTAGATTTTGTGAAACATGTTATCAGTTTTGGTGTTTCTTGCTCTGGAGGGATTTATTGGAATTCGTAATACGCCTAAACAAAAAAAAACGACTCATCTACTTGAGGGATTTGGGAGGACTCAATTTTGATACTGTGTGGCAGTGTCCTCTTCTATTCAATGTGCTATGAGGAATGCTTTCCATGCTGAAACCTGCAAGGGAAAATTAGGTCCATTCATTCAATGCTCAGTCATGGCTTCAGCTGGAGAGGGGAAAGTTTTGGAGTTGAGAAGTAAACTGAAAATGAAAAGCATTTAATATAAACATATGCAACAATATTGCCAGATAAAAAAATTACAAGCTGCTTAAAATGGATACCTACCTTCAGGCCACTACAACATTGACATAGCTTGCATCAAGATGCATAATCCATGAGCCCACCGAGATGTCATCGTGAGCGTACAATTTCACATGACCTCTCTACCATTTCAACAAGCTTCTTCTCTGCCATCGATTCATTAATTTTGCACCGGTTGGCACAGGTGAGATCATTTTAGCTGATCAGACAACAATGAACAAAATCACAGCAAAGATAGACAGCCATATTAGCTTCCCTTTCTTTATATGGCAGTCATTGAAATTAAACCATATTTCTGTTAGCTGGGGTGCGTGGCCTTAATTATTCAAAGTTTTTCTTTGTCTGCTCTTTCAAATTTTTTGTTTGTAATCTGTTTGAATGTTCAATCCATCTTTAGTCATCATCTTATTGTCTTCTCCACTGTAGAAAGTACTGTCCTGTGTTCTCGGTTTTGGATTAACTGCTACGTCTGTATAAATGTCCTCATAAAGCTGGTGAATATAGAACCTAACTGTTACTACATAATGCCACATAACCCCGTCTGTTTTACTCATTCAACACATCATCAATCATAATCCCCAAGATCTCCTCAGTTGAAAACACGCATTCTCATAATGCAAGCACTCTACACATATGATTTCAAATTTCAATTATACTCTTTCATTCATGGACTTGCTTCGATATCCCCTATTCTATGTATGAACCTGCAAAAAAATATATACTAGGTTTGAACATATGCCAAATGTAGGTCGTGCATACTGTTATGTCATTCTCAATGTTTACATTAGTATAATTGATGTTTATCAATTTGTAGATATGGACCGTAATGAGAACATCGTTGACCTACATAATAATGCTCAATCACATGTTCATGCTAGATGCCTCTACGTGCCCGATGAACGACTTCAATCACATGTTCATGCTGAAGGTCTCTCTATGCCTGAGCATATGACAGAAGCAGAACATGATACTCAACGAGCTTCGAATCGAGCACGTTCACAGAGAAGACGATCCCTGATGTCTAGCGAACAACGTGCGGCCTAACGAGCATACAATCGCTCTTACCAAAGGGCGAGGCGTGCGCGTATGACAGAATCACAACAAGAACACAAAAGAGAGCTACGACGTGCTGCTACTCAACGACGGCGCCAACACATACCCCATCAAGGTTTCATATTGCCACAACAAGATTCTACAGTACACTGCACTGCTACAAGCCTAACTCAAACAACTACACCTGCACCGTCTTTTCACGCCACCGCTGAAGATGTAAACAGGAGTTGGGGTGACAATCACCTTCTATTTATCGGCATTATCATCTGATTACAAATACATTTTCATAATGTAACACTGATATGATTTTGTATTTCAAAGTTAGAAATACAGATAATGCTGTTGTCCATAAATATTCATTGACATCTATACCATCTTTTTCATCTTTCAATTCTGAACGACAACTTCAAATTGGAGAATCATCGACACCACAACAATTTACTGCACCACTGCGTAATGACAACATCTCATTCCTCTCTTCGCATTCAACTACCCATATTACTGCATCTACTACTGCGCCAACATCATGTCCTCCATCTGTTGCGCCGACATCGACTGTACACATAGAGCAATCTGCATGTCATCTAACGCAGGAAAATCTCATACATCTCATGCATCAAGAAGGTATGTTCTCCTCATTTATAGTCCACACATATGTGCCGTGTCTATGTTGCTGTTACCACATATACCTGATATTATTATAATATTATGTACTGTATCGACACTTCACCATCAGTGACTTCACGACATGAGGCTACAGATGAGAGTTCCTCTGATGTTACTGTTCGTGTGAGGCACCGACGTGTTCGAAACCACAACGTCACACGCATCTGTAATACAACGCAGCAAATCGTATACCTACAGCTACATCATCCTCACTTCTGTAATCATTGTAATGCTAAACTATTTGATGGTGAAACACCAACAATGTGTTGCTGCAACGGAAGGGTTCAGATTCCAGCCATACCTGTTCCATCAGAGCTATATAATTTATTCATTAGTGACTTTTCTGAAAGTCGTCACTTAAGAAGATATATTCGTTCATATAACCATGTTTTCTCTTTTACTTCGATGGGTGTGGTGTTTGATGCGTCTTTGGCAGCTGATCAACATGCAATATACACATTTCGAGCTCATGGATCAATATATCACCGAATTGGCTCTCTTTTGCCTTCTGCAAACTCACGTCCTAGGTACCTTCAGCTTTATATATATGATACAGAACATGAACTGGATTATCGTTTGCAAGAAAATACAGAGTTAGATCGTACATTGCTACAAAAAATAGGAACAATTTTGGATGCATATAATCCATTTGTATTAATGTTCCGACAAATATATCAGCATGAGGATATAAACAGATGCAGACTTATTATAAAAGAAAAGCCTGCTTTTGGCCAACAATATACATTTCCTTCTGCATCACAAGTCGCTGCTATAATTGTTGGTTCTGAAGAGTACCTTGAATCAAATGAACGACATATAATTGTTGAGACAATTGAAGGTCATTTGGTTAATATTCAAGAATATGCTGGATTCTACGACCCACTTCAATATCCATTGCTCCTCCCATATGGTACATATGGCTGGTTAGCTGAATACAAAGGATTGAATAATCAACATGTTAGCTGTTGCGACTACTACTCATACATACTTCAGGTTATATGTAAATATATTTTACTTCGTGCACACGCTACTTCTATTGATATGTTATTTCACTTCATAATTTTTTTACTGTAGGATCGTCAGCCGCCTTTATCATTGCTATTACATGGATGCCGGCTACTACAACAATATGTTGTTGATATGTACATTAAAATTGAAACTCAAAAACTTCGTTGGATAAACAATAACCAAAAAACAATCCGTTCTGAACTTTACAGCGGCCTACAAGACTGTCTTAATGCTGGAGAACATAGTGGAGGTTGATAATATTTATTTATTTATTTGATACTATTTTCATGTTGACGCTACATAATCTTCTACAGTTGTGCAATATGGGCTTCTATTACAGCGAATATTGGTCAGCGCGTCATATTGCCGTCATTTTTTATTGGAGGTCCTCGCGACATGTACCAGCGTTACCAAGATGCAATGGCCGTTGTGCAACATTATGGTAGACCAGATATATTCTTAACAATGACATGCAACACTTCGTGGCAAGAAATCTCTGATGCGCTTTACGCTGGACAAACACCCCAAGATCGACCAGATGTAGTTTCTCGAATATTTCATGCGAAATATGAAAAGTTAAAAAAAGATATTTTCCATAACAATGTTTTGGGCAAAACAGTTAGCCATGTCCATGTAATCGAGTTCCAAAAAAGAGGTCTACCGCACGTTCATATGCTGGTTATTTTTGATGCGCGTGATAAAGTGAATACCTCAGATGACTACGATCAGATTGTTAGAGCAGAGCTTCCTCATATTGAGCATGAACCCGAATTATACAATGCTGTTGTGCGTTATATGATTCATGAACCATGCGCACACGTAAACTCTCATACACCATGCATGCAACATGGTGTTTGTAAAAAAGGATACCCAAAAAACTTTGCTGAGACAACTTTGCAAGGCGCAGACTCATACCCAATCTATAGACGTCGTAATAATGGACGATCATTTCTACTTCATCGTGCAAAAGACTTTGCTATTGACAATCGATGGGTTGTTCCATATAACCCATGAGTTCTGTTGAAATATGACTGTCACATTAATGTTGAGATATGCAATAGTATTAAAAGCATAAAATATCTATATAAATACATTCATAAAGGCCCTGATTCAGTTGCATTTCAGGTTCAACCTTTATCTAATCATAATGAGCTTGCTCAATATGTAAATGGTTGTTGGATATGTCTACAAGAAGCATTTTGGAAGCTATTCAAGTTCTCTATGTACCAAACATATCCATCAGTTATCCGTTTACAAATTCATTTGCCTAATAAGCATCAGGTTCATTTTCGCACCACTGATTTAGTGGACAATCTGCTAGCAAACGAACGAAATTCTCGCACAATGTTGACTAAATTTTTTCACGTTTACGCCACGGAACAAGAACATCACAGTTACCTGTACACCGAGTTTCCAAAACATTACACATGGAATCTGACATCAAAAACATGGATTATACGAAGACGTCGCCAAAAAGTTATTGGTCGAATGTACTCAGTATATCCTTATGAAGGTGAAAGATTTTATTTACGCATTCTATTGAATCATATTCGAGCTCCGAAATCCTTTGAAGATCTCATGACAGTCGATGACATTATGTACTCCACATTTAAAGAGGCTGCTGAACATTATGGTCTGCTCGAACGAGACAACAACCTGCACAACTGTATGCGTGAAGCGAGAGAATTTCAACTGCCGCAAGCATTACGCAATTTATTTACAACAATTTTACTTTACTGCAACCCAACTGATGTTAGACAATTATGGAATGATAATTACATTGCAATGACTGAAGATTACGTCTCCTCTACGTTGATCAGTGATGTATATGTCAGGAACAAACTTCTTAATGAAATAGATTATACTCTCCAACAACATAGCAAGAGTATTATGCAGTTTGATATTCCTCAGATGTCAGCACTCTTCAGAAATAATAACAACATATCAAGCTTAATTGAAGATGAACTGTCCATACCACTCTCATATACGGATCTTAACTCGGTTTCATTGTTAAATCCTGGTCAATTTTATGCTTTTCATACTATTATAGAAGCTATTAGACAACGTGATGAATGTATTTTCTTCATAGATGGCCCTGGAGGCACTGGAAAAACTTTCTTATATAAGGTGCTACTTGCCCATTTGCGTCAACATGGTCATATTGTGCTTGCAACCGCGTCATCAGGAATTGCTGCAACTCTTCTTCCCGGTGGAACTACTGCACATTTAAGATTTTAAATTCCAATTCCTGTGGAATCTGATTCATTTTGCAAATTTGGCAAACAGTCTGAGATGCATAAACTTATACAACATTGCTCTGCTATTTTGTGGGATGAGGCTCCGATGTCGCACAAACATGTATTTGAGGCCGTTGATCGATCGTTTCGAGATGTTCTGAACCTCCCACAACCTTTTGGTGGTAAGGTTGTAATTATGGGTGGAGATTTTCGCGAGGTTCCACCAAGTTGTAGTTAATGGTACAAAATTTCAGATTATCAATGCCAGTATAGTTGACTCACCTTTGTGGTCAACTGTACGGTTAGTTTCTTTATCTGAAAATATGCGCGCTTTAGATGATCAAAGGTTCTCAGAATTTCTTCTTCGAATAGGAAACGGTGATGAACACACGTATGATCATGATATGATCCAAATTCCTATTTCAATGATTATTCCGTGGAAAGGAGAACAGTCAGTCAATGTGCTTATTAACACTGTATTTTCTGATATTCGGTCCAGTGCTACCGACTCTGATTATTGGGAAGACGGAGCATTACTAACTCCATTAAATGAGGATGTTTCTTTACTAAATGAAAAATGTCTCAAGTTACTCAATGAACATGAAATTACGTACTACTCTTTTGACTCTGTTGATGATGACAGATCTAATTTATACCCACAAGAGTTTCTGAATAGCATATCACCAGGTACTCTACCGCCGCATAAATTATCGTTGAAAAAAGGCACGCCAATCATGCTTTTGCGAAATTTAAATCCTCGAATGGGCCTATGCAATGGTTCGCGTCTACTTTGCCGGCATTTCTCAAAAAATATTATTGACGCCGAAATACTAACAGGACAGCATAAAGGAAAGTCAGTGTTTCTTCCTCGCATTCCACTCAAACATGCTGGAGATTTCAATATGCCATTTGAGCTAACTCGAAAGCAATTTCCAGTTCGTTTAAGCTTTGCAATTACGATAAATAAGTCTCAAGGGCAAACAATTAGGCATGTTGGTCTTTACCTGCTCTCTCCGGTTTTCACTCATGGTCAACTTTATGTGGCTTTATCAAGAGGAGTTAATTCAAAAAATACCAAAGTTTTAGTAAAAGATGATTTGATACCGGGTCATCCAGGCACTTATACAAGAAATGTTGTATTCAAAGAACTACTATCCAAAGTCGCTGTGCAGGTGCAATTGTTTTCTCTAATGCACAAATTCTTCTTTATGTGTTTAAGATACAAACACTGTGATCGATTAATATATCTTATTTTCTACACAGTCTCATCATATGTAGTCACCTGCATTTACTTCAGGGCAATTTCTTTTTGCCCAAACACATGTGACCTTCTATAGGTACGCAGTTTAGCTATAATTTCTGTACAATTACTGACACTTATGTGCTCATTTAATTTCTATGAAAATCATATAAATGAAAACTCAAAATACAAAGATTCTTCATTGCCATTACATGTCGACGTATGATTACTCCTTTATGAATAAAAAATTGTGCATATGGCAAACAAACAATCATCAGATCAGTCGCTACCATTACGTGCTCATTCCATCGCTCAAACCTGTAAATCTTTCAGAGTTATCGAATTTTACTTTGTGTTGCCATAACAACTTTAACACTAAATTGCACAGTTTGTTTCTCAGCTTGTCGTGCCACCAACATCCCTGTGTCTGCCTACAATTACAATTACTACGATTACATTTGCAAGTCAACCACAAGCAGGTGGTCTGATGGTCCACGAATTGAGATTCCAGGGTTCATATTATGTATCCCAGCGGTGCCACCAGGCCTCAGTGCACAGGAGGAGTGGAACTTTGTGTTCACAATGATTAAAAGGTAAGATCTAAACATTAACATCCACGATATTATGAATACTGTTGTTGTAACTCATTCAATAGGTATTAATAACTCTGACAACTTCAAACCTTTCATCAATGCAAGATCTCCCAAGGACACTAAATGGAACGTTCTGCTTTACCTTTGCTTACTACCGTTTAGCACTGTATTACTGTCATCGTATAAAATATCGTACATTTTTGTGTATTATATGTTGTACTGTAAATAATTTCTTCTGCGTATGTTATTTTCTTTGAAAAACTCTGCTGAAATGATCTATTGCTCTGTATAAATTGTTTTCTGCCTGTTTTGTTCTCTCTCATATGTTCTTTTGCTTCTTTACCGTTCTAAATCACATCATAAAATATTTTTTTCACCATTCTCTATCTTTATCCTCCATTGCCAAACCTATGCAGTTTTTAGTACATTTCAATTAAATACAAGCACCTTCATACGGGTTAACGGCCAGCCCGATCCACTTCCTGTGTTCCGACACAAACTGCTGGTACATCAACCGGATCAATCTACTTTTATCATAGATATTGGATAATTCTTATCATTTCACAGATGCAACTCTACTCATCCCCTCTACTCACAAACTTCTGTTGTTTGCTTCTCTTTACGTGAGACTGAGTAGCGACATTAGTTAGTGTACTGTTATACGAGCATCTTCGCACGGGCTACGCCCGTGCTCGATGCTCTTCGCATCGACAGTACCCCAGCTGCGACAGTACTTCCACCCAAACTCGCCTCCTATACGACACTTGATGCTCTGGGGCGGCCTTCCGCCGCATTCAGGCGGGCCTCGCACGCCAGCGCAGAAACTTCAGCCGTGCTGGATGCTCCAGGCGTTCTTAAACCGCACAGAAGCGGGCTTCACCCGCTTCCACATAAATCACCATCTCGCCCCCGTACCCGTCACTCGCGCCCCCCGGAACACATATGCAAAAGTCGGCCCCTCTACGACAATCAATCAATTGACATGGCAGAGGGAGCCCCGTGGCCTACGCGATAGTATCCCTGCCTTGACAGTGTCCTGGCGCAACGACGCGTTTGCAACTCACAAACGCTGTTCAGACGATAAATTAGGTACGTCTGCACAGGGGTTTGCGAGCTGCAAAGGCGTCGCTGCGCCGGGACACTGTCAAGGCAGGGATACTATCGCGTAGGCCACGGGGCTCCCTCTGCAATGTCAATTGATCGATTGTCGTAGAGGGGATGACTTTTTCATGTGTTCCGGAGGGCGCGAGTGACGGGTACGGGGGCGAGATGGTGATTTATGTGGAAGCGGGTGAAGCCCGCTTCTGTGCGGTTTAAGAACGCCTGGAGCATTCAGCACGGCTGAAGTTTCTGCGCTGGCGGGCGAGGCCCGCCTGAATGCGCCGGAAGGCCGCCCCAGAGCATAAAGTGTCGTATAGGGGGCGAGTTTGGGTGGAGGTACCGTCGCAGCTGGGGTACTGTCGATGCGAAGAGTATCGAGCACGGGCGTAGCCCGTGCGAAGATGCTCATATATATATATGTATATATATATATACACACGAGTGACAGGCACTGACCTCCAGCCCGATGGCCGCGCGCCACAGTACCCGGCCGGCGATGGCAGGCTTCGCCGCCCCCCGACAGGCTTCACATGGCCCCCCCACCCGGCGGGCTTCGCCCTCCCCCGGCGGGAGAACATCGGGTGAAGCCCGCCCCCACTCTTTGCATTTATAATATTTGTAATATTTATAATATAATAATTATAATATTATAATATAAAATATATATACAGGCGGGTGAATAGTGGCATACGCACTGTTCACCCGCCTGTTTTTTATAAGCACATTAATAGTATTTAACTGTTTATAATATTATATAATATAAAATATTAATAATATTTATAATATTATAATATAAAATATAAAAAAAGTATAAAACGGGCGGGTGAACAGTGGCGACCACACTGTTCACCCGCTTGTTTAGTCCCACACTGCCTAAATACGTTAACTATGCGGGTTTAAATATAGGTTCCCGTGTTGTGTGTTTGAAGTCATCCGTTTAGCGGGCTTGTGGACTCTAGTGGGCTTGCGGGCGGGCGGGCGTTTGCGTCTCCGCCAGTTGGTTTTGCTAATCCAATTTAAAAATCATTTCACATAGGTTTAGGACTGTCCTATAGTAGGTTTATGAGGCCTACAAAAAATTCTGAAGAGAGGGTTGGTTTGATCGGACGACTGCTGAATAATGCATCAAGATCGAACGACCGAAATATTTTCTGTGAATTTCGAACTCATGCTATTTGCAAACCTCAGTATTTCTTTATAATATAGTATAGATATATATATATATACACATACATACGAGTAACAGGTACGGGCCTCCGGCCCGATGGTCATGCGCCACAATACCCGACCGGCGACGGCGGGCTAGCTTGGCCCGCCCCCTGACAGCAGTACACCCGGCGGGCCCGCCTCCGGCCCCACGGCTCCGCGCAACAGTACCCGACCTGCAGCGGCTCCGCCCGCCCCGACACCGTGGCACCTTCTTTTATGTATAAAAATTTCAATTTTAAATTGTTTTAAATGATTTATTTAATAAATTATAAATTTTCATTAAAATTTTCATTTTAAATTAAGAAAATAAATTTTATTTTAAAAAATGAAATTCACGATGTTCTTCACCGCCGGCGGCTCTAGCCGCCGACGGCCTGATCGGATATGCCCGACGGGTTCGCCGGGAGGAGGCGAACCCGCCAGGGTCTCCGGTCAGGCCGACGGTGGCGAAGAAGACCGTGAGCTGTGTAATTAACGCAACTCCCGGTCATCAACGCCGCGACGGCGGAGCCGCCGGCGACCTGACCGGAGACACCCGCCGGGTTCGCCGAGAGCAGGCGAACCTACCGGGGGTAATCTGGCGATGCTCTGGCGGGGCTACCGCCGGCGGTGGCCCCGCCGGAGCGCCACCGGAGGGTTCGCCGGCTCCCAGCAAACCCGCCTGAGGTCTCCGGTCAGGCCGCCGTCGGCTCGCCGTCGGCGACGGAGAAGACCGAACTATGGGGGGAGGAGCGGAATGTTGCTGTCGGGTTTGAGGAGAGAGAAGAAGAGAGTTTTTTGGGGATTTTTTTTTATTGGGACACCCAATCCGATATTTGCAGCCCAAGATCCAGCGGTTCAAGATCAAAACACTCAAATCCGACGACCACCTATTTTTCCCATATTTTCGAACTCACGCTATTGGCAGACCACCGTATACCTTTTTAATATAGTATATATATATATATATATACAAGTGCCCGACACGGGGCTCCGCCCCTATGGCTACGCGCCACAGTACCCGACCCGTGGCGGCGGGCTTCGCCAGCACCCGGCTGGCTTTGCCCGCACCCGGCTGGCTTCGCCAGCCCACGACGGGTCGCTGTGGGCTGCGCCCACATCAATGCGAGTGCCTGACTCGGGGCTCCGCCCCTAAGGCTAAGCGCGATAGTACCCAGCCGGTGACGGCCCGGCGGGATTCGCCCGCCTCCTGGCGGCCTACTCAACACAGGGCTCCGCCCCTACGGCCAAGCGCGACAGTACCCAGACGGTGACGGCCCGGCGGGCTTCGCCCGCCTCCCGACGGCCTGCTCCCTCCCCCCGCGTAAGCCTGCCTCCCGGCGGGCTGCGCCTGCCCCCATCAAAAGCCAGCCTCCGGGCAGGCCGCGCCCGCCTTCGGGCGAGCTGCGCCCGCCCCCGGCCCCTTCGGCCGCATCGAGCTCTGGGCGCCCTGCGCCCGCCCCCGGCCCCTTCGGTCGCATCAAGGAGGGTGCCGCCCGCCTCCCTGCGGGCGGTGCAGCCACGGGGCAGGCACCGCCCCGCCCCTGGCGGGCCTTGGGTTAAATCCCGCACTTAGGCGGGATTAATCCTGCCTAAGCCAGAAGGGTTTAATCCCGCCTAAGCCAGGCGGCGAGATTAATCCCGCATGGCCGGATTAAATCCCTAAGTGGCGGGATTAATTCCGCCTCGGGATTAATCCCGCCTGGGATTGTATTAATCCCATACGGGATTTAGTCCCACACCGCGCGCCCGTTTTTTCGATTGGGGTATATATATTTTTGCTGGCTTTTAAAAGTAAATTTTTTCCTGGCGGGCCTGAAAGTCCGGCTTGTTTCCTTGCTGGCTTGTTGGCAGCTTCTTTTGAACAATTTTGGGCTTAACTTTGTAGTGGGCTGGCGGGTTGTATGGTACCCTACAAAAAAAATATAGGTTTGAGATGCCCTATCATAGCTTTAGGAGACCAAAGAAAAAGTATGGGTGGCTCAGATGCATTTGTGTGATCAGACGATTGCGATCAAATGTTTGGTTTATATTCAACGGTCGTGATTTGATTCTGATACTTCTTTATAATAGATAAAGATATATATAACGGTTTGATCCCGATTGGACCTGTTCAACCTTGAACCTTTCATTCCACCGATTTGATATCTGGTCTGATTTTCAAAACCTTGACTAATATAGTCTGTTTTGACCGATACGTGAGAGCGATGAGTGACCCTGATGAACACCCCTAAAATTCAATCGCCCCATGCCTTTACAACAAAATATCAGCGGAACAAATTTGCATATCGTAGATTTTGCATATGGAGAGGGAAATGATGTTTTTTATTTCTATATGAAGTCAAACTATTAAAAAAATATAATATCAACACAAGATTATCATATCTTTGCATGACGGTGAGATTCCGGTGATTTCAAATAGATTTAGGGTCTGTTTGGGAGAGCGGCTGCGGATCAGAAAGCTGCTCTCTGATCCGCAGCCGCTGTTTTTGCTGTTTGGAACAGCTCTGGCAGAAGAGCTTTTCAATCCGCCAGAGCTGTTTTTCAGCTTTTCAGAGAGCTCCTCCCCCCTGCTTTTCAGAGAGCTGTTTTCAGCTTCTTCAGTTGGAACATGCTCAGAGGCCGGGCGGGCTTCCTCCGTCGGTTCCGAGCCCCATACGGCCTTCCTCCGGCGATTCCGAGCCCCCGACATCCTTACTCCGGCGATTACATCCTTCCTCCGGCGATTCCGAGCGCACTTCTGCACAAAACACCCAAACAGTCTGCAGCTTTTCAAAACTGCTCCCCAGAAATCTATTTTAAAACAGCTCTATCCGGACAGCAGCTTTTCAATCCGCCAGAGCTGTCCCAAACAGACCCTTAGTAGTTTTGAATAAAAGAAGCAAAACACCAAAATTAACGTCCACTTCAACTTGAGCTTACATTCTTTCACAACACTGTTTTGGGACCACCACATTTCTCGTCATTTGAGAATAAGCAATTTTTAATAATAGGTTAATAGGCGGTTTTTTTCCGCAAATTATAAACGTTGCACATCGCTTGAGGTTCCGATAGATCGGACTAAAATGAACCGTCTTAGTTCGGGAGCGGTCGAACGCGCAAACAGTCACAAAATGAGGGAAAACTGACAACAATTTTTTAACGTAGAAACCCCCGAAAATGGGTGAAAAACCACGTGACCGGAACTGTGCCGACCAAACATCACCAGTTGTTTGTTGTTGTACAGAGCTGCTTTGAAGAACTCGAGGGTGACAAGCCGCCTCTCGTTACAAGTTGGGGGAGATAGAGAGCTGGGCTCGGATGGTGACAGGCTACCTCTCACGGAGTTATGAACTTCTTCTTGTGCCGCGAGGGATGAACTCATTGTACTTTGAAGTCTACAATTGAAGCTCAGAAGCAGGAGCGACCTACTTTGCTCGTCCCGGCTCTTGTGTCTTGGATGCTTATGCGGCGCGGTTTGCGCGCCTTATCCTCCGCGGTTTGTCTTGGCTTACATTTTAGAGAAGTCTGGTATGGTTGTCCTGTCGGTGATTAGAACGCTTGTTCTTGGACGCATGAGGTGCTTGCTGGCGGAGGGTGCATGAAGCGCTTGCTAGCGGAGAGCTCACGAGAGGCTTGCGGGAGGAGAGAGTCGGAGCGCTTGCTGGAGGAGAGCGCACAGAGCGCTTGCTGGAGGAGAGCGCACAGAGTGCTTGCTGGCGGAAAACGCACAGAGCATGCAAGGAAGAGGTGTGCGCAGGAGCGCGCAAGACAACACAAAGAAGAGGTGTGCGCAGGAGCGCACAAGGAAGCACAAAGAAGAAGTGTGCGTAGGAGCGCACAAGGAAGCACAAAGAAGAGGTGTGCGTAGGAGCGCGCAAGAAAGAGGTGTGTGTAAGAGCACACAAGGACGAGACCCGCGCGGGAGGGCGTAAGGAAGAGACGCGTGCGGGAGCCCGCAAGGAAGAGACGCGCGCTAGAGCGCGCAAGGAAGATGCGTGTGCGGGAGCGCACTAAGAAGAGACGCGCGCGGGAGCACACAAGAAAGATGCGCGTGCGGGAGCGCGCAAAAAAGAGACGCGCGCGGGAGCGCGCTAGGAAGGGGAGAGGAGGTAAGAGAAAATCTGTAGGAGGAGAGGAGAGAAAAAAATCCATAAGAGGATTTTCCGGCCAAGGAAGAGAAGAAAATGAATTGGGAGAGGGTCTTTATAGATCTCAAGAGGAGCAAGCCGGTTATTTCCTCTTGTAACCATCGGCCGGACGAATAGGATCGCTCCGTTTATAACACAGATCACGATTTTTATAAAAATGACGAGACCGCCCTCGAGTGGTTAAAGTCGATCGAAAAGTCCGACTGCTCTTCCCATGATGGGAGTAGAGGTCCGGCGAAATCATCGGCGAGGAAGGGCCAACAGCTGGGGCGAGACGGCCTTCGGCCAAGGTCGGACGACGAAGTCCTCGCCTTCCAAGGGAAGCGAGCAGGCCGCCCTAACCTGGCAACCAAAGGGCCGCCCGATTTGGGGATGCTCTACCGCAGGTGGAGCAACGCCATGGAGCGGGTGGTCGGAGGGTGGCTACCCTCCCCATGCGGCGGAGAAGCCGCCCAGATCGAGCTGCCTGAAGGTCGCCTAATCTGGGCGACCTTGCCCTAGGCGGGGAAAGCCAAGGGGGAAGTAGCCAGGTGGGCGCCCGCCCTTGTTGGCAGAAACGCCGCCCGGATGGGCGGCCATAAGGCCAACAGATCTGGACGTCCCTGTCCCCAAGTTGGGCGTGGAAATGGGAACGACGACAAAAGGTGTCACCCGCCCCATTTTGACGGAAAACTGCCCAGATCGGGCGACTAGAGGGCCTCCCGATCTGGGCAGCTCTTCTTTCTACACAAGGAGCTGATCAGACTCGTCTAATACCCTCCTTTGATACTATCAAAAGAGAATACTAAATTACATAAATCTAATTATCTAGGGGGAGTACATTAAAATTTCACCGGAAACAACTATGTTGGAGGAGTATTTATAGGAGGTACATACTTTATTAATTACTCGATCTTGATTATTCTTTCAATACATTATCCTTAATCAATTTTAAAAGGTATGCGCCCATCCCTACCCACTTTTGTTAATAACAAAAGGGGGGAAAATAAATTGAGAAATCTAATGAAGTAGATGTTATATTTATGTGGAGTACAATATATAGGGAACACTTATATAGAGGAGCTTTCATATAGGTAGAGTATGCATTTGTGCTTTAAAACTATCACGCTATATTTAGGAGGAATACAATATATAGGAAACACTTATGTAGGAGGAGTCTTTATATAAGAAGTATATGCATTTGTGTTTTAAAGCTATCATGCTATAAACTTGATATTCATGTATATCTTTTGTCGCACTTATCTATAAACACAAATGTTCTTAAACTCACTAATTTCACATATAGGTAATTGTTATCATCAAAATAGGGAGATTATTGGAGCATGCGTTCCACATCCCTTGGTTTGAGAATAACAAATACCGCGATGTATTTGATCTATACTTTTGTGTGTTTATAGTGTGCATGTTGAATGAGGAGATAAGTCCTCAATCATGGACATGATCCAAGGGTGTGTACACTTTAGAAAAAAATAAAAGGATGGATTTTTTGTGCTAAACTTCAAACAACCATAACTTTCAATCCGGGAAGAGTTACGGAACATGTCATCCCATTCTAGAATGAGAACGAAGTTATCTACAATATAAAAAAGTTTCGGATGGGAAAAGTGAAGAGGAGATATTGTTGGCGATAGAAACTATCATCCAACAATTGTGAAAATGACGACGACCATGTACTACACGTTTGCCACGACACACACTACTCGGCACAATCGCCTGACAATAGTGGCTATCGCCCCGAGATAGCCCCACGACCCAAATACGTATGTTTTCAACCGACACGATCATTACATCGTGGGACATGTGACATCTTGAGGAGATATTGCCTGCGATAGATAGATATCTTCCGGCGATAGGGATTGTTCCATAAAAAGCTGAAAACTTCGCGCATTCAACAGAGACACCTTTTGAAGCAGTGATTCTTCCTCCACCAAGCCAGAACTCTATTTCTTTTGAGAGAGGGCTGTCCCCAGAGATAGAGAAATACTTTGTGCAAATACGAAGATCTAAAAGAGATTTTGAAGGAGAAGGACTACAACACATATTCAACATGAAGGACAAACACATCAAGAACGTCGACGTCTACACCGCCTTCGTCTTCACCTTCATAAAGTCTTGGGGAGTTTCTTTAATTTTTTATTATCTTGTAATCTCTTTTATTTCATCTTTTTATTTCGGGAGAAGAAAAATTATTCGGGGAGAACGTCAAATTCCCGAGGAAGGATTCAGTAGGAAATTCGTCTTGTTTGTGGCGACAAGGTTTTTGTGCGGCTTTGGGGAAAATTTGTCGCCTTGTGTGCAGCGACTAGGTCGAGGTTAGATTTAGGTGGAAGCTAGAGGCCGTATCTGGGGTAAGATAGGCTATTGTCAGCCGGTCCTTGTGAGAAGGACCAGTGAATCATCAAAAATAGATTTTTTATTTGCCTCGATTTCTAGCGTTATATAAATCAAATATTTTTGTTTTCAATTTCTAATGAAATAAAATTATATTTCTTTTTGTCTCATTATATTGATTTTATTTTCATGTTATAAAATGTTTCAAAATATATCGTTCAAAAGTTTTAACGCAAAATATATTGCAAGACTCATTTTTGTTAGATGCTTGAATTAAATATTCATGAACTAACGCCCGACGGTAACACTTATCACCGACGGTAGTGAAGAAATATTGAGTTCTGTCTTTTTTATACAAGTAATCTTCAATATAATATTTTATTGAAATATAATTTTTTATAAATTATTTCAAAACTTCATTAATTAACTCGGATATTTTTAGTTAAGAATTAAATTACATAAAACCCTTATTCACCCCCTTCTAAGGACGTCGTAAGATCCAATAGTGGATTCGACGAACGTCTTGGTGTGCGGGGGGGGGGGGGG
Source organism: Platanthera zijinensis (assembly GCA_039513925.1). Classification (NCBI taxonomy): domain Eukaryota; kingdom Viridiplantae; phylum Streptophyta; class Magnoliopsida; order Asparagales; family Orchidaceae; genus Platanthera; species Platanthera zijinensis. The sequence goes on along the minus strand of CM077078.1, from coordinate 53,864,233 downwards.
GGGGGGCGGGTTCCTCTCTGGTATGAGGGGTAAAAAGGGGGGGGGGGAAGAGAAAGAAAAAGAGGGGGAGGAGAAAAGGGGGGGGGGAGAAAGAGAGTAGAGGGAAAGAAAGAAAAAAAAGGAAGGGATGGAGAGAGGAAGAAAGAGAGAAGAGGGAAGAAGTTGATGCACTATATCTCTCTTGAGTGGTAATTTTTTGTTCATTTCAACTTCGATGATGTTGCTTGGGGATCATCTGGTTGGTTATACGTAAAAAAACATGATTTAAAGAGTGAAGATTTAGGTAATTGTGATTTTCAAAGCATGTTCAAAGTAATCTCTTGAGGTCATAGTAAAGTTGATTGACTAGAATTCTCTTTACTATGTAGAAGATATATCCTTCTGCTCTGACATTATTTGAGCAAATCACAAATTACGCAAAGGGTAAAAAATAGTTTTTTTTGGATTATGATGGAACTCTCGCACCAATCGTGGACAACCCTGATCATGCTTTTATGTCGAGTGATGTAAGTGATGATCATCCAATTAAGCTCTTAGCAAATTTGACCATTGTGTATGGCAAAATTGTATATTTTTGTTTGTAATCAAGCAATTGTATTTATTTATCAATTCCATAGTTGACTATCACTTTCATCATCTCAAGCATATGAATTTGTAAACAATCCACATAAAAGATGCACAAATCAATCAGAGAGGGGCATTGAATTGAAAAACAAAAAATTACTTTGATAAGTTAAATTTCCAACAATGATGAATATAATAGAATCCAGTTGAATCCTAATAGTTGGGACGTATCTATCAATAACAATGATGGTAGTCATCCATGTCATTGCCGATCCTTTAGTCCATATGAGAACAACTAGAGGGTTGATGTTACTTTGACAATCAATGCTAAAATTGAAATGGCACGTATGTCAATTCTTTCAACGGGCGTCTGAATCAAGCCATGTACACTAACATGTCCGTCCCTGCTCTAAAATACATGAACTGGAAGAAATTTATTTGTAATTGTAGAAAGAAAAAAACCAAGACCGAATACTGCTTAAACAAAATTAATTTCTTTCTGCATAGAAGTTGAGTTTACTCTCGGCAATCAAACAAACCAAAGAAGGATTCAGATACCAGAAGTTTGGAAATAAAAGCAGAAAGCTCAAATAAAAAAAATGTAAATATTACAAGCAGAGAACAAAACAAACATATATTTAAATGCTGCTACATACTAACAACAGTTGGATGGTCTTTTATAATCAATCAAAACTTCAGCAAACAAAATGTAGTCAATGGCTTGTCACTTCTCATAGCAGCAAAAAGGAAAAAAACTACAGATCCTCATTTCTGAACAACCACCTCATATTACATTTATTCTCAATAAGACACCAGAAAAAAAATAGACACACCACCACAGAAGCCACATATTGTGAAAAAGAGGGTAATTACTCTTTAAGGGTGCTGACGATGTGGTGGATAAGATCCACAACATGATTGCTACAAAAATTTTAAAAAAAGTAAGCGTCTCGCTGTGTGGTTAAAAAGTAAAAAAATAGTGTGTTTAAAAGGGAAGAATTAGTGTGTTAGCACTTGGGGAGAATTGTGGGTCAAATTACCTGCAGCCCCATTCGTTGTCATACTAGGACACAAGTTTTACAAAGGAATCGTTCAAACCAATTCCAGCCTTGGCATCAAAGCTGCTAGACCTGTTATGGCTCTGTTTGGCTCAGCTGCAGCGACTGCAGAAACAGTGGTGGGAAGCAGTAGTGGAATAATCAGCTGTTTAACAGAGTGGTGACAGAATCTGTAAAACTGTTTGGATGCACAGCTTTTGCAGAACTGTTTCAAACAAACATGTTAACTTAATTCATTTTAAGTGTCCAATAACAATATTAAAAAGTAACAGATAGTTCTCAAAAGAGTTTTTCATTGTTAAAAAGCATAATCGTGGACCGTCTTGCTGATGAAACTTGTCCCTCAATCATCGCTCGTTAACTGCACATCAAGAATAAATACCAATATCAGGAAATTTGTAGCAGACTTTACAATTTTAGACAGGTCTGAAACCGGTGCTGGAAGAAGGCGCCGGGGCGAATCGTCGGTGGAGGGGGGAAGATCTGCGAGGGAGAAGAGGGGCGGCGTCAATGGAGGGGAGAAGGTCTGCGAGGGAGATCTCCGGCGGCGTCGAAGGAGGGGAGAAGCTCTGCGTGGGAGATGAGGGACGACAGCGAAGGCAGGAAGAAGGCGCCGGGGAGAATCGTCGGTCGGGGAAGAGAATCGCGGGGAGTCAGGGAAGAGAATCGCGGTTAGGGCTTGTGGAGGAGCAGCGCGATTCCAGAGTCGTGATTATTTTTCACGACTCCGGATCACTGATTTTTCACGGCAGGGCAGCGGGGGCGTCGGCAGAAGCAGGGGCATCAATTGTTGTTTGTCGGAGCTTATTGGAAATTCGCGGTGGACTGCTCGTCTAACGTGGAGCCAAACAGAGCATATATATCAACCACCACAGGTTATATAAACACAAGGACTATATAAACAATGAAAAAACATGACAGAAATGTAAATGTACAGAGAGTAACACAACGGATACCTGTTGTCACCCAAAAGTCGGTGGACATACACGAAATCCTCATCAGTGTAGCCCATGATGCCTTTCAGCTTTCCCTCTGATTCCTCTCTGTAAAGCAAGATGGATAACTAATGGGGAAGTCATGCTACAAATAAATAAAATAAAACTATGATTTTTTCTATCATTTATGGCGTCTCACTTGAAAAACAAACGGTAGTTTATAGATCACAGATAAAAAACCATCAAATGCATCACTAATTCAAGAAGAGATTTTATGATAATTTTTTATTTACAAAAGGTAAAATTTTAGAGCCACCCTAATAAGCATTCCTAGCTGCCTACTATAAAGCTAGCATTTACATAATTAGTGTTTAAAGTTGACACTAAACTACCCTATAGAGGGGCAAAACTAGGATTTTCACTCAACCCGAGCACATATAATTATAAATTAAAATAATTATTGATATAGAAGAATCTTCAAACTCATAATAACTTATCTGTCTGCAGTTCACAAAGAGTGTTGCAAGCTTTTTTTTATTATCATTCTTGACATTTTGCTTGAGCTACCCATCGGATTGGGCCCGAAACTGGTTCATCCCCAATACCTGCACGACTCGCGCCCAATACAAGAAACGCTTGGCCAGCCTCTTCCAAGACGTTTGATCACTAGTCGCCGATTTCACATGGGAGCGCTCTGCTGGACTGGTCAGCAAGTAATTGAGCAGCTCCTTCTCCGCTTGGGAAAACGACTCCCTTACAGATGGGGTGGAGACAGTGGCCGCCAATATCTGATTCAAAGTTTGCAACTGTTGATCGACCATGAATGGCGGACGCGAACCAATCTCGCTGACAACGGAAGTGTTGGCCACAGCAGGTTCCTCCACCATCGTGATGACTGCAGAAGAGGCCGGTTGATTTGAATTCGGGGTAGTCGGAGATGCGACTAGAACTGATGGTTCCACCGACGACAACAACGAAATGTTGAGGGAGCGTGGATCGTCGTGCTGGGGAGCCACCTCGAAATGCGATTGTAAACGGGAATGATGACGTGGTCATGCTGATGGAGTTGATGTCACACGTTTCTTGAGGCATGCCAAATTCTCCCAACGGTTCTTGATCTCCTTGCGGGTCATCTCGAGCAGATCCTCACGACGGGAAGCAATGCGGGTGTACGCGGGGGCGACCACTTTGGTCCAACGAATGTTGCCGGCATGTCCGACATCAATCTCTTGTTGAACAGCGATTAATGATATCGTCTGATGATCCTTCAATGATTTGTTCGGGCACAGATTACAGATCTGATGCATGGGGTTGACGTGAACTGTGATTGGCGCCGGTTGCCAATGTGACGATTCGAGTTATAGTCGTCGTCACAGTTTCTTCCAACTGCATAATGTTGACATTGGCAACAAGGGGCGACTGCAATGGAGCAATCACTGACGCGTCCTGACTCAGGGCAGTAATTGTTGGATCATGTGTCCAACCTTAGAGGGGGTTGGGGGTGAATAAGGTTTATGTCGCTAATAAAAAATTCGAATTATTTCGTTACAAGGAAAAACTAGTTCAGGAATCTATCGCAGGGCGTTAGGTATCTAACTTGCAGCGGTATGTCTCTGAACTCATTTTTCTGAGCAGATTTTCCCTTGGCGATCTATGCACTCTTCAGAACAACATAAACTAACAACCACAGTGTACAACCCCAAATTCGCTGGGTGGGACCCAGAGGCATTAACGGTTGAGGTTGGACCAGCCATAAGTTAGCTCGGGCCTGAAGGCCATAAGAGCTCTCGCACCGGAGGAGCTCCCGCTTAGGAGCCGGCGAGATCCCACCCATGGCCAGGAGCGGGTGAGAAGGCACGGCGCTGAGTGAGCTTCACTCTCTCAGCGCCGTAATCAGCAAGGGCGCTGAGTGAGCTTCACTCACTCAGCGCCGCGACTAGCAGCAAAGGGCGTTGAGTGAGCTCCACTCACTCAACGCCGTGGTCAGCAGCAAGGGAGTTGAGTGAGCTCCACTCACTCAACGCCGTGGTTAGCAGCAAAGGGCGTTGAGTGAGCTTAGCTCACTCAACGCCGCGACTAGCAACAAAGGGCGTTGAGTGAGCTTAGCTCACTTAACGCCGCGACTAGCAGCAAAGGGCATTGAGTGAGCTCCACTCACTCAGTGCCGGGGTCAGCGGCGAGGGCGTTGAGTGAGCTCCACTCACTCAACGCCGCGTCCAGCAATACTGTCAAGATCAGAGGAGCTCCCGCCTAGGAGCAGCTCCTGCCTAAAGGCAGGCGAGAAACGCTCACCTTCGGTCAGCCGAGAACTGCTCTTGGCAGAGCCGACGATAAGGCGAGGGCTGGCTCAGCGTGAGACTTGACACTTCCTTTTTGGCTCCCACTCGAGGAAGGCAAGAGGTTTCTCGGCGCAGAGCTCTCGCCGAGTGGGGCCCAGGTTCAATGTAAAATGTCTTAATTTCCCCCGGGTGAAATTATCCTTATACCCTCAGGGGCTGCATTTAACACTTTTCAAACAACGGGATTTGGCTATTGACAGACCAGCCAGGGGTATTTCAGTAACTTCAGAACAGCAAAAGGCTATAAATAGACCCATAAGGGCTCTTTAGAAGGCAGACTCTCACTTTTCTCTGAATCCATAGTGCCTTCTGAGGAGCTCCTAGCCCTGCTTTTGGCTTTGGAGGGGAAGCTCTCAGAGATCTTTCGGGTGTGAGGTGGGACCTCCCAGCTGAGGCTTTGGGTTAGTCTTTGGACCTTAGCAGCCAGTCAAGGGTCGAGGCTTGAGGGAAGTAGGCGTTGGCTGCACCCTGGTTTTTGAACTCCCGTTGAGGTCAATTTTGGCTTCAACAGTTCTGGTGCGGTGAGCGTGGATAGCAGCCGGTGCAAGAAAGCCTTGAGTTTGGTACCATGACTGGAGGTGAAGGTGAAGGATCTGGCTCGGGGGGTATCCCCACCCCGGGGGAGGAAGCGACGAGGAAGATGTTGGAGGACTTCAGGCGAGAAGTCCTGCAGACCATCAGCCTAGCCTTCTCAGCAAGGAGTGAGTGGGAGATGCCTCAGGTTCTGGTGGAGGTGGTCCCGCTTCTGGCGAGAATGCCCATGGACAGCGCCCCGGGAAGGAGGTCCCGATGGAAGGTGGCGAGAGAGACGTGGCAGCGCGGGAACTCTTCCCAGGGCAGCGCCTCGGAAAGGAGGTTCCGTTAGAAGTGGGCGAGAGGGAAGCGACGGTATGGGAGCTGTTCCCTGGGCCCAGTCTCGCGGATCATTCCAGCCAGCCGAGGTCGCGAGACGTGTCTTCTCGCCAGGCAGTGGGAGAGACCCCCTTTAGCGAGCTCATCGTTTCAGCCCCGGTGCCAGAGGGGTTCCGGGAGCTGGACATGTCCCACTACTCGGGAAAGGATGACCCAGTATATCATGTACAATGGTTCGAGGATGTGGTTTCGATTAGGCAGATGTCCGATGCCTTCAAGTGTCGGTTGTTTGCCATCACATTGAAGGAGAAGGCCAGGGACTGGTTCCACCAGTTGCCAGCAAGCTCAATCTACAGCTTCGAGGATCTACGTCGGGGTTTCTTGTTGAGGTTCTCAACATTGAAGAAGAGAAAGAAGGAAGCGGAGTGCCTGTTCGCAGTAAGGCAGAGGCAAGACGAGACGTTGGGTCATTATGTTGACCGGTTCCAAGAGGAGATTCTCCTGGTCCAAGAGGTCCCGGGGTACGCATTGATGCTTGCCTTTACCCTGGGGCTGAGGCCAGGGTTTTTTAGCATGGAGTTGAAGAGAGTGCCCCCTCTCTTTTGAGGAGCTCATGGAGAGAGCGGCAAAAGAGATAGACTTCGAGAGGGCGAACCTGGCATTTGCTAGGAAGCTGGCCCGGTTGGCAGAAGATGATAAAGAACCAGCAGCAGGAAAGAAGAGGGAGCAAAGGGAAGAAAGAAGGAGAGAAGAGCCCCGAGGGTAGGGGCAGCAGCAGGGATGGGGAGCCCGGGAGCCGAACAACCGTTTGGGTTGGAGGCCTCAGGAGGGTCGCCCCCAGGGCCAAGGAGGAGGTGGTCAGGGAAGAGACAATCTTCGGGAACCAATAAGGTTTGACCAGCATGCGTGGAGGCAGAGGTCGAGGGGTCACTTCCCACCGCCACAAGAAGCGATGGAGGTCGGTAGAGGAAGAGGGGGAGGGAGAAGAATCCGGGGAGCTGGGAGAAGAGGAGGAGAAGGAAGGGGGGGGGGGCAGGGTGGCGTTACCCTTTTGTGACTTCCATCAGGAGGAAGGTCACGCGACGACCACCTGCCCTGAGTTCTTGGAGATGCGGGAAGCCAGAGGAATGGGGAGGCAGGACCCGCCGTAAGGATTGAGGAAGTGCATCAGGGAGGGGAGGAAGATAGATGCGAGGACCGGGTAGACGTGGGGACCCGAGGAGGGATCAGATTGATCCACGGAGGGGTAGGGATTAAGGCAACCCGCAAGGGGAGCCTTCAAACCATGTTCCGCAGGGGGGTCGCCTCGACCTCCTTAGCTCCCCCTCCGGAAAAAAAAAATCATCTTTTCATCCGCGGATATGCCGGACTACGAAGACCCGTTCTGCGATGCCCTGGTGATCCAGACGGCGGTGGAGAACTTCACGGTCTCCAGGATACTGGTGGACAATGGGAGCTCGGTGAACGTCATCTTCAAGAGGGCCTTCGATGAGATGAAGGTTGAAGGGAAGAGGGTCCTAGCCTCAGATGGACCGTTGTTCGGGTTTTCTGGAGAGAGGAAGGAAGTAGAAGGGGGAGTAGGACTGCACGTAAAACTGGGAGTGTCACAGAACTGTAGGTTCGTGATAGTAGACGCCCCAAGTAGTTACAATGCCATCTTTGGGCGTCCACTCATCAACGCATTTCGCTGTGTCCCCTCCTCGTTTCATCAATGCCTCAAGTTCAATAACGGAGGGGTGCAGGTCAGGATCAGGGGGGATCCAAAGGTGGCAAGACAATGCTATGTGACGACAGTTAACGCTGTGTTTTGGATGGCAGAGGCGGAAGAACTGGAGAGGGAGCTAGCATAGCAGGAGAAGGTAAGCCCGTAGGTGGAGGAGCAAGTGGTAGGATAAGCTGAGAAAGAGGCCCAGAGGGGGGAAGAAGTTGAGCCACATCAGGAAGAGAGCCTGGAGGAGGCGATAGAGATAGAGGAGCTAGCCGTTGGAGTTGAGCAAGAGGGTCTGGAGGAAGGGATGGATGAAGAAGAGGAGGGCCAAGTCGCGAGAGTTGGGCAGGGGGCCCCGAGGAGTGTGGAGATCCATCAGCTCCAGGAGGAGAGACCGGAGGAGGAAATGGAAGCTGTAGGAGGGGAAGAGTTGTAGGTTGAGGAGGAGGCAAGGGACGGCTGGGAGCAGTCGTGGTTGGAGCCGGTCGAGGAAGTGGTGGAGATGGAGGTCTCCACAAGATAGGGCAGGTGCAAAGGGTGTGGATCAACGGGGGCCTTCGCCTCGAGGACCAGGAGCGGATTAGAGATTGCATCCAGAACAACGTCGACATCTTCGCTTGGAGCGCGGCGGACATGCCGAGCATTGAAGCATATGTGGCCTGTCATCGCCTGAACCTGGACTCCCGGACTCGCCCCATACGCCAAAAGATGAGGGCCGTCGCCACCAAGCTGGAGGAGCCCATCCGCGAGGAGGTCAGAAAGCTCATGGAGGCAGGCTTCATCTCGGAGGTCCAGTACCCAGGCTGGGTCTCTAACGTGGTAATGGTTAAGAAAGGGGGAGGGAAGTGACACATGTGTATTGACTTCTCTTTATTAAATAAATCGTGCCTCAAGGATTGCTATCCTATGTCTCGAATCGACGCGCTGGTTGATTCAGCCGTTGGTTTTTCTGTTATGAGTTTTCTTGATGCTTTTTCAGGTTATCACCAGATTCGCATACACCGCCCCGACGTCAAAGACGTCTCCTTCATCACTAGGGAAGGGTGCTTCAGCTATAAGATGATGCACTTTGGGCTGAAAAATGCAGGAGCCACATACCAGCGCATGATGGATCGAGTCTTCAAGGGGCAGAGAGGGAGAAACTTGAAAGTCTATGTCGATGACTTGATGGTGAAAAGCAAGTGTGTGAACTCACACCTGCGGGACCTAGAAGAAACCTTCGCCACCCTCCGAAGGTTCAAGATGAGGCTGAATCCCTTGAAGTGTGTCTTCGGGGCCAGCTGCGGGAAGTTCCTCGGACATCTCTTGACTCTGGCAGGGGTGGAACCTAACCCGGATAAGGTAAAAGTCATCCTAGACCTGAAATCGCCTCGCAATGCCAAGGAGGTCCAGCGCTTGGCAGGTAAGCTTGCGGGATTAAGCAGGTTCCTGTCTCGGTCTGGTGACAAATGTTCATCATTCTTCAAAGTGTTGAGGGGTAACCAGAGGTTCGAGTGGACGGCCGAGTGTGATGAAGCCTTCCAAGCGCTGAAGAGACAGCTCTCCCAGGCTCCCCTACTTTAAAGCCCAAAAGAAGGGGAGGACTAAGCCCTATATCTCGGGGTGGGAGCAGAAGCCGTGAGCTCTGTTCTAGTTAGGGAGGAGGGGAAGAAGCAGCTACCCATCTATTACGTAAGCCGGATCTTGAGGAAGGCGAAGCTCCGTTACCCCATCCTCGAAAAGCTAGCGTACGCTCTGATCATTTCGGCAAGAAAGCTTCGGCTGTATTTCCAAGAGCACACGATTAGGGTGATAACCGATCATCCTATCTATAATATCTTTGAAGGGGTGGAGCACTCTGGGAGGCTGGCCAAGTAGTCCATTGAGCTGAGCGAGTTCAACATCTCGTTTGTCCCAAGGCTCTCGATTAAGGTGCAAGCTGTGGCGGACTTTCTTGCAGACTATGTGGTCAAAGTCGGGGAAGAGGAGCCGCGACAGCAGGGGGCGTGGAAGGTGATGGTTGATGGGGCCTCCAGAAATCATTCCATGGGAGGAGGAGTGGTGTTGGTAAGCCCCCAAGGGATAGCTATAGAACAGGCGGTGACCTATCACTTTCCGGTGACCAACAATAAGGCAGAGTACGAAGCCGTGATAGCTGGTCTTCATTTGGCAAATGAGCTTGGGATCCGGGACGTGGAGGTCTTCACGGACACAATGGTGGTGGCATCACAGATTCGAGGAGAGTTTGAAGCTCGGGAACCTACCCTCATAAAGTACCTATCTAAGGTAAGGACAATCATCGGAGGCTTCCGGTCATTCTCAATCCAGCATGTTCCTCGGGAGGAGAGTGTGGCTGCCGACCGATTGGCAAAGTTCGGGCCTCAGGGAGGAGGGACCTTAACCGAACTATTCCGACCAACGATCGAAGAAGGGGAGCTGATGGAGGTAGGCCAACGACCCTCGTAGGTGGACCCATTGGTGACCTTCCTATCAACCGACGAACTGACGAATGAAGTAAGGGTTGCAAGGAGTTTCAAGCGTAAGGCAGCTCACTACCTGATGTTGGAAGGGGGGTTACATCGCAAGATGTCGTCGGGACTCCTGGCCCGGTGTGCAACCGAGGAAGAAGTTCCGATGATGCTTGGGGAGATACATTCAGGCGAGTGCGGCAGTCACTCGGGGGGAAGGACTCTAGAGGCAAGGGTGGTAAGGCAAGGGTACTTCAGGTAGACCTTGAGGAAGGATACGGCAGAGTTCGCGAGGAGATGTAAAAAGTGCCAGCTGAACGCCCCCTCCAGCTCTTGCCCGCTCAAAGACTAAGGAGCATAACGTCACCATGGCCTTTCTCCATTTGGGGGATGGACTTGGTCGAGCCTTTCCCCCCAGCCGGTGGACAGAGGAGGTTCCTCTTTGTCATGATCGATTACTTCTCCAAGTGGCTGGAGATCAAGGCTCTAGCTAAGGTCACTTCCCAGGTAATCAGGAACTTTGTTTGGGGAGAAATCATATGCAGACACGGGCTACCCCGAGCGATAGTGACAGATAACGATCCCCAGTTTGCTAGTGATGAGTTCATCAGCTTCTGCACCCAGCATGGGATAGATCTCAGGTTTGCCTCCGTCCATCACCCCGAAAGAAATGGTCAGGTGGAAGCGGCAAATAAGATTATTGTGAACCTGCTCAAGAAGAAGGTGGAGAACCTGAGGGGGAACTTGGTAGAGTAGCTCCCCTCCGTCCTGTGGTCCTTACGAATGACCCCAAACACGGCCACCGGTGAGACCCCCTTCAAGCTCTCTCATGGGTGCGAGGCTGTCCTCCCTATATAGTTCGAGGTTCGGTCCCCACGGGTCGCAACCGCCGGCGAAGGGGATGAGGCTTGGAGATTGGGAAATGAAGAAGAGTTGCGCCTCTCGCTAGACATGGCAGAGGAGCTGCAGGACATTGCAACCATCAGGCAGGAGGAGACCAAGCGACGAATGGCCAAGTACTTCGATAAGCATGTTAGAATCAAACAATTCTCCGAGGGTGATCTAGTGCTGAAAAAGGTCGACGCGGCAGGGAGGTCGGCCCCAGTGGGCAAGCTCAACCCCAGCTGGGAAGGACCTTACATAGTAAAGGAGGTTCTGGCAAACGGAGGTTACTACATCCAGGATGTTGAGGGGAGGACCTTGAGCCACACCTAGAGCGGCGACGATCTAAAGCGTGTTTACCCGTAGGGGAAAAAGGGGATTGTACGGTTGTAATCAAACAGAATCATTTTGAAACATTGTAATACCAAAATGCTATCAAGGTCTTCTTCTTGCTTTGATCTGACACCTGCTTTCTCATTTTAATTATAGAATAAGCCTTATGTCTTGAAATCTTCATCAACACCCCGAGCTCGGCTCGGCCCCAGGTAGACCCGCTGCGCAGGCTCTCATCTAGCTGGCAGGTCCAAAGGCTCGCCTGTGGGGGAGAGGTTTGGTTTGAGAAATCTTCATCAACACCCCGAGCTCAGCTCGACCCCAGGTAGACCCGCTGCGCAGGCTCTCATCTAGCTAGCAGGTCCGAAGGCTCGCCTGTGGGGGAGAGGTTTGATTTGAGAAATCTTCATCAACACCCCGAGCTCGGCTCGGCCCCAGGTAGACCCCCTGCACAGGCTCTCATCTAGCTTGCAGGCCCGAAGGCTCGCCTGTTGGGGATAGGTTTGGTTTGAGAAATCTTCATCAACACCCCGAGCTCAGCTCGGCCCCAGGTAGACCCACTGCGCAGGCTCTCATCTAGCTGGCAGGTCCAAAGGCTTGCCTGTGGGGGGGAGAGGTTTGGTTTGAGAAATCTTCATCAACACCCCGAGCTCGGCTCAGCCCCAGGTAGACCTGCTACGCAGGCTCTAATCTAGCTGGCAGGTCCGAAGGCTCGCCTGTGGGGGAGAGGTTCTATTTGAGAAATCCTCATCAACACCCCGAGCTCGGCTCGGCCCAAGGTATACCCGTTGCACAGGCTCTCATATAGCTGGCAGGTCCGAAGGCTCGCCTGTGGGGGAGAGGTTTAATGTTTAGAAATATCTCGACACGGATGTTCTAGGCTAGACAAAAGGCATCCTAAGGACAGACCCAAAAATTGTCTTGGCCAGGAGCGGTTTTGGCCAAGAGAGGTCTCGGCCAGGAGCGGTTTCGGCTAGGAGAGGTCTCGGCCAGGAGCGGTTTTGGCCAGGAGAAGTCTCGGCCAGGAGCGGTTTCGGTCAAGGAAGGTCTCGGCCAGGAGATCCTTGCTGGGGGATCTTGCCAAGCAAAGTCCCCGACGGGCCTAGGTAAGGAGGCCGATCGTTCACGCAAGGTAAGGAGGGGAGGTCCTCCCTCAGCTTATGAATGACACTTATCATAAATAGTTCTCGGCATAAGGCGGGAGCGACGTGTCGGAGCTTTGGGTCCTCGGCAGAATCTCACCTATCGGCCGCTAATAGAGACTATCCTAGAGGGGGCCGGGGCCCCGGGGGAAAGCAATTCTGAACAGCATTCGTTTTTTAACAGTAAAGAGAGAAACGGGGAGAGGGGAGCAAAATTACACTTATATTATAAACCAAAGTCTTACAAAAATTGGAGCGTCTCGCTCATTACAGAAAAGAAAAAAAGAAACCCCTTAGGAGGGAGCGCAATATCAGCTCGAGCTCCCGCTTGAGCTCCCGCTGGGGTCCTCACTTGGACTTCCGGTGGAACTCCCGCTAGAGCTCTCCCCTGAGGTCTCGCCAGCAGCCATGGTAAATTTCGGGACATCCGAGGGCGGAGAGTCGGGCGCGCCTGGGGGCTTCGGGATGGGCTCGAAGAGCTAGGGGACGAGCTGGGGAGCGGTCAGGGTCTCGCCACCCTCGTCCAAGCATCCCACGACCCGCACCGTCTCAATCATCAACTTGGCTGTTACCTGTGCGTTGACCTGCAGGAGCTTGTCGATGTCGTACTCGGAATAGTTTCGACTCTTTAGCCTTTCATCGAGCGTGGGAGGGGCGGGATCGCAGCTATCGCCGTCTCCAGGCGCTTGACTTGGCCCTTCAGCATGTTGTTCTCGCACTCCACCCCGGCCAATCGCGCATGAAGCACCACGACATGCGGAGAGTCCTGCGTAAGAGCGTTCTATCAGCAGCGAGAACGGAGGTATGAATCTCATAGGCAAGAACTAAGGTTGGAAAGGGTCTCGCTTACCTCCTCCGACGGGCGCATGGACAGCTGACGTTGGGCGTCCTCCAGCTCGGTCTTCAGGGCCGCCACCTGAGCCACTGCCTCCTCTCTCGCCTTGTACATGTCAAGGAAATTCCGGTCGATGGTGATGCTTCGGCGAGCACACATGTGCGCAAGCTCGAACCCACGCATCAGGGCCCGGACGGAATCGAAAGCAAGGAGGCGAGTGGACATTTGGTCGTACAGACCCGCAAACTCCCGGCTATAGAGGTCGTAGCCCAGCACGAAGGCTTCGCCGGTGACCTCGTCGCCCTCCGCCCAGCTCGGGAGCAGCGTCGAGAGGGAAACTTGGTTGGCCTCCGGGTCCCATTGCAGCAAAGGATTCCCTTCGGCGTCTAGGCTCTTCACGCCCATGACAAAGTTCCCGTGCCCCTTTAGGATAGGCCTGGGTGGAGGCTGGGTGGAGCTTGCGGCAGCCACTATCTCGGTTCCCACCTCGCCACCCACCTCGGCCACGGCCGGAGGGTTCTCGACAGGGACCCCACCACTACTCCTGGGGATGTCCCTCATCTCGCTGACCGCCGGTAGGATCTCGGTGAAAGACCTGCCCGACGGAGGGGGTCGGGCGGGCAAAGGTATCTTAGACTTCCCCTTCTCGGCGGCGGATGGCTTCGACCTCTTCACCCGTTCAGACGAGAAGCCACTAAGTCTCCGCTTCGCGGCACCAGGTGGCAGAGGCAGAGCTGGCTCTTCTTGGCAAGCGCAGGCCGCAGACCTCGCGAGAGCCAACGGATCTCCCGCAGTCCGGCCTTCGGAAGTTGGCGTCTCGGGTAAGGGTTGGCGCAAGGGGATCTCCCGCTCTCCTACAAAGGCAACGAAAGACACTCAGCATCGAGGGACGCGTAAACACCGAGTAAAAGAGAAAAGAAGCGAGATCTCACCTTCGCCAGGAGGAACGGGGGGAAGGGAGTTGACGTCCCGCCTAAGGAAGGGGACGTCAAACTCCTTAGTCCCAAAGAACTCGAGGAGCGCGCCCTCGCGAGACCCTAAGGAGGGCGGCTTGTAAGCAGCATCCTCGTATTGAACCGGTGCGAGCGGGACGTTCCCGAAGTCCAAGTCTTATTCATCTTCAGCAAGTCCGTCAATGGAGCCGCTCTCCTTGAGTAGCCCTGAATGAACCGCCGATAATAGTTTGCAAGACCGAGGAAAGATCTTAGCTCGGTTACCTTCGTCGGTGGCTCCCAATCAACGATTGCCTGAATCTTGGCTGCGTCCATCTTCAACCTTCCATGGCCAATGACGGATAAGAAGACAACTCCCCCCTTCGCGCGTAAGGTAAACATCTTCCGGAAAATCGAGAGGTTGAACTCTATCCTTTCAGATCGCATGTAGCAGATGAACGCTACAAGGATGGCGACCGAATTCGGGTTCAGCTGCACGGGAATGACCCCATAGTAGCGGAGGGCGAGGCGCATCTCTGGTCAAAGAGGGAGGCGAAAGCCCACCTCGAAGTGTTCGAGGGGGATCGCGAGCTCTCCCTCTCGCGCAGTGTTCACCCTATCGTTGTTGTCTGGGTTTCTCGCGGAGAAGTTAGCGGGAACGTATCGGGACGTGATCAGCTGGTACTCGTCCAAGGTCAGACGACACGACGGGAATCGGTGCCTCCGGAAAGCTTCCGCACAATGAGAACTTCCCTCGTTCTCGCCAGGCATTGTGGCTGAAGTGTTAGAAGGCGAAATATCAAGGAAAAGGGGGCGAGAGCAAGACGTTCTCGGCAGAACGCGAAAGCGAAAGAGAGAGAGAGGGAGGTTCCGGATCAGAGAAATAAATGTGGTGGGTGAATCCGCCTATTTATAGAAAGCTAGGATTAATGATGATTTTCCCGGAAAAGGGGGCGGAGGTACAGCTGTCACGCCCTAAGTCAACGGTGCCTCGGTTCCCCGCCCGAATTGACAGTGACTGATCGACAGCCCTAGTCCGCGCAAGGGTCAAATGGTATGGCGAAAGCAAAAGCGAAGAATGTTCTCGCTAAGCGAAACTTAAGATAACAGCGATAACATCGGTTAACCAATAAAAGCAGCTCATAATATCGCAAACGGTCCACAGTCCAAAACAATTAAAACATAATTAGAAGAAATGGTACATGGCGAGAAGGGAAGGTTAGAGGTAAGGAGAGACGAGATAGTAAGAATCAATAAGGCTCCCAGCGCCAGCATCCTCGCTCTCGCTGTCGGGTCCTCGGGCGCACAAGCGGGTTGAAGTAGGAGGAGAGCACGGTGCACTCTAGATTGATCCGGCAAGCTTGGTCTCGTATCCGCGCGAGGCACCTCCCGGGGAAGATCCCGCAGTAGGGCAGCCCGGCCGCTCCGCCTCGCTTAGAAAGTAGTCTCGCTCCAGGGCCTCCAACCTTTGCTCCAACGATTTGCGGAACTCCCTCATCGCGTAGGCCTGGGCCCGCTCCTACCGCGTAAGTTTGGAGAGGATGGCCGCGACCCTTTTTCCTCGCCTTCTCGCGCTTCCCGCGCCAACCAACATTTCTTCCATCTCGTCAAAGGAGGGGAAGGGAGAGCTGTCTCCATCCTCCTCTTTATCCCCGTCGTCGTCCTCGACCTCTTCAGCCCCCGATCGCAGGTCCGGATCTCCTGAGAAGGCAATCGGGCGGTCAGTGCGAGAACAGGGTAGGGGCAGCAGCAGTGTGTGGCATACCAGAACCATAGCGAGAGCCGTCGGCCGGGGGAAGGCGAGAAGGCCCGGGTTCTCCCTCGACATCCCTCCCAAACAGAAGATGGAGGGGCTTTCCACGCCCGGACGGAAGGTCTCGCGCGTCGTGACCTCCGCATGGCCCGAAGTTTGGGGAGGCTTGCGCTCCCTCTCGGAACGGTCCACCTCCGGCGTCATGGACGGGTCGGCAGGCGCGTCACCCACGGAAGGGTGAGGATTGATTGCTGGATCGTCACTGGGGGCAATCTCTACGACAGTCTCCTGCAAGGTAGGATCCGGGCAAGCAGAAGCAGGCGCTGCGAGAGTCCCGCCCAAGGGTTAGAATAACCAAAAGAAAAGCGGACGAAAAAGGAGGGGCTACTTGGAGGTCCCGAACCATTGGCGGGAGCTCTTTTCAGAGCCTGCGGCTGTTCCTCAGGTGGGCGAGACGTCAATGGGTCCGGGGGCACCGACGGAAGCCCAGCACCACCTTACGGGACCACCTGCCAAGAAAGGTTCAGTGACCAATTCTTAAGAACAGTAATTCGCTAGTCGGCAAGACATACCCTCTGCGGCAGAAAGGGATTGGTCGCGCGGCTTGGGGGTGGAGTTGGAGAGGCCCGGTGCTCTCGCGTGGGGTCCCGAGGGGTCTTCTTCTTCTTCACTTGCTGAGGCGGCGGAGGCTCCACGGTGGGTGCTCCTTTCACAAGCCAAGGAGCCACTAGGGCGCTACTGGCAAGGTCCTGCGCTTGCGCCGCCTTTATACGTTTCTGAAGACTCTGCGAGAGAGGCTTACCAACCTGTTTGGGGTGCATCGTGAGGTCGCGCGAGATCTCAGAGGAGCGATAAAAGTCAGGGGCAGATTTTCGGCCGTCTATCAACGCATATATATATAGCTGTGGTATGTCCCACCAAAAGATTCCCTTTTGAAGTGACACATGCCCAATGTATATTGCTGGGTTGGACGTGTCTTTTCGAGAGCAGGGCTAGCTCAAAAAGAGCAGGGATTGTGCACAACCCCAAATTCGCTTGGTGTGACCCAGAGGCATTAACGGTTAGGGTTGGACCAGCCATAAGTTAGCTCGGGCCTGAAGGCCATAAGAGCTCTCGCGCCGAGGGGGCTCCCGCTTAGGAGCAGGCGAGATCCCACCCATGGCAAGGAGCGGGTGAGAAGGCACGGCGCTGAGTGAGCTTCACTCTCTCAGCGCCGTAATCAGCAAGGGCGCTGAGTGAGCTTCACTCACTCAGCGCCGCGACTAGCAGCAAAGGGCGTTGAGTGAGCTCCACTCACTCAACGCCGTGGTCAGCAGCAAGGAAGTTAAGTGAGCTCCACTCACTCAACGCTGTGGTTAGCAGCAAAGGGCGTTGAGTGAGCTTAGCTCACTCAACGCCGCGACTAGCAGCAAAGGGCGTTGAGTGAGCTTAGCTCACTCAACGCCGCGACTAGCAGCAAAGGGCATTGAGTGAGCTCCACTCACTCAGCGCCGGGGTCAGCGACAAGGGCGTTGAGTGAGCTCCACTCACTCAACTCCGCGTCCAGCGACACCGTCAAGATCAGAGGAGCTTCCGCCTAGGAGCAGCTCCCGCCTAAAGGCAGGCGAGAAGCGCTCACCTTCGGTCAGCCGAGAACTGCTCTCGGCAGAGCCGACGAGAAGGCGAGGGCTGGCTCAACGTGAGACTTGACACTTCCTTTTTGGCTCCCGCCCGAGGAAGGCAAGAGGTTTCTTGGCGCAGAGCTCTCGCCGAGTGGGTCCCAGGTTCAGGGTAAAATGTCTTAATTGCCCCTGGGTGAAATTATCCTTATACCCTCAGGGTCTGCATTTAACACTTTTCAGACAGTGGGATTTGGCTATTGACAGACCAGCCAGAGGTATTTCAGTAACTTCAGATCAGCAAAAGGCTATAAATAGACCCATAAGGGCTCTTTAGAAGGCAGAATCTCACTTTTATCTGAATCCATAGTGCCTTCTGAGGAGCTCCTAGCCCAGCTTTTAGCTTTGGAGGGGAAACTCTCAGAGATCTTCCGGGTGTGAGGTGGGACTTCCCAGCTGAGGCTTTGGGTCAGTCTTTGGACCTTAGCAGCCAGTCGAGGGTCGAGGCTTGAGGGAAGTAGGCGTTGGCTGCACCCTGGTTTTTGAACTCCCGTTGAGGTCAATTTTGGCTTCAACACACAGCAGTACACACAAGTAAAGAAGCAGGAACTGAATTTCATTGCAAAACTAAAATCAACATTTGTTTTTAAATATTACAAAACTTGATCTCTGTGACGCCGAAGATTGAAGGCGGTGAATAAAAACAACTTTAGTTTTCTATACTGACCTGCTCCACGGACCAGTTGTGTAACACATCCCCTGTAATGACCGTATAATATGAGTTTGGTCGGGGCCTGACAACATACAGACTTCACAGCTTAAGCATTATAAGATGACATAAAACTACCCAACTCAAAACTCAGAAATAAACCACGGAAACAACCAACCAACCAAAAATTATCCACTACTAAAGGAGTTCGAACCGGCCTTATGCCCTTACAATATTCAATTGTCCAGAAACTGAAACAACAACCTCAAACAGAGCAATGTGTCTTGGCACTCCTAGGCTACCTCAAAATGCAAGTCAAAAACATAATGCACTAAGCAAAACACTCAACAAAACAAACTGCTAAACAAAAGGTCCACTTCATGAGGCTTAGGCCTTTTTGGCCGGCGAGCTTGCTCCCGCATGCGACCCTTGCCCTGTAAAAATTTGTTGTAATGTGTGTCAACAAAGACTGACATCAACTGTGTAACCAACACATCTCCTCCCGGTTATCCCTAACGGACCCCGGGGCACTCCATCACCCTCAGGTCAGCACTTCGTATGTAAATGTATATAAACATATAAAGTAAAGAAACAGGTTAGGATGTCACATACATCAAACATGTTTCTAGGTTGAGCAGTTAATAAAAAGGGGTTTACTATACAACGTGTATGCAAACCTGGGTTTCACCCAAGGCACCCTATAGCGCATGAAACTAACATATCATCACGCATCAACACATCACATCACACGGGTACTTCCATTTACCCTAACGACATTCAAGACGTCATATGGAACTCTTGCTAAGGCCCCACCCGTTCATGGGTCTCAAAACCCAGGCTTGCCTATAAGCTCTGACTTCTCATGTCAGGATTCCGTCTCACAAACAACAAACTGATGCTAAGAACTTTTGCTTGACCCCACCCGCTCATGGGCTTCATCGCCCGGGATTGTCAAAAGCTTGACGTTCTCGTCAATTTCATAGAAGGGGACTTGTCTCACTAGGACACTCTCCACAGAAGACTTGCATGTCACGGGCTAGCCAGCCGACCACAGAGACAAACCACATATTCGCACATCAATCAACAAACGTAGCCTTTTCCACCCTAATCCGCCATTCATTCTCGCACGAAATAAAGGGGGGGGCAAACATCACAAATGGCTTCTTGCCGCAAACGGATTTCTAGTAAAATCTTTAAGGCTCATTATGCAACATCACCAAGTCAGACTAATGGTCTCGACTACGGCCTCACCCACAATGCCTAATCCATTAGCAGAGTGGATTTCTTATTGGGTGCATTGGGAATTGTGTACCTGATTTGGAGAAGCCCTTTCAACTCAATGATATACACAAATTTGTATCTGATGTTTGTTAAGTTTATTTGTGCAGGAAAAATAAATTAAGTACAAAAGTGTCGAGACACTAGACAAGTGTCGACACCGTTGTAAAAGGTGTGATGAGACAAGATATCAAGTTGTGTCGACACTCAGGACTAGTGTCGACACCCTTATTCAAGAAGTGTCGAGACTGGATGCAAGCTGTGTCGACACCCAGGACTTGGGTCGACATTATAAAACAAGAAAGCAATTGTATTGATACTCAGGACTAGTGTTGACACACTTTACACAAGTTATTTCGAGACTAAATGAAAGTTGTGTCGACACCCAGAACTTGGGTCGACACCGTCAGACAAGAAGTCAGTTGTGTCGACACTCAGGACTAGTGTCGACACTTAAGACTAGTGTCGACACATTTCACATAAGTTGTGTCAAGACAAGAAGCCAACAGTGTCAACACACAGAGATTGGTGTCGACATACCTATAAGGGAAGTGTCGACACCCAGTACTGGTGTCTACATAATCAAAGTACAGAAGTGTCAACACCTTCATGCAGAAGTTCTCAAGACAAAATTTTCTTCTAAGTCCAGAATTCAAAGCCTGAAGTTTTGATAGTTGTTAGAACTGTCAGATGTCAGTGGATTAACCGGGGCAGCCGATCACATTTCCCAAAACCTATATAAGGAGATCAACTTAATATAAACAGAACATCAATTCTCATTCTTCTCATCAAGGCTGTCAGATCAATTCTATAGAATTTTGAAGGTGGAGAGGAGGCAGATCGAGGATCAACTTCAAACTTCTCCAGCCAAGTTCAACCCTAATTTCTCCTTCAAGAAGCTTTGAAAAAGCTAAGAAGGGTTAGATCATTTTCTTCACAGCAAGGCTTAAGAAAGAAGATTCCACATCAAGATCTGATCAAGAAAAGTCACCAATCTCTTTCCTTCTGGGTGACATTTCAAATCACATAATTCTTTTTGATATTATAATTTTGTAAGATTTATTTGTAGATTTGAGGGCAGGAGATAAATTTCTCTGAGTTATAAGCCTAAATTATAAAGGTTGAGGTAGGGCTATGTGCCTGAGGTAGGAGAAGGGACAATTTATCTGAGCTATAGGAACATGAAGGTTCTGAGGTTGTAGGGAAAGGGTTTACCTGAGGAATAGGAGTGGAGGTATACTCTGAGGTAGGATTCTTGGAGAGGAATCTGATTTGTAGGATCAAGAAGATCTGAGGTAGGACATTGCTTGTCTGAGTTGTAAGAGCCAGCTGGGTTCTGAGGTGTAAGATCTGAGGATCTGAGGAAAAGAAAGAAGAAGTTTGGCTGAATCTAGTTCATTACTAGATATGAGAAGGGGGAAAGTGGATATACCCATAAATTAGGGAACCACTATAAAATTACTGTGTGTTGTGTTGTGTATTGTGTTGTGACTGCTTATTTAGATATATGTTGTAATCAGTAGATAAACTGTGTATTTGAATGTTGTGGCTGTATTGATAATCATACTAAGAAATTACTGTGATTTATAGTAGTCAAGATTTAATTTAGATATATTCACCCCCCTCTAGGTCACTCTCAATCCTAAACAAACATTTTATAATTGGTATCAGAGGGAGGTTCACTGAAAAGGTATAACATCCTAGTGAGAATCCTAAGGATTAACTGAGAATAAATCATAGCTCAAAGAGAAAACAATTCCATCAAACTCCCAGTCTGCTCTAATGAAAATTTTGGGATTTGGTTTGAAAGAGTTAGACTCTTCATGGAGGTTGCAGATCCAAGAATATACATCACTATATTGGAAGGACCTTTCATACCCATGAAAGTGTCAGTTCTTAATGCCAACATAAGGACACCTAAGACGTACATGGAAATGGACAAGGATGAGATAATTCTGGCCTCTATGGATAAGAGGGCTCATAATATAATTATTAGTGCTATAGATGACTCCACATTCCAAAACTTGATTCATTGCAAAACATCTAAAGAATTGTGGGAAACATTAATTGTATATATAGAAGACACTGATGAGGTTAGAGATGACAGAAAATATCTATTAAATCAGCAGTATGAAGCCTTCAGACAAGACAAGAAAGATATAATGACAGTGAGTTTTGAGAAAATTTTCAGAATAGTGAACAACCTAAGAACATATGGCAGGAAGTTCACCAATTATGAACTTAATGACAAATTCTTGAGGTCCTTGAATAAGGAATGAGACATCAAGATTTGTGCAATTAGAGAAATGGGCAACTTAGTCAATATAGACCCCCAGGTTCTATTTGGCAAACTGTTATCTCATGAGCTAAGCTGAATATTAGGAAGTCTGAAGAAGACTCAGATAGAACACTCAACAGAGAAAAGTCTTTGACCCTAAAGGCTGAGACATCAAGAAAAGAGAGGGAGAAATCTGCTCCCTCAAAAAGACAGGATGCTAACTCCAAATGCACATAATCTTCCTCATCAGGAGGAGACATGACTGAAGAAGAGTTGTCTCTCTTCTCAAGACAATTCAAGAAAATTTTGAGGAGAAGAAGTCAAGGTAGCTTGAAGGGTCTAGCTGGAAACTCTTCTCACAATAAGACATATCATTCAGAAAAACCCAGGAAAAAGAAATTCTAGGATAGGTATGGTTCTTCTCAGAATAAACATCTTAAAACTAATCTTATTTGCTATTGCTGTAACAGGCAAGAGCATGTCATTGCTGGCTGCCCAGTAAAAAGGAAGGAGAAAAAGTCTGAAAATTGGAAGACTGGATAACACAAAAGGTTGATAAAAGCCTCTTGGCCAAGAAGCAGTCCACTCTCTCAGATAGTGAGACAGATTCATCTGATTCAGAAGAGGAGGAGACTATGTTGGTTTTAATGGCCATAGAGGAGGCCAGCAACAGAAGAAGAACCACACTATCATCCACTGATAATGAAGATTGTACTGATCAAGGGTTGATGACCCTAGCAGAAGAAGAAGATCAGGATTGTTCAAATTCTGCCAAGGTAAAACCTCTTACTGCTAGTATTACCTCAGGCACTAGATCAGCATCAGAGAATGAATTATGTTCACACTCTTCTAATATTAGTGAACATGGTTCAGATTCTGAAGCAGATTTCAACATAATCATCAACAAGTATGGGAAGTTGTTAAAGACTTTGATTATAAGTAAAGAGCTAGTTAAGGAACAATCCAAAGAACTAGAGTCTTTGAGAGCAGTACCATTACAGTTGGAGAGGGCCAACATTGAGTTAGGCCATCAAAAACTGAAACTCATTGACTTAACCAATAAAATAGATAGTCAGACTGAGACTATTGCAGAACAAGCTAAGACAGTCAAGGACTTGGAAGCAAAGCTTATTCAGGAAAGACAGCTTCTGAAACAGTTCTCAAGACCTAAGTCGGTACTACCTATTATTGATACATTCTCTGCACCATTTAGAAGTGGTGTAGGATATATTGAAGACAATAAGATCAATAAGAAACTTGAACATAAGGGTAAAGCCCCAATGGGTCCAACTAAGAAACCAGTCAAGCATTTGACTTCTAACAGATGCAAGGGATCATGTGTTCCTGGACACATGAGTTCTGAGTGCACTACCAACAAGGTCAATAGAGAGCCTTGCTGGGAAGGACAAAAATCTAAAGGCTATAAGGCCTTCAAATCACCACAAGGAGTGATCAATCCAAGGAGCCAAGGAATACCTGGATTTGGTCCCAGTGCACAACAATTAAACCTAAAAGGTAAGGGTGTCAATGTTGCCCACTACCATTGAATCTGAATATCGACTCAAAGTTTCCTAGCAGAAGTACAACTTCAAAGGTGCAGCCTAAGAGAAGATATAACAAATTTTAATGTTGGTGTTGTGGGAAGGTTGGGCATTTTCCTTAGATTGTTGGTACAATCCAACAACACCCTCACTTAAGTCACAAATTCATTTGTTCAAAAAGCCTGTTGTGCTTCACACAGCTAAGTCTAACATAAACCAAGGCCCCAAAACTATTTGGGTGCCTAAGGTGAATTAATTCTGTGATTACAGGTGGATCCAAGTACCACAGATATGCCAATATGGTACTTGGACAGTGGCTGTTCTAGGCATATGACTGGAACACGAAGTTTGCTAAGAGGCTATGCTTCAGTAAAGGATGGACCAAAAGTAATCATTGGAGGTTCAGAAAGAGGACTCACCAAGGGACATGGTAACATTTCTAATGGTCTAGTGACTATCACAAAAGTGGCTTATGTGGAAGGATTGAACCACAATCTGATAAGCATAAGTCAGCTTTGTGATATAGGTTTATCATATTCCACAATGATAAGTGTTTGATAAAGAATGCAAGTGATCAAGAGATCATCTTGTCAGGCACTAGGAGTGGCAACATTTATTATCTAAATTTCTTAAGCATAAATGAGAATTCTCCTATATGCCTAGTAGCAAGTGAGAAAGACTCTTTGTGTGTGCAATGGCACAAGAGGCTAGCTCACTTAAATTATAAAGCTATGAGCAAGCTGTTTTCTTGGACTTAGTTAGAAATGGTCCCCAGCTAATATGATCCAAAGAAGGCATGTGTTCTGCTTGTCAAAAATACAAACATACAAAAGTCTCATTTAAGAGCATTCAATCCAAAGACACTAAGAGTGTCTGTACTTACTTCATATGGATCTATTTGGTCCAATGCAAGTTCTTAGTTTAGGTAGGAAGTCTTACACCTTTATGATTGTAGATGATCACTCTAGATTTGCTTGGGTATTCTTCAAAAGGAGAAAGTCTGAAACCCTGAACATTCTTGCTGATTTTATCAAACAAATTCAAAATGAAAAGGGCTATTCTGTGGTCAAGTTAAGAAGTGATCATGACACAAAATTTAATTTTGAAAGAATGATAAATTTCTGTAAAGAACTAGGGATCCTTCGGGAATTCTCCTCTCTTAGAACACTCTAACAAAATGGAGTTGCTGAGAGGAGAAATAGAACTCTCATTAAGGTTGCTAGAACAATGCTAAGTGACACATCTCTCCCAAAATATTTTTGGGTTGAGGCTGTGAACACTGCATGTTATGTTCAGAATAGGGTCTTGATCAACAAAAGTCACAATAAGTCTTCCTATGAACTAATGAAAGACAGAAAACCAAGTCTGTCTAATTTCAAAATCTTTGGGAGTAAGTACTATGTCTTAGATAATGGGAAGACATATCTAACTAAATTTTCAGAGAAGTCATATGAAGGTATTTTTGTAGGATACAGTAATCATAACAAGGCATATATGATCTACAACTTGAAATATCAAATGGTAGAAGAATCTATTAATGTTGTGTTTGATGAAACTTCTGTCTTACATACTAAACTATCTAACAATTCTAGTCTTAGAGAAATTGACGAGATTCATCTGATATAGAATTAAAGGCTAGAAACAATTTTGTTATTCCTATAGAAGACACAGTCACTGCCCAGGGGGATGAAGAGATTCATCCTCCTCCACTTGAAGAACTAGGTAATGGTAGGAATCTGCCTGTAGCTGTTAGACACCTTAGAGATCATCCTATTGATCAAATAATAGGTGATGTCAGGCTAGGAGTGATAACTAGATGTAGACATCATATTGAGGTTCTGTTCTATATCTTTCTCTCTCAGATGGAACCTAAGAAGTTTGAAGAAGCTAATTCAGACCCCAACTGGATAATGACAATGCAAGAAGAGCTTAATCAATTTGGGAGATATAGGGTCTGTAGTCTAGTTTCTAAACCTAGAAATCACAATGTCATAGGAACAATGTGGATTTATAGAAATAAATTAGATGAGAATGAAGTTATAATTAAAAACAAAGCAAGACTTGTTGCTAAGGGATATAGACAAGAGGAAGAAATAGACTTTGACCAAATCTTTGCACCTATAGCTAGGCTAGAAGTCATTAGATTATTTTTAGCACATACAACTTACAAAGGATATAAAGTCTATCAGATAGATGTAAAATCTGCATTCCTAAATGATACTTTGAAGGAAGAGGTCTATGTAGAACAACCACCAGGTTTAGTAAATCCTAAACTTAGCTCTCATGTCTTCAGATTACATAAAGCTTTGTATGGGTTTAAAAAGGCACCTAGAGGCTGGTATGAGACTCTGTCTACTTTTCTCTTAGAAAACAAGTTCTCTAGGAGAAAGATAGATAAGACACTATTCCTAAGGGACATCAAAGGTTCAAGTATCTTAGTCCAGATTTATGTAGATGACATCATTTTTGGGTCTACTAATGAGCTGCTATGTAGAAAATTTGTCAAGCTTATGCATGACAAATTTTAAATGAGCAGCATGGGTGAGTTGAAGTTCTTCTTGGGATTCCAAGTTAGGCAATTTGAAGATGGTATATACATCTCTCAGTCTAAGTTCACTAAGGAGTTGATTAAGAAATATGGTATGAAAAATTCTTCTACCATGAGAACCCCAATGGGCTCCTCAGTATCACTACACAAGGATGAATCTAGGAAACCAGTGGATGAATCCTTGTATAGAGGCATCATTGGATCACTCCTTTACTTGACAGCTAGTAGACCAGATATCATGTTCTCAACATGTGTCTATGCTAGATACCAAGCAGGCCCCAAAGAGTCTCATTATATAGCTGCTAAAAGAATACTAAGATATCTAAAGGGCACACCTAATCTTGGGCTTTGGTATCCTAGGAATAGTGATTTTGATCTAACTGGATACATAGATGCAGAATTTGCAGGATGTAAAGAGGACAGGAAGAGTACATCAGGAACTTGTCAATTCTTGAGGAGAAGACTCATCAGTTGGAGCAGTAAGAAGCAAACTAGTGTAGCTATTTCTACAGTTGAGTTAGAGTATATATCAGCTGGGAGCTGCTGTGCACAGTTACTATGGATTCAATATCAACTCCTAGACTACAGTGTACAACTAAGTAAATCTATTATGTATTGTGATTCTAATAGTGCAATCTCAATTGCTAATAATCCTATTTCTCACAGTAGAACCAAACACAGAAATCAGATATCACTTTCTTAGAGAAAATGTTGAAAAAGACAATATCAGTTTACATTATACTCCAGCTGAAAGTCAAATTGCTGATATTTTCACAAAATCCTTAGATGAAAACAAGTTCAATTTCTTTAAGTTTGAACTAGGAATGTTAAACATAGAATAAATATTTTCATTAGTACCTAAAAAAATCCTGTTCAACTTGTATAAGTTAAGTAACAAAGTCTAACAACCTAAAAAAAAAGTAAGACATCATAAAAGTTAAGAATTTACTATTCAGAAAAACAAAATTTTGACTAAGTCAAAATTTATGTCAAGACACCAGAGTGTGTGTAGAGACAGCTGTAAAAAGTGTCGAGACACCAAAAAGTGTGTCGACACTATAGATAGTAAAGTGTCGAGACACCAGAATGTGTGTCGACACTGCTTAAATGCAAAGTGTCGAGACACTAAAATTAGTGTCAAGATATAAGGATGTCGAGACCCTAAGGTATGTGTCGAGAGACATAATCCTTGTGTCGACACATCTCGACAGACTAGTCTTTTCCTGTGTCGACACTAGGTATTCACCCAAAATTTTATAATAGTCTAAATGCAGCGCTCCTTTTCGTCTTCAGGGAGATATGACTATAAAAGGGGTAAGAGAATAGAAGTCGACTATGCTTCCTTGATACAACTTTGGAAGAAATTAAGAAACAAACTACTACTTTGGAGACAAAGATTGCTTCAACTTCCCAGGATATTGACACCAATCTGACAACACTTTTAGCCTTATTGATTAAAGACATCAAGGCTTCTGACAAGGAATTGGATGACCATTTATTGAAAGTAAAGAATTCTGTAACATCAGGGATAAATTATCTAGATGGTCAAGTAAGGTTTCATAAGAATGACTTGAGAGATCATATGGAAAGAGAAGTCATAAAGGGGGAGAGGTTTATGATAAAGGCTAGCTCTGAGCATGCTACTTGGATATCAAAAAACATCAGAGACACTCTAGGCCATCCTCCCCTACGGTATGATGGAGACCAAACTGCTGAGTCTGGTTGCCAACCAGCAGCTTTTGAGGATATTCATCCTGGTGTGCAATCAGGCATGTATAATCCTCCCGCACAAGTTCCTTTTGAAGCTATTCAGTTTGCTGTCCAAATAATGTACAACCCTCTTCCACAAGTTCAAAATATAATATGTGAAGAAGTGAAAATGTCTGATTCTGCTTTGTTGAAAGAAAAAGAAGCTCAACTGTCAAAGAAAAGGTTTAGGGAACAAGCTGAAGCTAGGCCAGATTTTGAATAGTGGAGCCCAACTTCCAGATCAATTATCCTCACTGCTTGGAAAGCAGCTAATACTAATGTCACTGACAGAGGAAAATGGGTTACAGAGCAAGAATGGGGTAAGCATTTAAAGCAGCAGGAAGTCATCCAAAAATTCAGACATGATCTGAAGAAAGGGAAGATTCCAGCTAATTCAGTTGAGCCCAGTAAATATTTCCCCAAGCCTTATCACTATTTTGAGAGGCAAATGCTCAAGGAGGAAAAGATCTCTAAAGCAAGGATTGACAAAGGAAAAAAGATAGTTGATGACAAAGACCCTAAAGTTAAAGCAAAGATTTAATCAGGAAAAGAGATTGTCATCAGAGAGCCAGATCTTTCCTATGATATTTACAGAGTAATTTAAAATCTGTTTTGAATTGGTCTGAAGTAAAATCAAAGGTAGAAATTACCTGGTCTTCTTCAGACTCAGATTCTACATCAGAATTACTACATGAGGCATTGATTTCCATCAAACAGACTTCTTTGGATCTTGACTCCTCTTCATCTTCACTTGAACTAGATGAAGACTCAGAGTCTGACTCACTCCAAGTTTCAGCAACAAATCTTCTCTCCTACTTCTTGTATTTACTGGAAGAGAGTTTGTTGGAGTGCTTTGTAGAGTCTTTCTCCTTCTTCCTGACTTTCTTTTGATTCTCAGGGCATTCAGGAAGAATATGCTCTGGTTTCCTGCAATCATAACATACAATTTCTTTAGTTGGTGTTTTATCATACCTTGGTTTTTCATTATTCCTGGAAGATCTTCTCCTGAAATCTTTTCTGGCTATCTTGTAAAATCTCTTAGCCAAAAGACCCATACGATCTTCATTTTCTGGAAGAACTTCTGCTTCTTCTATTGCTTGGAAGGTTTGCTTCTTCTATTGCTTGGAAGGCTATGCTCTTCTCCTTCTTTACTAAAGTCCCTTGTTCAGCTTCCCTTATTTTGATGAGCTGCTCATAAGATTTGAGCTTTCCTAACAAAGTTAAAGCCAAGATTTAATCAGGCACTCAGTCCCACCACAGCCTTTATAATTACAGGATTATAACTCGGATCTTACAAAAGATCCTATAAGAAAATTAAATGTTTTAAAGGGTACAAAAATTCACCAGATAGAACTCTCTATTGGTGTGAGTTTCTTGATCAGTTCTTGAATAAACTGAATCTTTAGATCCAAGCTGACTTAGCTGTTTCAAAGCTTCTTGATAGAACAAAATAAGGTTGATCTTCACTTGATGTAGAAGTTGATCTTCAGATATCTCCTTCCTTAGATTCAGAATTAGATCTGAATCTTTCTTACAGACTATTCTGGATCTGCCTTCTTAAGGGTTTCCCCTTTTCTTATTGTCAGATTCTCTTTCCCGTAATTGCTTGATTACTTTCTTAGTTCTTTTTTTTCTGGTTGTCAAGGATCAGTCCCTTATATAGAGTTTCCTCATGATTATCGGCTGATCTGGTTTGTAACAAACTTCTGACAGTTCTGACAAAGGTGTCAGACCTGTTGGTTATGACAGCTGTTGAGTCACCAGTCATGACAGTTGATTCCTCAAAGACTTTACAACTCAGCATGAACCACTCAACAAACTGATTCACATGTATCGACACAAATAGACTAAGTGTCGACACAAGTCTTGATGATGTCGACACAACACTCCATGTGTTGACATAGCCATACTTCTATTACTCGACACAGCTTCTATTTGTATGTATCGACACAAGTCCTGTGTGTCGACACAACTGCTCCTAGTCTCGACATAATTGATGTTGACAGATGGCGTTGAGTGTATGTCCAACTGTCGTTGAGTGTGTGTCGAGACGTCATTGAGTGTGTGTCGACACAAGTCTTGTGTGTCGACACAAGCCTTCAGACTCAGTATAACTGTTGTTATTAGAAGGCGTTGAGTGTCGTCCGGATGTCGTTGAGTGTGTATGTCGACACAAGTCCTGTGTGTCGACACAACTGCTTCTGGTCTTGACATAGCTGATGCAGACAAATGACATTGAGTGTGTGTCAACACAAGTCCTATGTGTCGACACAAGCCTTCTTCAGGTGTTGACACAATTCCTGAGTGTCGATACAGCCTTTATTCTAGTGTCGACATAACTCCTGGGTGTCGACACAACTCTTCACAAGTGTCGATACTTGTACTTAGAGAAATTTCTTGCAAACCTTACACCTGCACAATGAAACTCAAACATCCCATCAAATACAAATTGATGTATATCATTGAGTAAGATGAGGCTTCTCCAAATCTGGTAAATATTTTTCAGTGTACCCAACAGGAAGCTACCGCGCGGCGGTAGTAGCTATCGCCCGGGGTAGCCTTATTTTGTCGGGTGTAGACAGCTCGACGAAAGATATTCGTTGAGTGCTGAGAGGGCTATCGCTCGGCGGAAGTTAACTACCACGTGACGGTAACTCCAGGGTTAGAGTTGAGAGCATTGAGTGCTGGAGCGCGCATTAGCTATCTACAATGCGGCGATAGCTTGGCGTTGAGTGCGCTGAGAGGCTGGCGTTGAGTGGTGGCGTTGAGTGAGCTACCGCACAGCATTAGTTCTACCGTCGGCGTTAGCGCGACATTATTTTCTGGCTCAGCGCTCGGGAAACTACCGCTCGGTGGTAGGTAGTTACCATTCGGGGGTAGCGGACGGAAGCAGTTCCGTCGTTTGGCTTTTTAGCCATCCGATTTCATTTAGGTTTTGATCCTAAGGCCCAAGACTCTCCCTCTAGAGTACTTATATAGGGCTGAGCGGGATTTATCCCTCATTTTCTTCTCCTTTTGGAGTTGACTTAGGGTTTGGAAGAGTGAGTGGGAGGATGAAGAAGAGGGATTTCCTCCGCCATTGACAGAGCTTTGGAGCCCCGATCGTTGATCCGAGTCCAGATCTATTGAGAGAACTTGAAGGCGCACATTTTCATCCGTGCAAGACAAGGTTTCCATGGCAAGGAAGACGGGTTGTAAGGTAACGACATTTCTCCTCTCGGTTTTAGGATGCGTGCATGACATCTATTCTTTTCTTGCTTTCTTTCAAGCATTCTAGGCACCGGATCTCTCAAATGAGAGGGATTCGGGTTGCCTTTGTTCAAGAGGAGCCACAGGGTCGGTTGCGTCCGTTCACAGCATGATTTTGAACTAGAAATCCGCTTTGTTAGTGGATTAGGCATTTTGGGTGAAACCATAGTCGCGACCGTTAGTCCGACTCGGTGATGTTGCATAGCGAGCCTTAAGGATTTGGTTAGAAATCTTTTAGCGGCAAGACACCTTTTGTGATGTTGTATGTCCTCCTTATTCCGTACGAGTATGCATAATCAGAACCAGACAAGGTTAGCTCCATTGTGACGGTAGATGGTTTCCTTGGGGCACGGGAACGTTACGGTACGAACGGTGGATTTGGGGGTAAAAGGCTTGGGATTGTGATGTGCTAAGGCGTGGTTTTTCTCTGCGGTCGACTGGCTAGCCCGTGACGTTGCAAAGTCACGTGTGGAAAGTGTCCTGGCGAGACAAGTCCCCTTCTGTAGAACTGACAAGAATGCCAAGCTTTGGACAAGCTCGGACGATACCTGCTGGGTCTCCTTCGGTGGACTTGGACCCGATTTTGGAGCCGGGCCTGGGTCGTC
The DNA here is from genome assembly GCA_039513925.1 of Platanthera zijinensis. Taxonomy (NCBI): domain Eukaryota; kingdom Viridiplantae; phylum Streptophyta; class Magnoliopsida; order Asparagales; family Orchidaceae; genus Platanthera; species Platanthera zijinensis. The sequence continues at coordinate 53,832,898 of CM077078.1, read as the reverse complement.
ACGAACGGGTGGAGTCTAGCAAGGGTTCTTAGTATCAGTGGTTTTGTGTTTGTGACGGAATCCTGACGAAAGAAGTCAGAGCTTGCAGGAAAGCCCGGGTTTTAAGACCCACGAGCGGGTAGGGCCTTGGGAAGAGTTCCGTGTGGCGGTTTGTATACCGTTAGGGAAAATTGGAAGTACCCTTGTGATTGCGGCTTGAACGCCGATGGAGAAATTGGAAGTACCTGATTGATGATGTGTTAGAAGCATACACTTTAGGGTGCCTTGGGTGAAGCCCACGTTTGCATACATGCTGCATTGTAGGCCCCTTTTTATTATATGCTCAACATAGAAAGATGTTTGTTGTATGAGAGATCCAAACCTGTTTTACTACTTTCAATGTACATGTATATTTTCATACGAAGTGCTGACCTGCAGGATGATGGAGTGCCCCGGGGTCCTCTAGGGACGGCCGGGAGGAGATGTGTTTGTTATATAGCTAAGGTCAGTCTTTGCTGACCCACATTACAACCTATTTTTACAGGGCAAGGATCGCAAGCAGGAGCAAGCTCGCCGACCAAAAAGTCATAAGCCTCATGAAGTGTTTCATGTTGTGTAATAACTATGTTTTGTAGAATGTGATGCTTTATGCACTATGTTTTCGGCTTGCATGTCGAGGTAGCTTAGGAGTGCTTATGCACGTTGACATTTAATGTTATTTTTTGAGTCTTGAACTCTTAATTGTTGTAAGGCCTTAAGACCGTATTGATACCCACATGTTAGTGGATAACTTATAGTCTTGTTCTTTTATTTTCACTGTGTTTGGTCTGAGTTTTGAGTTGGGTAGTTTATATCATCTTATAATACTTAAGCTATGGCGTCCGTATGTTGTAGGGCCCCAGCCGAACCCATATTATACGGTCATTACAAGGGAGGTGTTACAAAACAATCTTTACAAAACGAGACATACATGGCGAGACATGATTCACCAAAGTAACCCAAGGGAAAAGCAGAAACAATTACAAGGCTAACCTAACCTCACGGACTTAAAGAGTTAGCCACCGGTTCTACTGTTGCACTACGGAGTCCGCACAAACGGCCAGGTCGCCAGACCGCAAAGCAAGCCGCGCATACTGCCCGTTATTCCAATACAAGAAGGAACTCTACTCGCCGATCAGCAAGCCGCCTAATCGCAAGGTCGCCTAGGCGCCTGACCACACGAACTGCTGCTGCCGAACCTAACAGGCCGCCAGAAGCGGATAACTTATTGAACCTAGAAACTAGTTGCAGAAGAGAGACCGCCTAGCCGCAACTCGTGACCTGCTATTAACCACTGGTTGCTATCCGCAGAGTCCGCACTGTCCCTGACCGCAGTCAGAACCAAGTCCAAGCCTTCCAGTGCTATCCGCACAACCTGCACAACACAACATGGTCAATCTTCAAACCGCACGGATACAAAAATCAAGTCCGCAACACTATCCGCGAGTTCACTTACTATTCATTCACTCCATTGATGTGACAGATGGTCCTATTTATAGACACGGTGAGGAGTGTGGTCACCGCCCTAGCCGATAGAATAACCGCCTCATCCCTTGGCAAGAACCAAGTGTATCCGCAAGCCGCGGATACACAGCAAGTCCGCCGCGACCTGAGTAGGATAGCCAGTCCGCCAACAACATCAACAAGACCAGATAGCAATCCTATCCGCCTTGTCGCCAAGGGCCAAGCCAGACTTAGACAGCCACTCGCAGGACTCTTCAACAACACCCTGACCGCCTATCCGCAGACACCGCTCCAGTCCGCGCGCCCTACGGACACAACACTAGTCCGCACACCCAAGTTAGCAACCAAGGAACAACAGCCAAGCTGCCCAACTTGGCGGATACAGCTCCAGTCCGCACGCTTTGCAGGCTCAACTCCAGTCCGCATTCCCCAAGCTCGCAACCAAGGCACACGACACTGCTGCCGAGCTTGGCGGACTGAGAAGCAGTCAACGCTTGACTGCGCGAGCTCCCCGGACTGAGCCAAACCTGGACTTAGTTCAGAACCAACCAAGTCCACATCACCAGTCACAAGGGCCAGTCCGCGCTTAATGGCGGATACTGGACCCAGTCCGACAATCCCGACGAACTCCAGCACCTGTCCGCTCTAACCGGCGAACCCTGCGACTTCCACCAGCCGAACCACCAGAGCTAGACCAAGGCATCTGTCATGCCGGTCTGCCGAGCTCCATCCAAGTTCGCATCTTGCCGGACTCCGCGGATAGAGAAGCTATCCGCCCGGTTACCTTCTGGGATCCAACTGCTTGCTGAGCATAAGCCGGCCTGGCTGGCTGCCGCCTCTGTCTGCACAGTCCGCGCGAACAGACAGCCCAGACCGCCAAAGAACAAGCCGTCTGCAACAGCTCTGCCGACCTGGCTAACCGCCAGTCCTGTCCACATAGACCGCGCGGACAGGTCGCCTAGGTCGCCCTATCACCGACTTTCACTTCATCATTTTCAACAGAGCTTTCACTAATGACGGTTCATAACAACCACATTCATGATTATCACAGCCGTGTGAAAAAATTGACGTGAATATCATAATATTATCGCGTTGAGAAAATGATTGTTTTAATAGAAACTCGACTGTCACGTGAGTATTAATGGTAGTTTCGTGATTTTTGGGTTTTGGACTTTTGGGATATAACTATTTTTATTTAATTTTATTTTTGTGCGCCGGAAGTTCAACGGAAAGCGTGGGATGCGGTGGCAGTCTAAAAGTGTAGTTATTAGTGGCATGCTTCCATTTAAGCACACATGCAGAATAGTCGGACCGGAAATCGGTCCCCGCCGGTCTATTATACGACTGCGGCGGCTCAGTTGGACCACCGGGACTAGGAACGAACAACTTGCCGGAATTAATACCAACAAAGGCGTTTGTGGGTCGACAGACCGTCCATTTGGCCTCTTCTTCTTCAGCGTACCTAAGATTCCTCTTATTTTCCTATTCTGCACGGCATTAAGATTCACGCTTTGCTCACATGCCCAAGATAAAGACTTCTCCTTTATTCCAAATATTATAACCTTGGAACTACATGACAATCCAGCCGAATTAAACATAGATTTTTGCTCTCTTTTTACTTTTTACTAAAATAAAATATACATAAAGAAGCTCGTAGTTATTAATGTAAAAAAATGATACTAGAACGAAGATATTCTCGCCGCTCGCACCTTCAAAAATCAAAACACATGATAATTTTTCTTGAGGGACTGCGGGCAGAGAGAGTGTCGTCGCATTATACCGACTATAAATCTTAATAAAATTGATACGATGGGATTAAACAATATAAAATGAAATTTTAAGATTTTTTTTTAAAATTGTAATAAAAATCTAGTAAAATTGTAGTATAAGTGTGTGTATCTTTGTACGTATATAAGATGAGGTTTCCCCTGAAATTTTTGAGTCAAATCAGAAAGATTTGGAACGAGGACACGTGGGGAAAACCAACCTGACCGGACAAGTCGCGCGCAAAAAATCGCGCTCCCCCAAGGCTCGAAAACACCTGAGAGGAGGGCAAATTCAAACACGCACCCGCACAAACAGTACACGAGTGCGGGCGGCAAGCCGGAGCACGCGCACAGGTAATGCTCATGCGCGGACGTCCGCTCGGCAGGCATGCGCCCGCGCGCCCGGTCCGTGCGCGGGCTGCCTTTGTTGCATGAATGATGTCGCCTCTCCTGGAGTCTGCCAATATTAATATGATGATCCCCCTTATTTAGAAAAAATTATTCATACCTCCATTTTTGGCACCCCCCCCCCCAATTCGCTCCAAAATCAATTAAATCTCCATTACTCTGATATTAATGGAGGATTTCCTTGAAAAGATCTTTGATCATCTTCCATTGTTACCTTCATCCTGTTTTGGAGACCGCTCCAAATTTGGCATCCGCATTATTCTGGTGATGATGAAGGATTTTTGGAAAGGATTTCATCTCATTTTTCCTATGGTGGCCGTCATACCAATTGTGGGCTTCTTCCACCACCTATATATAGTGGTGTGACAGACCATCCATGAAGTGCAACACAACAGTCAAGTTTCAGCCGAAGGTTGTCGGCTTCTCTTCGAAGCACCTACCGCCGACTTTTTCTTCATGTCGGCCGTCGAATCGGAGGTCCTTCTTTCTTTGTAGTCGACATTCGTCTCTAGTCGCCGTCTTGATTTCTCATTGCAACGTCTACGGCCGGATCTTGGAGGGTTCGAGATTTTTCCATTTTTCTCGTTCTATTTTCTCCCTCTATTTTAGCCGTATTGTATGTTTGAGACAATTAATAATATTATTGATCTCTGTCTGCACAGTGGACGTACCCATTTGATTTTTAGGGGAACCACTTAAATCTCGGTGTTCTTCTTTTTGTGGTGTTTATCGTTTATTTTTTGCACATTATTATTATCTTTCGTAATAATAAATTTGGCTATTAGAAATTTCACTTAAACAAGAGAATTTTATCCGCACTCGGAGACATGTTTACTTCAACAAGTGGTATCAGAGGCAGGTTTGATCGACGACTGTTTGGACATTCCGTTTCAAGCTGGGTCAACGGTAGGTGACGACATCGGTCTGCTCCCTATCTTCCCAATCTTGATCCGCGAATTTATTCGGTCGCTTCGGTCTTCGAGAAGATTTCTTCAGTTTGTTTTCTATGGCAACTTCCACACCCGGTGCGAAGTTTGAAGTTACAAAGTTTGACGGAAAACACAATTTTGGCCTGTGGCAGATCAAGGTTCGAGCACTTTTGATCAAGGAAGGTTTACACCGTGTCCTACTAGGGAAGATCAATAAGGAGGTTGAGGTTACCGATCGCATGTGGGAGGATTTGGATCTCAAAGCTCTGTCCACCATACAGCTTTGCTTACACGATGATGTGCTGTATGGAATTCTTTCAGAGACGACTGCCTCTGGTCTTTGGGCAAAGTTGGAGAGTATCTACATGTCGAAGTCTCTTCCCAATCACATCTATCTCAAGCAACAGTTGTACAAGTTCAGCATGAAGGGGGGTTCCTTTCTTCACCACCACCTAAACAGTTTTAACAAACTGTTATCAGAGTGTCTCAGCAGGGATATCAAGGTGGAGGAAGAGGACAAGGCAGTTATCCTACTGAACTCTCTTCCAAAGTCTTACGAGAGGATGGTTACCACTCTCATCTATAGTAAGGACGTTTTGGACATGGAAGAGGTCACAGCAGCCTTACTCTCCGACGACATCCGAAAGAAGTCTTCCGGCTCAGATGTTGCTGAAAATTCAGCGTTACTCTCTCGGGGTCAGTCTGGTTCAAGCAGAAGAGGCAAGTCCAAGAAAGGTTCAGATAGTCACTACAATTACTGCAAAAAAGAAGGGTCACGGAATAAAAGACAGTTGTAAGCTTCTGAACAAGGAGAAAGAAAAATCTCTTGGTGATGATAAGGGAAAGTCCGTCGCATCCCTATACCTTGAGGATATCGACGAGGACGTCCTTTAATACCTCTCTCACATATTTTTTCTTTCTTGTTTTGTCTGCATTTTTTTTCTTCCTGCAATTTTCATTTTTTCTTGTTCCTTTCCCTTCATTTGCTTACCATCATTTTTCCCTTTTTTTCCTAGTCATGCTATTTCTTATGTTTGTGTTCATATAAATCTTATTTAGAGTTATTTTTTTCCCTGGTCAAAGATTTCATTTTGAATGCATCTTGTCCCTCTATTACTTAAGCTCTTTCATTGTTACTCCTTCGTTCTATATGAGCTTAGAGTGTGTCTAATCAATCCCTTTCTGATTAGTTCTGATAGGGGTTTCATCTTTTCATGCTGAGGTCAGTTGTTTGCATTCTTTTCTTGGTGTGTCTGCATCTATCAATTTCTCTCCCGCGCGCACATCAAATGTCAGGAGTCTTGACAGCTTCAGTTTTGCTATGGGAGACCACTGTTGGAGGTGGAGCAATTGAAATTTTAGCTTCAAGGTGAAGCATTTCTAAGATAGCCACGTCAGTCCAGTTTGTGTGCTACTCAGGATTGAAGTAGTTTCTTCTTATGATCCGTTCTTAGCTGAAACACATTCAATTGGTTTCTTTGGTTTTTTGATCTTGGTGACCGTTGGGGCATCTTGGAGTTTTTTCAGTCAGGTGGAGATTGTCTTGGGAGAAACGTCAAGGTGGAGATTATTGCGTGAATGATGCCGCCTCTCCTGGAGTCTACCAACATTAATATGATGATCCCCCTTATTTAGAATTTTTTTTCATACCTCCATTTTTGGCACCCCCCCCCCCAATTCGCTCCAAAATCAATCAAATCTCCATTACTCTGATATTAATTGAGGATTTTCTCGAAAGGATCTTTGATCACCTTCCATTGTTACCTTCATCCCGTTTTGGAGACCGCTCCAAATTTGGCATCCGCATTATTCTAGTGATGATGGAGAATTTTTGAAAAGGATTTTATCTCATTTTTCCTATGGTGGCCGACATACAAATTTTGGGTTTCTTCCACCACCTATATATAGTGGTGTGGCAGACCATCCATGAAGTACAGCGCAGCAGTCAAGTTTCGGCCGAAGATCGTCGGCTTCTCTTCGAAGCACCTACCGCCGACTTTCTCTTCATGTCGGCCGCAGAATCGGAGGTCCTTCTTTCTTTGTAGTCGTCATTTGTCTCTAGTCGCCGTCTTGATTTCTCGTCGCAACGTCTACGGCCGGATCTTGGAGGGTTCGAGATTTTTTCATTTTTCTCGTTCTATTTTCTCCCTCCATTTTATCCGTATTGTATGTTTGAGGCAATTAATAATATTATTGATCTCTGCTTGCACAGTGGACGTACCCATTTGATTTTTCGGGGAACTATTTAAAACTTGGTGTTCTTCTTTTTGTGGTGTTTATCGTTTATTTTTTGCAAATTATTAATATCTTTCGTAACAATAAATTTTGCCGTTAGAAATTTCACTTGAACAGGAGAATTTTATCCGCACTCGGAGACCTATTTACTTCAACACGCCTTTGCATGCGCGGTCCCCTTGTGCGCACGCGAGTCCTGCGCGTGCGTGCAACGCCCGCCGCATGGGCCGACTGCCCCCGCCGCCTCAGGCCACCCCCACCGCCTCCTGCTGTCATCGGCCTCCGCTGCCGTCGAGCAACCTGCCCAAGCCGCCCGGACTGCACGGGGGCCACTTTCGTCATTTCGCTAAATTTGGTGATGTAGGTGACCGAAACGGAGCTATGTCATTTGTCAGCACACTTTCTGCCCCGACACAATTACCAACACATCCCTCCATAAAACTATAAAATGCTCACATGCCTTCATTTGAAGACAAGCAACTTCAGATGCTAGAAAGAGCTTTGAGATTTACCAGCGTGGTCGTTGACTTAGACCGATCCTCCGCCCAGGAATTCACTCTGCTCCCCTTCTAGCAAAAAGGCTCCATCAAGTTTCCAAGACACAACGTTCTTCTCTGCGGGAGGCTTCCGGAGCGCGATACTATGGGCGTGGATGTCTCAGATGATGACGCCGTTACTGTCGTGGAGCTAGGGATGATCATTAGGACTTCTTCCCCAGTGTGTTTTGTTTTGCTTGTTTTTGTGTTGTAGACGTATTTTTGCGTCGTTGCATGTTTTTTCTATTTTTATGATGTTTCCCATGTGACACCTTTCATTTGAGTGGAGAAACTTTTTTGCTTTTATATCTATTTGTCTTGGTCATGTTTTGGTGTGCGTATTCTTTTCAATAGAGGTTTGCTTTGCTTGCTTATTTGCAATTTCGGGAGAGCCGTGGACCGCTGAGGGTTTGGAGCTTATGTGCCCCCGCTTGCTCGAACCTTGAGCGTGGATGGAGGAGAACCTTCGTTCGTGCCTTTAGGAGAACCGAAGTTTGTCCATGCGGAGGGAACGAGGAGCCTTTACTCTCTCGTGTCATAGGAAGACCAGGGATCGTCCAAGTGGAGGTGGCGAAGAACCTTTGTTCGTTCGTGCTTTCGGAGGATCAGAGTTCGTCTAGGCGGAGGTGGCGAAGAACTTTTATTCGTTTGCGGCTTAGGAGAACCGAGATTCGTCCAAGTGAAGGTGCAAGTGATGTGTCCATCAATAACAAAAATTGTTATGCTTTTAACATTACTCTAAAATTACTAGCATAATTTACATGGCTTAAATCCCAGGCTGTCTTTTAATTGATTCAGATAACAATTATGGGCACTATTTGCTTTCATTCGCTCGCAACAAATTAAATTTTGTAATTTTTGTAAAGTCATAGTAATTTTAATAATATAACAATTATTAGACGTCTCACGTCTGCTCCAAGAAAGAAGCTCAATATCCAACATAGCTTCAAATGGAAATCTCGGGGGGGGGGGGGGGGGGGGGGGCGGAGGACTACGTAAAAACAAGCATGAGAAGTGATTGTAAGATTGCTAGCATAAATCATGCATGAATTGTCGCTAGTCAGGACCTTTGAATATTTTTTTAGGTCACTTTTTCTAAAAATTACTCTCATTTAGAGTTATCTTAAGCATGAAGTTTCTTACGGAACTTCATTATTTGATCTCAAAAGAGTTTTTGATATTTGAGAATTAAAATTTTAAGCTGGATTATTATTATTTTTCTATTCAAATATATGAAATATTTTATTTTTGAGCATCCTATAGAGGGCTAGATGAGCCATGCATAATGGTTAAATGCATAACGAGTGAACGAGACGTGACGTTTTTCTATCCCAATCACGTCCACGTACATCCAAATGGGAATGCAATTTTGTGATGCGATAGTACAGAGCACGTGGCGAAGCACACGCCCAGTCAAAGCAGGCCCTATATCTTCATTAATTGTATAGTAGTTAGTCAAATTTTTTTTAAAAAAAATCAAATAGGTTTAATTTAGTAGAAATGTGGGTTATGTAATTAATTAACTATGCTTTAGCTACTTAAAAATAGATATATATTTAAAAAAATTAACTGGACCAAAACCCTAAGCCGCAACAGTGGTAGATATAAATAAATTTATAGCGCTGCAGTTCATTTTTTCAACTAAATCTCTCTTCTCACAGGCACAACCCAGTTGGAAGGAAAAAATTTCAGCCTGTGAAACGGACCGTAGCTTCATCCATAAATAAATATTTGTTTCCCTGCTGTGGCCCACTCCCTGTTGCCCAATCACGAAATTTTTTTGCCAAACTCCTTCCTCATCATATCTCGGCGGAAAGGGCGGATACCTAGATTCATCCAGCTTGCTTGAACATTGCGAACACCAAAAACAACTATTGTTTGAGCTTCACCCTTCTTCCATCTCAACTCACTCCAGAGTTGGAACCTTCTTTTTCTTTGAAGTATCCAGTGTGGTCTTGAAACTCGGCGAATTAATTCGGGGCTATTTTTTTTAAGGTTAGTACATGGAACCACTCTCATTATAATCATTAGTGCTTTATTTGGAAGTTTAGATCTGTAAGCTTGTTTTTCATGGACATTTATTTCAGAAAGGTACAATGAAATGTCTGTTGATGAAGCAACAAATACTCAAGACTCTTCCAAAAAATATTGTTGAGGGAATGAACAATGTCAACTTGGTTTTCTATTATAGTGATGCAATCAATTTTGTCCTGATTAGGTGGACATTAGCCATACTTCTTACAATTTAGTTTTCAACTGCATTTAATATGTGAATTCTAACTGTTTTTAAAATCAACTGTTTTTTATCCTTATTTACAGTTCGATTTTATTTTAGGAATAAACCAACCTTTTATACGATTTTTTCAGGCCAATAAACAATCGATTGTTTTTCCAATTGTGCATTCAGAAGACGAGAGGGTATGTTATGTATTATGAATACCCCTATATCATGGGCACGGGCGGACCCAGCTACGGACACACCCGGGCACGTGCCCGGGTGTGAAAAATCGCGGATATCACCCGGGAAGAGGAATTTATTATCGCTGCTCTGATTTTGCCCTAGCCGACTGCCCCCATTTGCTCCCGAGTCCATCGCCGCTGCTCCTCCATCGCTGCTGCTGCTCCCGAAATCGCCGCTGCTGCTCCTACGCGGCTCCTCCTCAACCCCCAAAAGGTTCTTCTTCTTCTTCTTCTTCTTCTTCTTCTTCTTCTTCTTCTTCTTCTTCTTCTTCTTCTTCTTCTTCTTCTTCTTCTTCTTCTTCTTCTTCTTCTTCTTCTTCTTCTTCTTCTTCTTCTTCTTCTTCTTCTTCTTCTTCTTCTTCTTCTTCTTCTTTACATATTTTATAAATTTTGGTGTAAATTGATGATCTTGGCTTCTATAAAATGAAGTTCTTCATATCATGCAATGAGATTTCCCTTTCCCTTTACCTGCAATGAGATTTCCCAGGTAAATATAAATTTTGGTGTAAATTGATGATTTTGGCTTCTATAAAATGAAGTTCTTCATATCATGCAATGAGATTTCCCTTTACCTGCCTACATTTTGTATAATGATTATAAATGTGAAAAATCCTTTGTCCTTATTTTCCACTCTAGTACATCGCCCTATTTTGTCCATCTCACTATGATTAAGTTCGTTCTTGAAGCAAAAGGTCATATTCACCTCATTTCTAGTGACACAAAAGGTTATAACTATGCATACAAGATTATATAAGTAATACTTTAACGCTCCTCAAGTTGTAGCATAAACATCATATATACACAGCTCGTTATAAATAAAATACACATGCTTTTCCAAGAAGCATTGTAGACAAATCAGTTAATTTATTAACGGATTTTACACTTCTGATTTCAATCCCTAGAGCCTCAACTTATGTCCAATTATCTTTTGTCAAACCAAATGACATTCTATATCAAAGTGTTTAGTTATCACATGAAAATCAGATGAAAACAATATATAGTTGCTTGACAATCAAATCAAATTGGAGACCCTTTTCACAGCATGTACAGTCTAATAGACAGAAAAACTATTAAACTCTTAAACAAGTGCAATTGCAGTATCATCAATCTAACAAAAATTTCTTCTAACAATTACCAAAATATCTCAGCTTCACCCTTAAGTTGAGTGTCCTAGGTAATGATAGTGCCTGCAAACCTACATATAAGTGCCAGTGATCCAAGAAATTTTCAAGAGCATACAAGGAATGTTAGTCCCTGGGAAGCTCTATATAAGTGCAAGTGATCCAAGAAAATTTCAAGAGCATGCAAGGAATGAAGGCACGCATGATTGAGCAAAGATTAAATGATTTGTGGTTACAAAGTTCACTTTAATTAGGGTAATAGAATGACAGAAAGCCTACAAGATTATAGAATGAATAGTCACAAGTATAGATTTCTTAAAAATTTCACATTACAAAAAACTCCAACTAACAACGCTCTCAAAAAGTTTGAAGTGTCACAGTTTACATCTTATTGATGGAAAATATAATAGAGCTTCAGGTTAAATATGCATACTTGTAACTTAGAATGTTCATAACAAACTAGCAGATGCAATGACAAATGAGTAAAATAGTTCTAACAAGGTAGTTTATTAGTATGAAAAGTTACTATGACTTCAATGTGGATCATAGGGAAGAAAGGACAAGAAACTCTGAATCATTAGGAATTTCCCTCGCGGGCCTGGTACGGTCGCGCTTGGCCGTAGGGGCTTTGCCCCGTGTACCGTCAGGTTTTGCCACCGTTTTGAATTCAGTCAAGGATAAATTGTTATGGTCACAATCAAATTAGATACTTTTTTGTTTGTATTTCAAATGTTGCATGTTTTCTACTTAGGTGTTCAATGGACAAGTTTCTTTCAAAAGTAAGGTCAAAGGAAATTTCTCAAGATTTTCAGGCATCGGGTTCATGTGGTAAAAGGAATCGATCTGAATTTAACTTAGATGAGCTACCTGCAGATCCAGGATTGAGGCAACCTATAAGCGCATATGATGTAAATATACAAGATACGATAAGAAGAAAATACTTGCATAATGGTCCTTGTCAACCGATTTTAGCTAATTTTCCACAAACTGAAATTGGAAATAAGGCACACCGTTTCAACAAAAGCTGGTTTAATGAGTTCAAAGATTGGCTGGAATATAGTATAGATAAAGATGCTGCATATTGTCTTTATTGTTACATTTTTCCACAGAGAGGTTGTGATCCGACATTTGTATGTCGTGGTTGGAGATATTGGAAAGATAGGACGATATTAGAGAAACATATTGGAAATCACATGAGTGCACATAATAACTCAAAGAAGATGTGCACAGCTTTAATGAATCAGAAACAAGGTATTCAAGTTGCGTTTTGCAGGCAGGAGGAAACACAACGTATTCAATATCGTGCTCGTTTGTGTGCGTCAATAGATTGCATACGCTTTCTTTTGAAACAAGGATTGTCTTTTCGCGGACATGATGAGTCTAAAGAATCCAGTAATCGAGGGAATTTTCTTGAACTTTTAGAATTTCTTGCATTACATAACAATGAGGTCAAGTCAGTGGTATTCGAAAATGCACCTATCAATTGTCAATTAATATCTCCGAAAATTCAAAAGGAGATAGTTTCTTGCATTGCATCTGAGATAACAAAGACGATTGTTGAAGACATTGGGGATAACTGCTTCAGTATTTTGGTCGACGAATCACGTGATGTATCCACAAAAGAACAAATGGCTATGGTTTTACGTTATGTTACCATCAAAGGTCTTATTATGGAGCGTCTTCTTGGGTTTGTTCATGTTACAGACACAATTGCCTTATCATTAAAGAAAGCTATTGATAATTTGTTTGCAAAACATTGCCTAAGTATTTCTAAATTGCGGGGTCAAGGTTATGATGGTGCTAGCAATATGAGGGGTGAGTTCAAAGGACTGAAAACATTGATTTTGCAGGAGAATAATTGTGCTTTCTACATTCATTGTTTTGCTCATCAACTACAACTAATATTAGTAGCTGTTGCAGAAGACCATGTTGAAGTTGCAGAGATTTTCACGCTTATTAACCTTGTGTTGAATGTTGTTGGCGGATCTTGCAAACGACGTGATTGTATAAGAGCATTAGAAGTTGATCGGGTTGCTTTAGAGCTTGGTTGCGGAGAGTTGGAAAGTGGTCGAGGGGCAAATCAACCACTTGAATTGAAAAGGGCAGGTGACACACGGTGGAGTTCACATTATGGCACAATATTAAATTTTATTCGGATGTTCTCATCTATTGTCGAGGCACTTGAAATTATCAAGGTTGATGGTGCAGATGGAAATCAAAGAGGAATGGCCAATACTTTAATTAAAAGTCTCTTGACTTTTAATTTTATTTTTCTCTTGCATTTAATGAAGAATATTTTATCCAAATCACACGAGTTGTCACAAGCTTTACAGAAAAAAGATCAAGACATTGTTAATGCAATGAAGTTTGTCAAATTTACAAAGCAGTTACTGTTGAATTTCAGAAATGAAGATCTTGAATGGAACTCCTTCATGATTGAAGTATCAAAATTTTGCACAAAATACCAAATAGAGGTTCCTAATATGAATGAAAGATATATGCAAGCAGGAAGATCAAGACGCAATGAAAGAGAGATTACAAATTATCATCATTTCCGTGTTGAAATCTTCAATACAGTGCTCGATTGGACTTTGAACGAGTTAAATGATCGTTTTAATGAAGTGAACACTGAACTACTTTTATGTGTTTCTTGTCTGGACTCTAGTGATCGATTTGCCTTATTTGATAAACAAAAGTTAGTTCGTCTCGCAGAATTGTACTCATCTGATTTCTCACCAGTAGAATTGCAACTACTTGAAGGACAACTTGATATGTATATTATTGATATGCGTTCTTTACCAACCGACATGTTCTCTCATAGTAAAGGAATTGGTGGCCTTTTAAAACTATTGGTAGAGTTGAAAAAACAAGATCACTATCAATTGGTTTTCAGGCTTTTAAAGTTGGCATGTCTTCTACCCGTTGCAACTGCTACAGTTGAAAGAATGTTCTCTGCAATGAAGATTATAAAAAATCGTTTACGAAACAGAATGGGAGATGAATGGATGAATGACTGCATGATCGTTTATACGGAGAAAGATGTTGCTGAGAATATTACTAATGATACTATTATTGCAAAATTTCAGAATATGTGTCCACGAAAAGTGGTCTGTTGAATGGTATGACATGTGTTTTTTTGGTCATTAAATTTTTATTAATTGCAATATTAGTTTAAATTTATTTAAGATTTGCATTTAATTATTTATTTTAAAATTGTGCCCGGGTTAAGAAAAATTCCTAGTTCCGCCCCTGATCATGGGTTTCAGTGTTCGGAAAGAACATTTGAGCTATTGGGCACATACAAAGATTATAAAAAGTCGAGAATATACCCGCATGAAGTGTCACTAGTTAGGACCTTTGATTATTTTTTGAGAGGCCACTTTTTCTAAAAATTACTCTCATTCAGAGTTATCTTAAACATGGAGTTTCTTACGGAACTTCATTCTTTGATCTCAAAAGCGCTTTTGATATTTGAGAATTAAGATTTTAAGCTCAATTACTTTTTTTTTCTATTCAAATATATGACATGATTTATTTATATATGCCTCCTATAGAGAGCTAGATGAGTCATGCATAATGGTAAAATGCATAACGAGTAAACAGGACGGGGTGTTTTTCTATCCCAATCACGTCCAAGTATGTCCAAATGGGAATGCATTTTTGTGACGCAACAGTACAAAGCACGTGGCGAAGCGCACGCCCAGCCAAAGCAGGCCATACATCTTCATTAATTGTACAGTAGTTAGTCAATTGATTAGACTAATTTTTTTTAAAAAAAAATTAAATAGGTTTAATTTATTAGAAAGGCGGGTTATGTAATTAATTAACTATGCTTTAACTACTTGAAAAGAGATATATATATTTTTAAAAAAACAATTAACTGGACTGAAACCCTAAGCCGCAATAGTAGTAGATATAAATACATTTATAGCGTCGTAGCCCATTTTTCCAACTAAATCTCTCTTCTCTCACAGGCACATCTCAGTAAGAGGGAAAATTTTGCAGTCCATGAAACAGACTATGGCTTCCTCTGCAAAAAAATATATGTTTTCCTGCTGGGGCCCACTCCCTATTGCCTAATCAGGACCTTTGAATATTTTTTTGGGAGGTCACTTTTTCTAAAAACTACTTTCATTCGGAGTTATCTTAAACATGGAGTTTCTTACGGAACTTAATTCTTTGATCTTAAAAGAGCTTTTGATATTTGAGAATTTAAATTTTAAGCTCAATTACTTTTTTTTCTATTAAAATATATGAAATAGTTTATTTTTGTGCCTCCTATAGAGAGCTAGATGAGCCATGCATAATGGTTAAATGCATAACGAGTGAACGAGACGTGACGTTTTTCTATCCCAATCACGTCCAGCTACGTCCAAATGGGAATGCATTTTTGTGACGCGACAGTACTGAGCACGTGGCGAAGCGCACGCCAAGCTAAAGCAGGCCCTATATCTTCATTAATTGTACAGTAGTTAGTCAATTGATTAGTCCAAATTTTTTTAAAAAAAATCAAATAGGTTTAATTTAGTAGAAAGGCGGGATATGTAATTAATTAACTATGCTTTAGCTATTTAAAAATATATATATATTTTAAAAAACAATTAACTGGACTGAAACCCTAAGCCGCAACAGTAGTAGATATAAATACATTTATAACACCGAGGTCCATTTTTCAAGCTAAATCTCTCTTCTCTCACAGGCACAACCAAGTAGGAGGGAAAATTTTTCAGTCCATGAATCAGACCGTGACTTCCTCCGCAAATAAACATTCGTTTCCCTATTGGGGCCAACTCCCTGTTGCCCAATCACGAAAAAAAATTCTCGAACTCCTTCCTCAACTCTTGGTAAAAAGAGCGGATACCTAGATTCATCCAGCTTGCTTGGATATTGCAACCACCAAAAATAAGCTTCACACTTCTTCCATCTCAACTCACACCAGCGTTGGAACCCCCTTTTTCTTTGAAGTATCCAGTGAGGTCTTAAAACTCAGCAAATTAAGTTGTTGTTTTTTTAAGGTTAATACAAGGAACCACTCACATTATAATCATTAGAGCTTTCTTTGGAAATTTAGATCTGTAAGCTTGTTTTTCATTGACATTTATTTCAGAAAGGTAAAAGGAAACGTCTGTTGACGGAGCAACAAATACTCAGGACTCTTCCAAGAATGCTGCCGAGGGAAAGGACAATGTAAGCTTGGTTTTCTATTACAATGATGCAATCAATTTTGTCCCGATCAGTTGAACATTAGCTGGACTTCTTAAAATTTAGTTTTCAACTGCATTAAATATGTGAATTCAAACTGTTTTTAAAATCAACTGTTTTTTTTATCTTTATTTGTAGTTCGATTTTATTTTAGGAATAAACTAACATTTAATACGATTTTTTCAGGTCAATAAATAGCCGGTTGTTTTTCCAATTGTACATTCAGAAGACGAGGCGTATACTATGTATTATGAATACTCCCAAAGCATGAGTTTCAGTGTTCGGAAAAAACATTTGAGCTACTAGACACACACAAGGATTATAAAAAATCGAGAATATACGTGCATAAAATGTCAATAGTCAGGAACTTTGAATATTTTTTTAGGAGGTCACTTTTTCTAAAAATTACTTTCATTTAGAGTTATCTTAAACATGGAGTTTCTTACGGAACTTCAATCTTTGATCTCAAAAGAACTTTTGATATTTGAGAATTAAGATTTTAAGCTCAGTTATTTTTTTTTTCTATTCAAATATATGAAATAGTTTATTTTTGTGACTCTTATAGAGAGCTAGATGTGCTATGTATAATATATGGTAAAATGCATTACTAGTGAATGAGACGTGGCGTTTTTATATCCTAATGACGTCCAAGTACGTACGTCCAAATGGGAATGCTTTTTTGTGACGCGACAATACTGAGCACGTGGCGGATTAGTCCAAATTTTTTTTAAAAAAAAATCAAATATGTTTAATTTAGTAGAAAGACGGGTTATGTAATTAATTAACTATGCTTTAGCTAGTTAAAAATAAATATATATATTTTAAAAAAACAATTAACTTGACCGAAACCCTAAGCTGCAACAGTATTAGATATAAATACATTTATAGTGCCGCAGTCCATTTTTCCAACTAAATCTCTCTTCTCTAACAGGCACAACCAGTAGGAGGGAAAAAATTTCAGTCCGTGAAACAGACCGTGACTTCCTCCGCAAATAAATATTTGTTTCCCTGTTGGGTCCCACTCCCTATTTCCCAATCGTGAAAAAAATTTCCCAAACTCCTTCCTCAGCTCTCGGCGGAAAGGGCGGATACCTAGATTCATCAAGCTTGCTTGGACATTGCGACCACCAAAACAACTGTTGTTTGAGCTCACCCTTCTTCCATCTCAACTCACTCCAGCTTTGGAACCCCCTTTTTCTTTGAAGTATCCAGTGAGGTCTTGAAACTCGGCGACTTAAGTTCGGGCTAATTTTTTTTGAAGGTTAGTAGATGGAACCACTCCCATTATAATCATTAGAGATTTCTTTGGAAGTTAAATCTGTAAGCTTGTTTTTTCATGGACATTTTTTCAGAAAGGTACAAGAAAATGACTGTTGACAGAACAACAAATATTCAGGACTCTTCCAAGAATGCTGCTGAGGGAATGGACATTGTAAGCTTGGTTTTCTATTACAGTGTGATGCAATCAATTTTGTCCCGATTAGGTGGACATTAGCTGGACTTCTTACAATTTATTTTTCAACTACATTCTAACTGTTTTTAAAATCAACTGTTTTTTTATCTTTATTTGCAGTTCGATTTTAATTTATTTTAGGAATAAACTAACCTTTCATATGATTTTTTTCATGTCAATAAACAACCAATTGTTTTTCCAATTGTGCATTCAGAAGACGAAGCGTATGTTATGTATTGTGAATACGCTCATTGCATGGGTTTCGATGTTCAGAAAGAATATGTGAGTTACTGGACACACACAAGGATTATAAAAAGTTGAGAATATACCTGCGCCAAGGCTTGATTGAAGAATGTTAGGCCCTCACCAAAAATACCACAAATTAGAAACACGGATGATTGTCTCACATGTATTTTTTTACCGCTGATACAGATAGTAGAAATTGGACAGTAACAAAGTTTGTTGAGGAACACAATCACCCGTTAGTGATGGAGAGCAAACAATATCTACTGAGATCTCATCGCAGCATTTCAAAAATGTAGGGTAGCCTTATTAAGAATTTGACAGATGCGATAGTTAAAACAGTTCTTGCGTATAACTTTCTATCCAGTGATGTTGGTGGATTCGAGAATGTTGATTTCTCTAAATCTGATGCCTACAACTTTGTGCAGCGGGAAAGGAAGGCGATAATAGAAAGTGGCTAAGGAAAAATTATTTTGTACAACTTTGTTAGCACAAAGGGTTTCCCTTATTGCTGAGAAAAAGCAAAAGCGTGCAGAAAAACTCGCAAATGTATGACTCAAAATCTTTATTAGGATCGAAGAAGGTCAAGAAAAACATAGGACAACCTATGAAAACTGACAATGTGCCTTCTGCAACCAATTTGATTAATTATATGTACCTATGTATTGTGTATCTACTATATATTTAAGTAAAACTTATAAAAAGAAATAAGAAGATATGATGTGTTTTACTTTGTACATTTTATGCATTTTGATGTCAAATGTTACGATAAATAAATTGAAAATTACGCCCAAATCTCGAATATATTGTGGAGATCGAAAAATGGGTCTTCACACACATTATGATACGACTATACTATGATGTAGCCATTTTGTGGCTAGCTAGAAGTATATATTTATGTGCCTATTTGGTACAAAGTGAGTTTGTGTTAAATCATTCAGACAATTACCATGGTAGATCACATGCGTTAATTATATGTCTCGAATCCTACTTGGGGCCGGCAAACTCTTAATTCTTTGTTTTCTTTGTTTTGTTTTTCGGATGTAGCCCAATTTGGATTGAATCACGTAAATGTGTGTCTTATGTGTTCTGATTTGTTTGATCGTTCTACTTAGGTATCTGTAAAAGCATGTATATAACAAATGAAACTGGAGATTCAACAGATCGATGATGCTCTCTCCAATGTCATAGTCAGATGATTTTCGTCATATCCTATAGTCGCATGAGAGGAAAATAGTCATGTCAGCGATGAACTAATGGCGCGTCTTGACTCTTAAGAAACTTGTATGTTTGACTCATGCTTCCATGCTTTCATGATTTGTGTCCATGATTCCTTTGGAATATTAAATGTGGTGAAATTTTTCAGCCATGAGATGATGCTTTATGCTTATGAGGAATATAAGAGAAAGGCAGAGTACCAATAATGAAGTGTGAGTTTGGTGGGCCAATATTAATCTTCAAATACTCACATTAATTAATTTATCTTTTTATTCAAATAAAATATAGAGCTTATTCTTGAACCACAAAATATGCATTTTTATACATGCTTTATATGATTGCATAAGAAGACATTTGATGATTATCATATGACATTAATTATAACTTTGAAATTAATTTTAAATATGGTTCATATGTACACAATGATTCACAATTTTTTTAGGCTCCATTTGGCATGGGGCAGTGGTCGTGAACACGGTGATTATGATTTATGAATCGTCATTCGTGAACGTCCGGCCCCACTTAAAGAACTTCTGTCACTTTTTTGTTCAAAACTAGATTTCATTTTGTCATAGCGGTTTTAACCGGTGTCATGCCAAACATACATTCTATGATTGTGATGTTTTTATCTAAACTCACAGAAGCAAATACTCCCGGCCATACGGAACCTTAAACTTTCGTAATGACAATAATACAGTTAGCCACATTAATTAAGGGAATTGTTAAAAGCACCGCACTTTTGGCTAATCGCACCGCTTTGTTAAAAGCACCGCAGTTTTTCACATATTGTTAAAAGCACCGCACATTGTTATCCGCACCGCAATTGAGATAAACGCACCGCAGTTAATTTATGAATTAAAATAGGTTCTCATTGAATTACAATATTAATATATACTCAATAGAAAAAATATTTGATACAAAAAAATCATCAAATGTGTTGTCCAAATTGTTATACTCTTTTCTTCAAATATTTGTGATCTTCATCAACATCAATAATATGGACTAATAATACTTGGGGCACAATTCACGATGAGGACCAATAATATTGCAACAATTTACTTCTAAACATAGAAACAGTAATGAACTCTCAAAGAAATTTCAGAAGTCCTTTAACATAGATGATTGTTGACCGCAACTCTTTATTGGCTAATCGCACCCAAAAATCTCCTAACTTTTCACGTCTTTTCGAAATACGCCTTGTACACGCAATTTCAGGAAAAGTGTTCAACACAAAAGTTGTAGATCTCGTCGAGATCTACAACTTTCGTGTTGAACACTTTTCCTGAAATTGCATATACAAGGCGTATTTCTGAAAGACGTAAAATCTGAGCGTGAGGAGAGGCGGGGTTGGCGCTGATATCTGCCGGTGTCGGCGACGGAAAGGGCTGGAGGGGGCTGGAGGAGGCGGGAGGAGCCAGCGACGCGTCAGGAGGCGTGAGGAGAAGATCGGGATTTTAGGACTGCGGTGTGAGGAAGCAACAGTGCGGTGCGGGTATATTTTTAGAGTGACAAATTTTAAGTGTTAAAAGATCTAAATGCGATGCGATTAGCCAAAAGTACGGTGCTTTTAACAATTCCCTTAATTAATTTAAGTATGTTTTTTTAAAGTGACATTTTTGATGGCTTGGTTAAAAAAATTTACATTAATCATATTTTTTTTTCAAAATTGAGATAAATACTCTTCTTTAGTAATAAATAGTTTTATTCACCGCACTCAAAATATGTATTTAGATTTGTTAATTTTTCAAGAGTGAATAGAATTTATTTTTAATTCACTTTCCAATTTTATTCTTAAAAATAATAATGTTTAATTCCACCGTTTGAAATATCTTTAATGCCACTATTTTATTAGATGCATGTTTGATCTTAAGCTATTATATTTATAATACGGTAGGATAATAAAAATTAATTAATTTGTCATGTACATAATACTATAATTAAAAGTTTAAAATATTAAATAAAATGATTGTGGTTCACTCGAGGCTCCTAGTAGACCGGACTAAATTGAATCGTCTTAGTCCGGAAGCGTTCGAGCGCGTAGTAAACAATCACAAAAATCGAGTCAGATTGCAAGACGATTTTTTTTAAGTAGAAAACCCCGAAAAGGAGTGAAAAAACACGTAGCCGAATCTGTGCCGAATAAACTTTCACTAGTCTTGGAAGTTGTTACAGAGTTTTTTAGAGATTTTGAGGGCGACAGGACACCTCTCGTTACACTTGTTGAGTAAGAGAGAGAAAGGGAGGGAGAAACGCTCGGAGGGTGATAGAACACCACCACTCATGGAGCTAAGTCTTTTGACTGCTACAGTACGTGGTTGAGTATTGTGTTTAGAGCGGCCTGGAGACTTCGACCGTGGCTTGGAGGCTTGAGTGGTGCGTTCTGTAAGTCTTAGTTTCTATGAATTGTCTCCTGCTATGCTCAGAGGGGTCTGGAGCGGTCGACTTGTTGTAGACCGGAGGCTTGCTACTGACTGGAGGGCGCAACATGCACATAGTGTACTGGTGTAAGCTTAAGAGATGTTTTTTGCTCCTTGTAGAAATTCTTTGAACTGCTGACGTCGTTCTGGATGCATGTCTGGGAGCGGAGCGCACAGAGGCACTCTTAGGAGCAGAACACACGGGGGCTCACTTGGAGCGGAGAGCACGGGGGCGCGCATGGAGAGGAGCGCACGGGAGCGCGCAAGAAAGTGGCGCGCATGGGAGGGCGCAAGGAAGCGGCGCGCGCGGGAGCACACAAGGAAGTGGTGCTCACAAGAGAGCGCAAGGAAGTGATCGACACGCGTGGGAGCGCGCAAGAAAGCGGCGCGCGCGGGAGAGCCCAAGGAAGCAAGGCACACGGGAGCGCGCGGGGGAAGCGACACGCGCTGGAGAAGCAGTGCGCGCGAGAGCGCGCAAGGAAGCGGCATGCGCGGGACAACGCAAGGAAGTGGCGCGCGGGAGAGAGTGCACAGGAGAAGTGGAGGATGGAGAAGTTCGTAGGAGGAAAATCCGGAGAGAGGAAGAAGATCGAAATGAAGGAAACCGTGAGGTGAGGTCTAATTTATAATTTTTGAGGGTGACATTTCCGTAAATAAGTTGTGATTACGATGGTTATGTGGTAATCCGCACGCTGTAACCAATTTATGTGTTTTGCACACTGTCGTTTGTATAGTTTTGTGGCTATATGTACTCATATGACGGATATGGTTATATGTATACCAAAGCCATATTATTTGTTATAAGCAGGCTGTCTTGGAGGATTTTACTATTTACACCCATCACGTTGGAATACTTTACTAATTGCACCCCAATTTTTGAGGATTTTATTTTTTGCACCTCATGATGTGAGATTTTACTATTTGAACTTCATGATGAAGGATTTTACTATTTGTACCCAATATTGGATAGTTACGGGGATAGTGGGGTTGACTTTAATCAACCCTATTTCCCCCACCAAATTTGGCGGGTGCTTTGGTTATTCACAGACCGGATAATGAGGTAACTATCAAAAATAAAATTTATAATTAATACATTATTATACTACAAATTAGTGGCCCTATATTTTTCTCGATATATCTATTTATTGACAATTTATATTTTTGACTCACTTTACATAAATATAATATATATTGTTGTGGACAATTCAAAGCTCCCGGCAGAGCAGACTAAATTAGCCCGTGGAGCGGTTGATCAATCAAACAATCACAGAGTAAATAGATCAGCACAAAAAAAAATTAACATGAAAAAACCCATCAACCAGGTAAAAATCACATGACTGGTTCAGTGACAGTCGAACTTCTCTATCAGCGATCGTTTATAAATTGTTAGTGAAATCGAGGACGACAGTCCGCCTCTCGTTATAACTTGGGGATGATAGAAAGCACAAACATGCTCGGTGAGCTCAGTTTCAATCTCTTTCTGAATGTGACAGACTGTAACACCCATATCCGTCACATATGTTGGAACACCCTATTACTAATTTGGGTCAGGATCACTATGTCAATAGGATTGTTGCTTTGACCTTGTTGTATAGAGAAAAGGTCAACTAGTTAGGTCTAAGGCTTAGGACTTAGGGTTGAAGATTTCCCCAAGACCTCTTAGTTCAGATGAGAAACCAAGAAGAAGAATTGAAGTTGTCATCGAGCTCAGATCGACGAAGCGTCGAACTCAGTTCGAATTTCTCAAAGTTCAGGCTGACAAAGCGTCGACCTCGGTTCGACGATCTCTGAGCTCAAGTCGACGAGGCGTCGAACCCAGTTCGACGATCACTGAGCTCAGATCGACGATTTCTGTCCAAGCCAAATTCCAATATCTCTGAGCTCAGTTCGACGATAGTTGAGCTTAGATCGACGATTTTATTTTGAGATCGACGATTTCTGGAATTTTGTCTACTTGTTAAGGATTTTGTTGGGTATATTGGAAAATGTGTACCTGATTTGGAGAAGCCCAACCTAGCTCAATGATATACATCAAGGTGTATTTGATGTTGTTTTTGAGTTGACATGTGCAGGTGAAGAATTGATAAAGTATGCAGAAAAATTCTAAGTCCAAGTGTCGACACAGAGAAGGATGTGTCGACACATAGAAGAAATTGGTCGACACAACACTGGGAAGCAGTGTCGACACAGAGGAAGTGTGTCGACACATAGCAGTTAGTCTACAACTACACTGGGAAAAAGTGTCGACACAGAAGAAGTAAGTCGACACAACACTGGGAAAAAGTGTCGACACAGAAGAAGTAAGTCGACACAACACTGGGAAAATGTGTCGACACAGAAGAAAAGCGTCGACCTCAACATTGGGAAAATGTGTCGACACAGAAGAATATAGTCGACCTCAGGTTTGTCGACACCAGCAGGATGTGTCGACTCAGAAGAATATAGTCGACCTCAAGTTTGTCTACACCAGCAGAATGTGTCGACACATTGTGATTAAGTCGACACATTACAGCAGAGTTAAAAGAAGACTGTGTCAACACCTGAAGGCTAAGTCGACATTTACTAAGTTATGATTCTACAAACAACTGTGTCGACACACAGGACTTATGTCGACACACTGAAGAGTCAAGACCAAGTTATTTTCAGAAGAAGCTGTGTCGACTCAAAGGCAACTTAGTCGACATCACTGAAGACTGTGTCGACACCAAAGTCAATTGTGTCGACACAGATAGACAGATGGTCTCGACACTTTCTGACAGACTGTCTCGACAACTTGTGGTTCAAGACTAAGGCACAGGACTTGTTTGAAGACTTGACAGCTGTGGGTTGCCACCGGTTAACTGAAGCTGTCAGACTTGTCAGAAAACGGTTAGAAACCGGATCAGCCGGTTACTATGAAGAAAGTCTATAAATAGACAGATTCAGAAGGAGAAAAAAAAAACCTTTTTGGAAATACATTGTTGAGAATCAAAAAGTTGAGAAGGATTACGATCCAATTCATTTCAAGAAAGTGCTAGGCACTTAAGAAGATCTTCTCCGGAAGATCTAAGAAGACTATCTAAGGATAGATCAAAGAAGAGTTCTAATCAGAATTCAGAAGAATCATTCAAAGTGCTGGATAGAGAGAGATCAAGCCAGAATTTGAAGAAGAAGAAAGAAACCACTAGTGGATTCTCAAGAAGCTGTTTGGAAATCAACTCAGCTAAGTTCTTATTCAAGAAGCTTTGAAGAAAGCTCAGATACAGTTGATTTCATCAGCTGATCAAGAATTGTCTTGGCCTTTTCTCTCTCAATTTAGGCAAGACAGTTAGATAAACTTTTCTATATTTCTGTAGTATCTGTTTACACAGATCTGAGTTGTAAGCCAATGTTATAAAGGCTGAGTGTAGGAGTGTTGTACTCTGAGTGGTAGGGCTGTGTGCCTGAGTGTAGGAGAAGGGTCTTCTCTGAGTTGTAGGCCTTGGGGCAAGGCTGAGGTAGGGCTGTTGTGCCTGAGTTGTAGGAACCAGTTGGGTTCTGAGTTGTAGGATCTATTGATCTGAGATTAGTGGAAGTTTGGCCGAATCTAGCATACTGCTAGATAGGTGAAGGGGGAAAGTGGATGTACCCAGACCTTGGGGAACCACTATAAAACATTGTGCAATCTGTGATGTTTTATTTTCTGTGATTGCTGTGATTATTGTGATTAGCCATTAAGTTGAATTCTGTCTAAAAGTTTTTATAAACAAGTAGGACCTATTCACCCCCCCTCTAGGTGTTTAGGTTGTCTTGAAAGTTAAACTATCAAGTGGTATCAGAGGCAGGTTCCTCAAAAAGGACTTAACAGTCTGAGGTAGATCTGAAAGGCAGATTCAAGATTCAAGAAGATGGGTTCTGGAGAGAATCATAAGGAGCTAGGGTCTATGAAATTACCCATATGCAGGAAGGAAATCTTTGGGATCTGGAAAGAAAGAGTCAGATTGTTTATGGAAGCATCTGACCCAAGAATTTACATCACAGTACAGGAATGCCCCTTCATTCCAATGAAGGTATCAGTTCTTGATGCAAATATCCAAACTCCAAAGACTTATTCAGAAATGACCAAGGATGAAATCATCTTGGCAACCATGGATAAAAGAGCTCAGAACATTATTGTGAGTGCCATAGATGATTCAACATTTCAGAATCTGATTCACTGCAAGACCTCCAAGGAAATGTGGGACACATTGATTGTCTACATGGAGGGATCTGAAGAAGTAAGGCTGGATAGGAAGTCTATGCTAAATCAGGAGTATGAAAGCTTTAGACAAGGAAAATCTGATAGCATAACTGAGTGCTATAAGAAATTCTATAGGATTGTGAATGAGCTAATATCCTATAGAAGAGTCTTCAGTACATATGAACTGAATGACAAATTCTTAAGATCCTTATCAAAGGATTGGGATACAAAGATCTGTGTCATAAGAGAAGTGGCTAAATTGGCAGAGATATCTCCTCCAACCCTGTTTGGAAAGTTGCTATCCTATGAAATGCAACTAATGGTGAGGAAGGAGGAGGAAAGAAACTCATGAGGAGAGCTTAGAGAAAAGACTGTGGCATTCAATGCTGAAGCCACTAGAAAGAATAGGAGGATATCACCATCTCCTCCTAAGGAAGTTACAGAAGATAGTTCTGAAAGTTCAAACAAGGATTCTGAAAGCTGTGATTCAGATGCAGATTTTGCTGCATTCACAAGACAATTCCAGAGGTTCTTGAAGAAGAAGCAGTGGAAGTCTAGGCCTTCCCCATCACAGTAAGTTGATGACTATTATAAGAAGAAAAGGTCATCAAGGAATGAGAAGAGCAGATCAAAGCCCAGTAGAGCCACTACTTCAAAAATTATCTATTATTGTTGCAATAAGCCTGAACATGTAGTGGCTGATTGTCCTGACAAGAGAAAGGAATCTTCAGAAAAGAAGAAGACTTATCACAAAGGCAAGAAGGAGAAATCCTTTGTAGCAAAGAAAATAAGAGTCTGTCAGACCAGTCAACTTCAGAATCAGGATCTGAAGCTGAAGCATATATTGGACTATATGCTGCATCTGAGGAAGAGGAGTTTATGCAGTTGTTAGACTCCATCAATGAACATCAATGCATGGGGTTGATGACAAGATCAGAAGAGGACATATACCAGAATCAGTCTGGTCCTAATGAGGTAAAATGTCCTTCCAGTACATCTGTTTGTAGTACAAGTAAAGAATCAGCTACATCTGCATCAAGTGATGAAGATGCATCTGAATCTGAAGGAGATGTCTATCAATTGATAGACAAGTATGGGGACTTGTTGCAGGCCCTTAAGAAAAGCAAGAACCTGGTTAAAACTCAGGCTCAGGAAATTGCTGATCTAAGGGTTGCAACAACTGAGTTAGAAAAAGTCCTTGATCAAAAATTAAATGAAATTGCCAAGCTGAAGAATATAACTATTATTCAGATGGGCACAATTAATTATACCAATGATCAAGTGAAGAGTCTGGAGGCCAGACTTAGAATTGAAAGGGATTTAGTGGCTAGTTACTCTAAGCCAAAATCTGTCTTACCCTTGATAGATGAATTTGTCACTCAGAAGGGTAAGGCTGGATTAGGTTTTAAAGGTAACTCCAGGGCTGGCAGATTTAAGAGGAAAGGCAAAGCCCCTATTCAGCCACTAAACCTTTCAGTCCCCATAAAGTTTAGTAAGGAGAAAGTGCCTTCTAACATATATGATCATGAAGACATTCAAGGTCATATTAAGACTAATGTTCTGAAGAACAAGGGTGTTAATGCAAGCAGGCCTACCTATGGTCATAAACCCAATGGTTTTAAGAAATCAGTAGGTGAAGTTGCAACAGCACCAGCAATGAACAGATATTCTTCTAACAAGGATGTATCTAGATCTGGATACAATAAGTTTGAATGTTGGTGCTGTGGCAAGAGAGGCCATTTTGCATTAGACTGCTGGTATAACACAAGTGTTATAAAGAATAAGAGTCTACCTGTTAGAAGAGGTTATGATAACTTTATTAATGCTAACCTGAACCAAGGACCCAAGACTTACTTGGGTTCTAAGGGTAAGTAATTCTGTATTGCAGGTGAATCCAAGTAACCATGCCCCTATATGGTACTTGGATAGTGGTTGTTCCAGGCACATGACTGGAACAAAGGGGCTGCTGAAGGAGTATTCATCTGTCAAAGATGGACCTAAAGTGATCTTTGGTGGATCTGAGAAGGGAGTCATCAAAGGGTTTGGTAACATTTCTTCTAACCTAATTACTATCACCCAAGTGGCCTATGTAAAAGGTTTGAAACATAATCTAATAAGCATAAGCCAGCTGAGTGATTTAGGATATGACATTTCATTTGTTAAGGATGGATGTCATATCAAAAGGTCAAGTGATCAAGAGATCATTTTGACTGGGTATAGGAAGAGAAATGTATATTGTCTTAATTTTGTATGTGAGAATAAGGCTTCTCCCATCTGTCTTGTAGCTGATGACAATGCTTCTCATTGTGTTAAGTGGCACAAGAGATTGACTCATCTTAACTACAAGACAATTGGCCAACTCTTTAGCAAAGAGTTAGTGAGGAATGGTCCTCAAGTTAAGTGTATAAAGGAAGGGATATGCTCAGCTTGTCAAAAGGGCAAGCAGACAAAATCCTCATTTCAAAGCCTTGAAAACAAGGATTCTGTGAGGTGCTTATACCTCTTGCATATGGATCTTTTTGGTCCTATGCCAGTTCATAGTCTAGGTAGGAAGGTCTACACTTTTGTAGTTGTAGATGACTATTCTAGATTTACATGGGTGTTCTTTCTGAGACAGAAATCTGAAACCCCAAGTATCTTACTTAATTTTGTGAAGCAAATTCAGAATGAACTGAATAGTACAGTGGTCAAAATCAGAAGTGACCATGGTACTGAGTTTCAATCTGAAAGCATGACAAAGTTATGTGAAGACTTTGGGATTTTCCAAGAGTTCTCCTCATCTAGAACACCTCAGCAAAATGGAATTGCTGAAAGAAAGAATAGAACATTAATTGAAGCTGGTAGAACTCTATTGAGTGACACCTCTCTCCCAGAATATTTTTGGGCTGAGGCAGTTAACACTGCTTGTCATGTCATCAATAGGGCCTCTATCACCAAAAGCCACAGAAAGACTCCCTATGAGATTGTGAAAGGCAGAAAACCAAATCTATCCTATTTTAGGATCTTTGGTTGCAAGTGCTATATACTTAACAATGGCAAGTCATATTTGACTAAGTTTGCTGCCAAATCCCAGGATGGGATATTTGTTGGGTACAACACAAATAGTAAGGCCTATAGAGTCTTCAACTTAACTACTCAAGTTGTTGAAGAATCTGTGCATGTTGTATTTGATGAAACAAGATTAATCAATTGTGAGTTGTCTTGTAGATCAAATGACTCAACAGGTATAAGCAAGAGGATGGACAAGCTCTCCATTGCTGAAGCTTCAAAGGAAGATGGAGCATTGGAAAATGAAGGCTGCTGTCCAGGGGAAGTACAAGTGATAATGGAAGCTGATGAAAACCAAGAGGTTCAGCAGAATGAAGAAGCTGGAGATGCTCAACCTAAAGGGAATCTTCCTCCAGCTATAAGATATCTAAGAGATCATCCTGCTGATCAGATAATAGGTGATCCAAGACAAGGAGTGCAAACTAGAAGCAGAAATCAAAGCACAGTTTTGCATTCAAGTTTCTTGTCTCAGATGGAACCTAAGAAGTTTGAAGAAGCTATCCAAGACCAGCACTGGATTGATGCTATGCAAGAGGAGCTGAATCAATTCAGAAGGTGCAAAGTCTGGGAGCTTGTTCCTAAACCAAGAGGCCACAATATAATTGGCACTAAGTGGATCTATAGGAACAAGCTAGATGAGAGTGGGATAATAGTGAAGAATAAAGCAAGGTTAGTTGCAAAAGGATACAGGTAGGAAGAAGGGATTGACTTTGATCAAACCTTTGCTCCAGTAGCAAGGCTGGAGGCAATCAGATTGTTCCTTGCCTATGCAGCCTACCAAGACTTCAAAGTATACCAGATGGATGTGAAGTCAGCATTTCTGAATGGTGATCTTAAAGAAGAAGTATATGTAGAACAGCCATCAGGTTTTGTAGATTCTCTTAAACCTGATTCTGTGTATAAGCTTAGGAAAGCTTTGTATGGGTTAAAACAAGCTCCAAGGGCTTGGTATGAAACCCTGTCTACCTTCCTCATTGAGAATAAATTCTCAAGAGGAAAGATAGACAAAACTCTATTCCTTAGGGAATCAAAAGGTAAGATCATCTTAGTTCAGATTTATGTTGATGACATAATCTT
Source organism: Platanthera zijinensis (assembly GCA_039513925.1). Classification (NCBI taxonomy): domain Eukaryota; kingdom Viridiplantae; phylum Streptophyta; class Magnoliopsida; order Asparagales; family Orchidaceae; genus Platanthera; species Platanthera zijinensis. The sequence goes on along the minus strand of CM077078.1, from coordinate 53,803,105 downwards.
TGGATCTACTGAAAACAACCTTTGTAAAAAGTTTGCCAAACTTATGCAAGGGAAGTTTGAGATGAGCAGTATGGGAGAACTTAAGTTCTTCTTGGGACTCCAAGTAAGACAGACTGATGATGGATTATCCATATCCCAGTCTAAGTTCACCAAAGAATTAATTAAGAAATATGGTATGGAGTCATCCTCCACCATGAGAACTCCTATGGGAACAAGTATTCCTATATGCAAAGATGAGGCAGGAAAACCAGTTGATGAGTCATTGTATAGAGGAATAGTTGGGTCTCTACTATATCTTACTGCTAGTAGACCAGACATTATGTATGCAACATGTGTCTGTGCTAGGTACCAAGCCTGCCCTAAAGAATCTCATTATACTGCAGTCAAAAGGATTCTGAGATATCTAAAGGGCACTCCTAATCTAGGCCTTTGGTACCCTAGGAATAGAGATTTTCTACTAACAGGCTATTCAGATGCAGATTTTGCAGGATGTAGAGAGGACAGGAAAAGTACTACAGGTACTTGTCAATTCCTGGGAGGAAGACTAATATCATGGAGTAGTAAGAAGCAGACCAGTGTGGCAATTTCCACAGCTGAGTCAGAGTATGTTGCTGCTGGAAGCTGCTGTGCACAGCTATTATGGATGCAGCATCAGCTTAAGGATTATGGTATTCAGGTAAGTAGAACACCTCTTTTATGTGATTCTAAGAGTGCTATTTCTATTGCTAATAATCCAGTTTCTCATAGTAGAACTAAGCATATAGAAATCAAATACCATTTTCTTAGAGAACATGTAGAAAAAGGAGACATCTCATTGGAATTTGTAAAAACAGATTATCAAATAGCAGATGTATTTACTAAGCCTTTAGATGAAACCAAATTCAATAAATTCAAAATTGAATTAGGTATGTTAACCATTGATTAATGTATTAACAAAATCATTAACAATGCAATTGAAGTGGTATGTAAGTAAGTAAAAGTAATAACAACATAATCAAGTGTTAAAAAGGACACATTGAAGTAACACTTACAAGTGGTGTTGAACCAACAGAAATTGGCTAAGTAAGAATGTGTCGACACATTCAGTAATTATGTGCCGACTCAGAGAAATAATGTCGACAAGTCAGAAATATTGTATCGACACAGAGAATATGTGTCGACACTTAAGAGTTATATTGTCGACTTAACCAGAAATGAAATGTCGACTCAACCAGGATAATGGTGTCGACACTTACAGAATATGTGTCGACACTTATCCTTAGAGTCGACACAGAATTTCTGTCTATCTAAGGTGTCGATATAACCACAAATTGGTGTCGACACATAGTAGGCTGAAGTAATGTCGAGACAATAGAAGTTTGTGTCGACACATTCCGTCTGTGTCGACACATTTAGTCTGTGTTTGGCGCCTTTTGAACTTCTTTCAACAGAAGGTATAAATAGGTAAAAAACGCTTTCTGTCGACACGCTTCCAAGGTTTTCGAGACTAAAACCCTGTGTCGACAGTCTATCTTTCTCTCTTCTCTCAAGCTTTCTCGACAAATCGATGGCGCCAAGGATGGAAGACAACGTCAATGAGGGGTATGAGTTGGTGCGCTAGGCCTTTGCAGATGCGCCGCCAGATGTTCAAGGGGTTATCACCCTCCTCTCCGAGTCAGGGTTAGAATTTCTAATCTCAGAGCCAACAAAAATCTGGAAGAAGGAGGTGCACGAGTTCTTTATCTCTGCATCAGTCCACTCAACAGGCCTCAAGATTAAGTCCAATGTTCAAGGGACTAAGGTGAAGATTACTCCAAGAACTTTGAGAAAAATCTTTCAATTACAAGAAGTTGAGAATGAAGAGAAAGTTCCTAGTTCTAAGACAAGGGAAGCCCTTCAATGGTGTGGACTGGACATGAGTATGAAGATTAGAGCTGCATTCAACAGGAAGGGTATGAATCAGCAAGGGAAATTCTTATCTGAAGTTGTTGGAAAAGTAATCTTCTGCAAGACAGGTGGACATGATAGGATTTCTGCCTATATGTTCAGCCTTATGACCAGGATTGTTTTTACAATTCCTACTGATTGGTCAGGAGTACTCTTTGACAAGATCAAAGAAGGAATCAAGAAGCCCAACATGGCTAGAATCATGAGCTTATATCTCATTGGAGTGATCCCTGAAGTGATGCAGCAACTGCCAGGGACTAAGATCAATCATATGAGAAGGATGGATATGAGACTGTTCTCTAGGTGGGATAGGGTGCTGTCCAAGGATGTGCCTGAAGAGAGAAGGCCAGACACCCCTGTGAAATCCCCTACTCAAAATCAAGAAAATGAACAACTACAAGAAGACCCACTGAGGACACAGGTTGAAGAACAGCTTGACTCAACTATAGTCCAGCAAGTGTCAACACCTGCACAGATGCAGGGGGAGCAAGTTTCCACTCCTGCTCAAAATGTATCTGCACCTGATCAGGTACATGTGTAGGGGGAGCTAATGTATTTTACTATAAAAGACTTTGCTCATATTCTTATTAATGCACAGGTTCAGAGGGAGCTAGTGTCCACTCCTCCTCTAGATACTACAAATACTGAAGTACAAGTGCAAGAGGAAGCACAGTTAAACTTATCTCAAGATTTAACTGCTGCAGAAGTTACAGCTCAACTGGAATTTACTCTGGAGGAGTTATTCCCTGATGATGATAATACTACTGATAAAGTAGAAGGTGGACAAGAAATTGAGAAGTCAATAGGTATGGAAATTGATCAGGAAGCTGCAGTTGAGGCACAAGTTGAGGGGGAGCCAGTGGCTGTTGAAGCTGAGCAACAGGTCACTGGGACAGATACAATTCATCCTCCTCAAGAAAGAATTCATTTAGATACTTCATCTGAAACTGACACTGAAGGAGCCAGGATGGCAAAGAAAAGAAAACTTGTTGTCTTTAAGAGAAGAAGCAAGAATTATAAGCAGGCTTTACAAACAACACCTCCACAAGTATCTCCAGCCTTTGATTATAACAAATTTATGGTGGATCTACAGGTAAAATTGGATGAACAAAGGATGGCACTGGAAAAGTATGTTGATGAAAATAGCAAGTCACTTCAGTTTGACTTAGCTCAGGATATCAAGTCCATCCAGTTTCAAGTCAACATGCATAAAAAGGAAATGACAGATTGCTTCCACAAGGGTGGCAATGCTGTGGTTTATCTAGCTCAAAAACAGGAGGCTATTACTACAAAGGTGGATGACATTGCTTTGAAGCAAAGCTATGTTTTGGAAAACCAGCTCAGAATGAATGATAATTTAACTGAATCTCATAATAAGATCATTGAGGAGGTAAAGAAGATTGTTCCAGGTCTGCCTGCAGATAGAGCCAAAGAAAGGGAAGAATTTGAAAAGAATTTTCAAGCTGCCATTGCTTCTGTTAAGACAGCCATCACAACCTCTCAAAAAGAAATATCTGAAAAGCTTCAAAAGTTAAAACCATTTTTTAAAGAGGGTGTGAATTATTTGGATGGCCAAATAAGATTTCAAAAGGAAGATCTAAGAGATCATGTATCTAGAGAAGCCATAAAGGGGGAGAGGATGCTAATTCATGCAGGCTCAGAGCACTCCAAATGGGTGACCAATAGTATCCGAGCCACATTGGGATATCCCCCATTGTATGATGATGCTATGGTGGCTGAGTCAGGAATACAAACAAATCTACTTGAAGGCAATCAACCTGAGATTGCCCAAGTCATTTACCCCCCTCCAGATTTTGACATGATTGATCAGCAGGTTCAAGGCATGTATAGTCCTCCAAAGGAGGTTACTAATATTGTCATTGGGAAGGTTGATAAGCCAGAGGCTACTCTGAAAGAACAGCAAGATGCTCTATTAGCAAAGAAGAGATTCAGAGAGCAGGCTGCACTCAAGCCAGACTATGAGCAGTGGAGTCCTACTTCAAGGAACATAATACTCACTGCATGGAAAGCTGTATAAGACAAAGTTCATGAGAGAGGGAAGTGGTACAATGAGATAGAATGGCAAAAGTATGAGGCAAGACAGGAAGCTATAGTACAATTCAGAAGGAAAGCTAAGCTGGGGAGGCTGACACCAGATGCTAAGGAGCCAAGCAAATACTTTCCAAAGCCTTTTCACTATTTTGAAAGGCAAAGGATCAAGGAAGAAGCTCAGAAGAAAGCTGATCAAAAAGGAAAGAAGATAGCTGAAGAATCAGAAGCTCCTGTGACAGCTACAATTCAATCTGGCAAAGGGATTATCATAAGAGAGCCTGATCAATCCTGATTATGTTTTTAGTTCTTCATAATGTTTTTGTAATGTTGTGATGTGATCATTAAATGTAAAACAATGTAATCAAACATTACCCAGTTATAAACAAAATGTTGATTGGCATGTTATAATGTTCATTCTGTGATGGATTATTTTTTTATATTTTTGTTTATATGAATTATTCCTGTTATGTCACATATCATCAATTTAGTACTGTTTATAAATGGTGTATATCATTGGCTATAAGAGTTATGACTTCTCCAAATAGGGGGAGATTGTTGGGTACATTGGAAAATGTGTACCTGATTTGAAGAAGCCCAACCTAGCTCAATGATATACATCAAGATGTATTTGATGTTGTTTTTGAGTTGACATGTGCAGGTGAAGAATTGATAAAATATGCAGAAAAATTCTAAGTCCAAGTGTCGACACAGAGAAGGATGTGTCGACACATAGAAGAAATTGGTCGACACAACACTGGGAAGCAGTGTCGACACAGAGGAAGTGTGTCGACACATAGCAGTTAGTCTACAACTACACTGGGAAAAAGTGTCGACACAACACTGGGAAAAAGTGTCGACACAGAAGAAGTAAGTCGACACAACACTGGGAAAATGTGTCGACACAGAAGAAAAGCGTCGACCTCAACATTGGGAAAATGTGTCGACACAGAAGAATATAGTCGACCTCAGGTTTGTCGACACCAGCAGGATGTGTCGACTCAGAAGAATATAGTCGACCTCAAGTTTGTCTACACCAGCAGAATGTGTCGACACATTGTGATTAAGTCGACACATTACAGTAGAGTTAAAAGAAGACTGTGTCGACACCTGAAGGCTAAGTCGACATTTACTAAGTTATGATTCTACAAACAACTGTGTCGACACACAGGACTTGTGTCGACACACTGAAGAGTCAAGACCAAGTTATTTTCAGAAGAAGCTGTGTCGACTCAAAGGCAACTTAGTCGACATCACTGAAGACTGTGTCGACACCAAAGTCAATTGTGTCGACACAGATAGACAGATGGTCTCGACACTTTCTGACAGACTGTCTCGACAACTTGTGGTTCAAGACTAAGGCACAGGACTTGTTTGAAGACTTGACAGCTGTGGGTTGCCACCGGTTAACTGAAGCTGTCAGACTTGTCAGAAAACGGTTAGAAACCGGATCAGCCGGTTACCATGAAGAAAGTCTATAAATAGACAGATTCAGAAGGAGAAAAAAAAAACCTTTTTGGAAATACATTGTTGAGAATCAAAAAGTTGAGAAGGATTACGATCCAATTCATTTCAAGAAAGTGCTAGGCACTTAAGAAGATCTTCTCCGGAAGATCTAAGAAGACTATCTAAGGATAGATCAAAGAAGAGTTCTAATCAGAATTCAGAAGAATCATTCAAAGTGCTGGATAGAGAGAGATCAAGCCAGAATTTGAAGAAGAAGAAAGAAACCACCAGTGGATTCTCAAAAAGCTGTTTGGAAATCAACTCAGCTAAGTTCTTATTCAAGAAGCTTTGAAGAAAGCTCAGATACAGTTGATTTCATCAGCTGATCAAGAATTGTCTTGGCCTTTTCTCTCTCAATTTAGGCAAGACAGTTAGATAAACTTTTCTATATTTCTGTAGGATCTGTTTACACAGATCTGAGTTGTAAGCCTATGTTATAAAGGCTGAGTGTAGGAGTGTTGTACTCTGAGTGGTAGAGCTGTGTGCCTGAGTGTAGGAGAAGGGTCTTCTCTGAGTTGTAGGCCTTGGGGCAAGGCTGAGGTAGGGCTGTTGTGCCTGAGTTGTAGGAACCAGTTGGGTTCTGAGTTGTAGGATCTATTGATCTGAGATTAGTGGAAGTTTGGCCGAATCTAGCATACTGCTAGATAGGTGAAGGGGGAAAGTGGATGTACCCAGACCTTGGGGAACCACTATAAAACATTGTGCAATCTGTGATGTTTTATTTTCTGTGATTGCTGTGATTATTGTGATTAGCCATTAAGTTGAATTCTGCCTAAAAGTTTTTATAAACAAGTAGGACCTATTCACCCCCCTCTAGGTGTTTAGGTTGTCTTGAAAGTTAAACTATCAGATTTCAAATCAGAGCATTTTATGAAGAAAATTTCTAGCCGTTATAATAAATATGGAGCAAGTTTCAAGGAAACAAAGAAGGAATGTTTTTAGTTTCTTTCCTACAGAAACAGTTGACAATTAAGGAAAGCATTTATGACTTTGCTAACGGCTATTATCAAGATTTGACGACTGGAGTTCTTATTATCATCATTCGGAGAGAGCACGAACACACACAGTAGTATACTCAGAACACATACAGAGACACAGAGAAAGAAAAATAAGATCAATAACTCAGAAAACAGAACAAGTTTTCTTTTTGATTCCTGCTGATTAAAAGTCTTCATCATTCACACTCCAGACAACAAACATTTCAGTTTTTGCTGAAATCATCTAGTGCTGGAGCAATCATTTCATTGAAGACCTATCACCCTTGCAAAGCTTCCAGTTCATGAACTTCTACTACATCTCAGGGAGAGCTTTGACAATATCTCATCCACTAGTGCTTCTCTTTGATAGTTGACAGAGAAGACAACTTCACCCCTTTTCCTTTCCTGTAAAAGGGTTTTTAAACTCCATTCAAAAGTTTTGCTTTGTTTCCTGAGACTTGATCAAAACTCAGTTGTGGCAAGACACCTGATCAAAAAATCTGGTTTGGTTTTTGAGCACCTGATCAAAAGCTCATTGGCGCCCAGAACACCTGATCAACTCATCCTGTAGTGGATTCCTACCAAGGGTGGTAGAAGAGTGGATGTACCCAAGTTTTGGGGAACCACTATAGCTCCTTGTGTCTTTTGGATTGCTTGTTCTTTCTTGTGCTGTGTACTGTGAATTTATCCTTTTGTAGTTGTTTTATTTCAGTTTCTGCTTAGCACTCTACACTTATAAAATCAAGTCTTCCACTGCTAGAATAATTTTTATATTTGCAAAATTATTTTAAAACACTCTATTCACCCTCCTCTAGAGTGAATGATTGATCTTACCCTCACTTTCAACATAACATATACCAGTAGGTCCGGCCGGGGCCCGACGCCATATACTACGGACAGACTGGTTGGTTACTTATTGAAACCATTCAACCAATCACAACGCCCTACACAGAGCACATATCAGAAGCAAATTATTAAGTTGCAAGATAAAAGAACCCAGCCAAAGCATGAATTTCCACTACAAAAGACCCATAGGAATGAATAATACAACAAACGATGGCCTTATGGCCTTACAAGTATTTGCTTAATAAAAGTGTTTTCCAAACCTCGGCACGCAGGCCGCTCATACATGAGTACAAAAGAAAACACTCAAAACTTGGCCTTCGAGGGCTGGCACAACAACTTGGGCTTTAGCCAGCTATTTGCCACTCGGCTCCGCAGCACCTGCAAGCAATAATCCACCGCTTGGTGGTAAACAAAAGCAACGGTCAGCTATGCTGACCCAATTATAACGACCTCGCCCCTAACTCGGGGCGGCGATGCTCTTCCATGCATTTTGTTAGCATAAACAAGTGGTATAGTGTAAACACACACTTCAACACAGGAACAGGCACGCACACCCACACACCTCGTGCACTTAGGGCACATTCACGGCGAACCGGCCAACGTCGCGTCAATTTAAGCCATAGACGTTCCCGTCTCACCACCATCCCTTGGACGGCCAACCAAATGAGCATTTTGTCTCCCTGGCATTGGTCACGTCAATTTAAGCCATAGACCGTCGAAGACCCTCATCTATGCCAACGGTTCCGCCGAACGACATAGATCGGGTACGGTTCCTCCTGACCCGTGCTCATACCGCAACGTTATGTTCAAGTTGGCTCCCCGGCCACCATGTTGGCAATATCCCGCATTTGCCCAGTTTTTATGGTACACCTTGGAGTTAGTCCCCAAGGCTTCCTGTTGCAATCTACCTCGTAGAAAACCCGAAAACAAACATTCACTCAGAGTCTTCTCCGGTTATTATGCAATGCAACATCACCGATCCAGACCAACATGTCCTGATAGGCTTCACACATCATCCATATGTCCATTTTCGCATACGGACTCTACAAAAGAGGACTTTACATATCTACCCCAAGGAACGCCTGAACTCATCGCACACTCGCGTGAGAGGGCTTCCTATGCAAAGGAAAAGAGGACTTCACATGCCCTAGGATGAGAATCGTTACCCTAGCGTTCTTCCTCGGTGCCATGAAATCTATGCAGATGGAAAGCACCGTAATCTCCTTGCCTCCGCGGATCCGAAGTCGGCTCGCGATTTAGAGCTCAGATGCTCCGCCGGTGACTGGATCTAGCTCCTCCTCCTCCTCCTTGCTCTCCCTTCTCTCTAGACTTTAGAGAGAGATAACCTAAGTGAAAATAAGGGTTTCTCAACCCTATTCCCGGTTTGACCTCATCAGGAACAAACCCCAGCCCTTGGATCCCAAGCCAAGGAAACGGACGACCACGATTTAGGCTGAAAATAGAAAATTGTGGCCGAACACGGGTTGCAACACGGCCGTGTGCATGGCTGTGTCACTCATTCGCCGTCACCAAAAATTACCGACCAGAACACGGCCTCTGACACGGCCACCGACACGCCCGTGTCACAATGTGACACGCCCGTGTCACAATGTGACACGCCCGTGTCACAATATGACACGCCCGTGTCATGGCCCGTGTCAAGGCCCGTGTGCAAAATCCACGATTCTCCCGAGAAGGACATGGCCATGTGACACGCCCGTGTCACATGCCGTGTGCTAGACACGCCCTGGGACACGCCCATGTCCCAGGCCATGTGATCTCCTTAGCACAAAACGCCGCATGACCCGAGGAGGACACGACATTCGACACGCTCGTATCGAATTGAACACGCCCGTATCGGACCCGAACACGCCTGGGCTCAGGCCGTGTACCCCTCACTCAACGATCGTTGAGTGTAAGGCTCTGAGTGGATGACACGCCCTGAGACACGTTCATATCCCAAGTCGTGTCACCTCTAGCAAAACCCAGATCTAGCTAAAAATGTCACCAGTCCCTCTTTTGAGTTTCGGGGCATTACACAGACGTTCTCGGACGCTGCCCGGATGTTGGGCACAATTGTAAGGCGCGTAAGAGATTCTCCGGCAGGGACTTGCGAAATGTGTCACACATAGGATGCCTTTTGGAGTGGCCAGCGACACATCTTCTTCTCTGGAGCATTGTGGACTTAGACAAATTCTCGGATTGCTCGACGGGAGGAGACTAGCCGTAGGAGGATTTTCACAGAGCTCCGGCCTGATGAAGAAGAAAGTCTGGAGGAGGAAAGTTAGAAATGTGAGGGGTCTTTGGGCCTTTTTATAGGCCTCGGGTAGTGGTTAAGGTAGTTATGCGGCTATCTGTACACCATAACCAACCAAATTACTGAGTCTAGATCTTATTTAGTACAATTTTTAATGTGCGTAATTCTCATGATATTTTTTTATACGCACACTGTTATTAATTAAATGATTTTTTCCACTAACGATGGTGGTTACGCTGGTGGTTACGTTGGTGTTTACGTTGGTGGTTTTCCACGTAATGGACGACAATGATCGCGATGGAATGATCAGATGGTGGAGAGGGCGTTGCCATTAATAGCTCACGGGCGATAAGCACCGACAGCTGGCGCCCGTCGGGGGAGGAAAAAGGGTCGTGGCAGGTCGCGAGCGAGCAAAGTGGGGCGGCCGACCTTGGTGTCGACCGCGCCTTGTAGTCGCGGCGTGCAAGACGGTCGGCCGACCACGGTTTCGGCAACAACTTGCGGTCGCGGCGCTAGCAGCCCAAAGCGAGTGTGGTCAGCTAAACACGCCCGACTAGGGAGGTCGAGCGGGGTTGGCCACACCCCGTGGCATCGGCCACTCCCCGAGGCCGCCGGCTTGCAGCCATAGGGAGCAGCTGCGACCGGCCCCGGATGCTATCCGGGGAGGCAAAGAGCAGTGTCGGTCGCCACTCGCGGTCGCGGCCCTTGGCCATTTTCTACGGTCGTGACCTTACGGCCGCAAAAGGGGCGATGCCCGCCGGCCGGTAAGCCAGTGGCGGTACCGGCCGTGCTTGGCGGCCGCGAACTCGCCGCCACAAGGTACGGCCATGGCTGACTGTAAGGGTGGCTGGGAGCATCCCAGGCTCCCAACCTGGGAGGGATCGGTCGCCAGGGCGACGACGACCGGATGTTTTGGCCGGCTGGGGGCGGTTCGTGCGTGAGGTGGGATCTCGTGCGTGGATCGCATGGGGATTGGGCGCATCAATCATGCGCGTGGTGGTTACCCCATGACCTCCCACTATATTAGTGGTGGTGATAGAGGTTCGGCTAATCGCACACAAGATTTCCAATAAATGATACCTGGTCCCATCATTTGTCCATCAAAGTCTTCGATATTCAGAGTTTGAGTGAGAGAAGAGCGAGGAATTTGCTTGAGTCGGAAATGTGGTAATCATGGTTGGACCAAATGGAATGGTGTCGAAAAATGCAAGTGGTGGTGGTGGGAACACCGGGTACAGTGGGAAGGGGTGGCGGGGCAGAGTGAAAATTCATGCAAGTTACGGGATTCACCCACACTCGCGTGTATGCGCACACGTGCAGTTGATGCACGGGGTGAACCTTTGCACACTACGCGTAGTGCGCGTCCGTGTGCTGTGCGCGCTGGTGTCTTACCCGCGCGCCACGCGCGGGCCTACGGGTTTGCTCGTGCGAGTCTGCGCGCGTATGCGGGCCTGCACATCTGTGGTGGTTCCCCATGAGCACGCACGTGGCCTTGCACTTGTGGCTTGAACGGGGGGGGGGGGGGGGGGGGGGGGGTGCTTCTTTATGTGAGCTTGTCGTGCCTATGAAGTGGTATGAACATTTTTTGACCCTTTTATTTTTCTTGCCAGATTCCAAAACATAATGACCAATGTCATCCCATGCGACTGCGCTCCTCACTTATCACTGAGCAGATTGTAGTTTGGAGAAAGTGGAGCGGGACACATTCTGATCTTGAGGTGAGGATACCACATGTTGAGGAGAGAGTTCAGAATCTGCTAAAGGGTTGGCTGACGCTATGCAAGACGATACTTAGGTTTGGATTCCACCTTCCGTTGTGCAAGGAAGTGAACGATATTTTGAAGTTCTACGACATTCCTATATCTCAATTTACTCCTCTTAAGATAACAAGCATCATGGGTCTGGTCGTATTTTTCAAGTAGCATGACTCGAGATTTTCTTTGGACCTATTTCAGAGAATGGTGCGAGATTCGAGTCGACGGCGGCGGGCGTGTTGATATTTACATTAACAAAAGTTGACTTGATTTTTAAAGTCGTACGGATCATCGTCATAAAAAAACCTTGTTTAGCTACGTTCAGAATTCCTAAGGCTTTTCGAAGCTTTGGAATTCTCTTCCTGATCACTATCGTTGTGTGAAGGGCGAGAGCGGGATTTTACTCCAATGTTGGGGTTTACGGAGACTCGAGAGCCGGAGAACCGTCTCTTTGGTATTTACTTGTTCGTGGAGGAGGAATTCTCGTTATTGTGTGGGCTTTTTGTTGATCCTGAGCGTGAAACTATAGTGCCACTGGTTTGTGACTGTAAGAGAAAGCTTGTGTTGAAAGGCGGCAATGATGTAGATGTGGAGCCCCGATCTTCTTCTTAGTAGAGAGATTGTCAGGTTGAGTAGGTCCTTTGCAGCTCCAAAGATGAGACTATGCTAGTCGATCCTGACCTTGAGGTCCTGGGGTCTTCTGCCCCCCATGCTCCCCCCAGCCCCCTACAGTGGCTCCTGTGCCTTAGACAGTGAAAGAGAAATACATGTCTTCGTCCTTGAAGGCTATGAGCAATGCAGTGAGTACACTCTTTTTTATGGTTTGTGGTTTTGTTATTTTGTATAGATATGACTTGTTCCTTTTTGTTGTAGATTGAATCTCAAGCTAATATAGCGCTCATATGGAACGATCACTGCATTGATATTTGGCACTTCCGGAGAAGCTCCGAGAAGCTGTGAACTCTCTTTTTGAATTGAGAGAGGAACGAGAACAAGATATATCTCACTTTCAGCAAACTGTCAAAGTTAAAGGCAGAGTTTGGGGAGTCACGGGCGGCGCTACGGACAAAAAAAGTTTTAGTGGAGAAGACCACATGATTGCCGTGTAATACACATGAAGAGACTTCTCGTTTGGATGCTGAGCTAGGGGCTTCAAAGGCTGAGGTGGAGCGACTCTCTTCTGAAGATCGGGGTGCATAGCTTAAGGTCACGGGGCTTTTTCGAGTACAGAGATTCTCTGGACTATTTGCGCGACCATTGCTTACTTGGCAAGAAAATCCTAGATGAGGTCTGAACAAGGGAGGTGGAGCCCCAAATTGAAGATTTACGGGAGGTTGATCTTAGGTGTAGAGTGTCGAAGGCTCTTCAGATGGTGGCCAGGAAGCTGGAGTGTTACGTGTCCGGTCTTGGCTTTGACGATCTCTCCGAGGACGATGGTGTACAACCCCAGGTTCGCTGAGTGGGCCCCTTAGAGAGTCCCAGGGGCTAGAGGGCTCCCTGGCTCATGGTGGCCTATCAGGCGAGTGAGGCAGGTGAGTGGGGTCGTTGGGCCTGCACTCGCCCCGAGTCCCAGGACTCGCGCGCACCATAGGCAAGTGTGATAGATAGTAAGCACTCGTTCATGGTGGCATTGGGGGCAGTGAGCGAGTGTTAGTATCATCGGGCACTCGCCCTCGACCAGGCATAGGAGGGTGCTCTTCTTCTCACCTAAGCATTCGCCTCACCCTCGCAGAGTTATGTTTTGGCCTGCTATTAGCCATTCAGAACAACGGAGTTACGCTGTTGGTAGACCAATTCGGGCTGCGTATAGCAATTCTGAACAGCGTAGTTACGCTGTAGGCAGACCAATTCGAGCTGCATATAGTAATTCTGAATAACGGAGTTACACTGTTTGTAGGTTAGACTTGGAATTCTATAAATAGATCATGTCGGTACCTTTGGAGGGGATCTAGTTCTTTTGACTTCTTCCTCCTCGGGTTATTTTGGGTTAGCTGCAAAAACCTTCTAAGGTGCCCATCTCAGCTTTTGGTTAGGGATGGGAAGTTAAGATCTTCCGGGTGTGTGGTGAGACCTTCACGCTGTAACCCAGGGTCAGTTTTCTAGTTCCAAATGTCTAGTCCAGAGTGCAAGTTCGGGAGAAGTAAGTGCAAGCTACCCACTTGTGTCCGAACTCTCGTTGAGACCAAGTTTTGGCTTCAACAGATAGCTCAGGCTATAATTCTAATGTAAATGTAGTAGGCGAGCAGAGGTATAGCCTTTGAATCTTTGTGTATGTTTTTTTTATTAGTTGTGTTTGTATGTTCCCATCACTGCATGACGGACTTGTATATGTGCTTATGTACTTTCTGTTGCTTGTATTTATTGTCCCATGTCGTTCTGCGGCAGGCTTGTAGTTCTTATCCTTGTACTATGTAGTGGCTTTCTATTAGCGACACTTCAGGCGCTTTTTTATATCACACCTTTGTTTGTTAGTTTTTCTGGCATTAAGTTCTTACTTTGATATTGATTGAGCTTGTGTGGTAATGATACCGTCATTTCGTGTGTTCACAATCCTCTTTCTTAAATATTTGAAACTGAAGGACAAGACCCAGACGGTTTCGTAACCTCCTATCGGGGCAAGGGGTGAACCCCACCAGTTATGTAGTAAGTAGTTAGAGTATCGAATCAGGGGATGTCGCTGATCAGTTGACAGTTAAAGGATGAGACTTGATGATGTCTCAATCCCTACAAAGGCAAAGGGCGAGCACTTCTAACCAAGCAGAGATTAAGATATTTGAATCAGGGAGTGTCGCTAATTATAGTAAAGTACTAACTTTCGAGCAAGGGCAACTGCGAGGGGGTAGGCCCTGACGGTGTCGTGACCTATCACGAGAGAGAAGTGCTAAACTTCGATCCAGGGCAATGAGAGGTCACTAGGGCAAGGCCCTAGAGACGACATGAGGTAGGACCTACTAGCCATTTGGCGCCTGCAAGGGGGGATTGCTCTGGCGTCACCGTGACCTACCATGAGGGAGAAGAGCAAACCATCGATCTGGGGCAGTGAGAGGTCACTTGGGCATGGCCCCGACGGTGTGTCCTTACCGCGGGGGCAAAGGGCGAACCTTCGATCCGGGACAAGTAAGGACTATTGTGATGTTGACTGTTGACGATTGGACGTGTGAGATTCAAGTGTTCCTTTGGAAACATAGTTAGGAGCAAACAAAAATATTGCATTAAAAAATGTAGCGTACGTGCACAAGCATATAGTTGCATCATTGTTCTTGTAAAATATAGTAAATAGTAGAAAATTAAAGATAGAAACTTGTAAGCAAGAATATAGTAGGGTGTTTCCACCCGATTCCTGGTCTTTCTTTAAGCGCTTCTCAAGTGTTGGTTACTCTAGGACGCACAACTGCTCCTCGTTTGGATTGCATTTGTCGTAGATAGCATAAACGAGTGACCTCATGATTTCCTCGTACAACCCCGATTCCTACGAGGGTGACGAATTTCATCGCCAAATGGTAGGCCCTAGGTGGTGGTTGTGATAGTTATACTGCTATCCGCTTACCGTAACCACCTGAATTACTGGGTAGATCATATTTAGTATAGTTTTAAATGCGCATAATTCTCATGATATTAATTATACGCACATTGTTATTAATTAAATGATTTTCCCCGCGAACGATGGTGGTTACGCTGGTGGTTACGTGGGTGGGTAACCGCATAACGGACAGCGATGATCGCGATGGAATGATCAGACGGTGGAGAGGGCGTCTCCATTGATGGCACACGGGCGAAGAGCCCCTGGCGGCGGGCGCCCGTTGGGGGAGGAAGAAGGGTCGCGGATGGCGGAGTGGCCGGCCACGGGCAAGCAAGGTCGGGTGGCCGGCCACGGGCAAGCAAGGCGGGGTGGCCGGCCTTAGCTTCGGCCATGCCTTGCGGCCGCGACGCGCAAGGCGGGCAGGCGGCCACGGTGCCGGCCGCGTATGGCGGCCGCGGACTTGTGGTCGCTAGGCACGGCCATGGCCGACCGTGAGGCTGGCCGGGAGCGTCTCAGCCCGAGAGGGGCCGGACGTCGAGGGGTGGCAGCGGACGGCCGTTTGGGATGGTCGTGGGCGGTTTGTGCGCGAGGAGGGATCTCGCGCGGGGATCGGGCGCGCCAATTGCGCGCGTGGTGGTTACCCCATGATCCCCCACAAGATTAGTGGGGGTGATGGAGGTCCGACTAATCACACACCGGATTTCATATAAATGATATTTGGCCCCATCATATATCTATACAATATTAAAAGGGGAAAACATCCTTTGATTAAACTTTCACTTTCCCATTTTACTTCTCTATATTAATTTTTTTTTAGTTTTTAAAATTTGTGTTTTTTATTAAAATTTTAAAATGTAATCTCATATAGATAAAGTATTCTACCTACAATAAAAAAAATGTTCTTCCCGCCCATTGCAAACTCATGTGCATACAACAAGATTGAGCGACGAGCGCACAACACTTGTGAGTTTGCGAGTGGCGGAAGCACTGTCGCACCGGGACAATGCCGTGGCCAAAATATTGTCGCGTGGGGCATGGGGTCCCTTCCTATACTATCACAGTTGAGGTACTGTCACGGTTGGCCGTAGGAACTTGTTGCGGTGGCCGTAGGAACAAAATCCCCCGTATCTCTCATTCATAATAATAAAAAGAGAAAAAGTCAGAACTGCTGTCTTCTTTCAAGTGTAAAGGCAAATAAAGAAACTAATAATTATTATTAAAAGAAAAAATAAAATCGAGAAGGGAAGAAGTCAGTAGGAATCTAAAAGGGGCAAAGGGCGCACTTCTTGATCCAGCAGACGAGCAGTGGACGGCTATGATGAACGGAGAACTCATTGCATAGCTTTGGGGGACAAAATCATAGCGCTCCAAGGTGGGAATATTATGCGAACAACTTTCTGTTTTGCAGCATCTTCACTACCTGTTTGATTTTGCTTCTTATTTGAATTTTAATTAATCTATACATTTGATTTTATGGACAGAGCTCTTTAGTATCTGTTTGGGAGTCCCGCGGCCTTCCCGCAGAAGTGTATTATTGTGGGTCTAACACAGAGCTCTTTAGTATATCTGTTTGGGGGATCCGGATTCTCTGGAGTTCCTATTTGAACTTCAGGGGGTGGAGTTCCGATTTTGCGAATAAATGAGGCAGAATCAGAAAAATTGATTAACATGAAAGTTGTAGATATCCCCGAGACGAATAACTTTTATGTTGAAACCTTTTTGATTTGAAGTCGTTTAGACTTCCGATTTGGGCCCGAAAAAATTCTGTCCGAAAATAATTAAATTTAATTATTTTCGGACAGAATTTTTTTGGGGCTCAAATCGGGGGTTTAAACGACTTCAAATCAAAAATTGTTCAACATGAAAGTTATTCGTCTCGGGGATATCTACAACTTTCATGTTAACCAATTTTTCTGATTCTGCCCCATTTATTCGCAAAATCGAAACTCCACCCCCTGGAGTTCAAATAGGAACTCCAGGGGATCCGGATCCCCTGTTTGGGAGGCCCGCGGCCTTCCCGCAGAAGTGTATTATTGTGCGTCTAACACACAAAAATGTGTGCCAGAGAAGATCCGGCCTTAAAATCGGTAGTCCAAAAGTTTAAAGTAAACTGAAAATTACAGCAAAATTCGGTAGAATTTGCTATTTTTACTGTCGGATTTTCTCTAATATACAATCCTATGTGCGTCAGATGCACCCAAAAAAAATACATCCCCTCCCTCCAGTGAAGATTGTCCGTGACATTTTGCTCCTCTGCCGCTACCTGCTTCACAAAGAAATTATTAACTAAATATTCTTTAGTTAAGTTTTTTAAATAAATGTTCGGCTAAATATATAATATTGATGAGACAACAAACGGTTTACATTCATTATTGATGGGGATGAGGCTCTATTTAAAGTCTTGGGTGTGCATTTAACCACTTCCCTCATGATTTCGCCTATTGTGTAGATCATGAGTTTGACCGGTCAAACCACTCCCCATGATCTCCTTCACAATAGGAGAAATCATGTGTGCCTCACCTTCAATAACTGCCGCCGCCCGCCACCGCTGACAACCACCGCCGCCGATCGCCGTCGCCGCCGACCGCCGCTGCCGCCGCCCGCCGCCGACCGCCCGCCGCCACCGATCGCCACCGCTACTTGCAGGTTGGCCACCGTCCGATCACTACAGAACATCCATCGCCGTCTGATCTACAGGTAACCACCCACTAACCATCAAGTTAGTGGGTGGGCCCACCAAAAACCACCTCCTGGTGGCTATAAAAAGACCCTCAGGCCTCCTCATTTCTCACTTTTTTGTTCTGGAGTCTTCTTCTTCCTCAGGCCAGAGCTCTGCTGAACTCCTCCCTCGGATCATCTTCAAGCCGCCTACGAGCCGATGGAATGCCCAAGTCCTCAAGTGTGCCGAGAAGGGAAGAAGACGACCACCACCAACGCTCAAGCACACCAGCCACCAAGTTAGCATCTAGCCCTTCCTCGGCGCAGCTTGTTGCCCGTTGCGAGTTAGAAATTCTCTCTCATCTCCAAGTTATAACGAGGAGCGGTCTGTCTCCCTCGATTCTCAAAATGTATTGTAACCGCAACCTGATAGTGGATTTTAACCGACACAGATCCGGTCACGTGGTTTTTTACCCAATTGAGAGGTTTTTCTATGTTAAAATCTATTGTGTCAACTTTATAGTTTCATTGACTGTGTGCGCGCTCGACCGTTCTGAGAGCTAAGACGGTCCAAGAATTCCGGCCCGACCGGGACATCGAGTTAGTCCGCAACAGTTTGGCACCGTCTGTGGGAACCATGATTCCCAACATTCTTCAGAAGTCAAGACCTCCCTTTTTGCAACATCCAAGCTTCGCTTCACTGGCGAAAAGAAGCACCCGCACAGCTGAAGGATCCGTCCCAGAAGGACACACTGAGCCAGCACGCTCTCACTCTCTGGTGGACGTGTCATTGACCGATGAGGCCTCTTTCACGCCTGTCACCGCCCTCGAGGGCGAGTTGGACAAATGGAGGAGCAGCAAACTGCAATGCTTACTCTACTCAGGAATCTGGGAGCGCCTCCTGCTCCTCCTCTAGCACCAGTTAACCTGCCTTGCCAAATCATGGTAGGGTGCAGGAATCTCCAAGATAAGAGGCGCCCGAGGAATACTCTGACGCCGCCAGCTCCACTCACCAGGCTCGTAGAGGAACAGAAACTGGGTGACACCGCCACAACTGGGGAGACGACGCTCGACTTCCCCTACTCGAAAGGTTCACCCGGGAAGAAATTAGGGAGGTGATCGCAAAAGAATACCGGCAAGCCGGCCGACGGGATATTCATACTCGTCATCACTCTGCCAAGGCTCCTTCTCTCACCACAAATCCTGGCTCATCTAAATCCTCATGTTTCAAGCTGCCGAATATCGAGACGTTTGACGGAACAGACGATCCGCTGGAACATATAAACCACTTCACTACCATTATGAGGATCTACAACACGTCTGATCGGTTACTCTGTCAAGTGTTCCTAGCCACTCTCAAAGGGCAGACCCGTACATAGTTTCACTCTTTGAGGGAGGGCACCATCGCAACCTTCACAGAGCTAACGAGATAGTTCGCGAATCAGTTCATATCAAATCGGAGGATCGTCTGTGACCCTTCCAACTTATCAAGTATCCGCCATAACGACGGAGAGTCTTTGAAGGACTTCTTTTGTAGGTTCTCTGCAGAAGATCGCCAAATCCCAGGTGTCGACCCAGAACTTCTACGAGGAGTGTTCCTTGGGGGTCTCCGTCCTAGCGGCTTCTATTCAGCGTTGATGAGGGAAACCGTCCCTAGCTACCCCGACCTCGTACACCGCGTAGAGGCACAGATTGCAGCCGATGAGGCTATTGAAGCTTATCGTCAACAGCTCGACGGGAAACAGAAGTGCAAGAGGTAGAAGGAGCCGGCCCCTCAACACCAAGAAGGAAGATTCCTAGAAGAACGTCAGAACGGGCAACGCCGACATGACTATCAGAAAGATCAGCCGCCCCGAGATTTTACTCACCTCAATACCACGTGCATCAACATACTCTACGCAATCCAAAACGAGCCGACCCTGCATCAACCTAAGCAGCCGGCTCATAACCCCAAGAACGACTAGTCCATGTATTGCGAGTTTCATCCGATTATAGGACACACTACTGAGGACTGTGCATGCTTGAAGGAATAAATCGAGCGCCTTGTTCGCCTGGGGCTTCTTGGAATATTTTTACAAGGATGCCTACAAGACTAGCAAGACCCGCCTAGGCCGCCCAGAGATCAGCAAAATGCCCCGCAAGGAGGAGCCGAGGGTAGGCAGATGGTCGGAAACATCGACACCATCACCGAATCGCTCGTTCTTTCCGCTCAGATACTCTTGGTATGGGCGCAGGGGGAACTCATGAGGATAAAAAGTGCAGGCAGGACACTACCATAACTTTCGGAGATGAATTCCTCGAGGGACTCTGAACAACTCACCAAGATCCTCTTGTTATCAGCGCCAAGATTGGGGACCCCTACTGTAATGTCAAGCGAATCCTCGTCGACAACGGAAGCTCTGTTGATGTCCTATTCTCCTCTACACTTCAGAACATGAAGCTTTCCGGACAACATCTGACACCTGCCGCGGGACCAGTATATGGATTTGACAACCATCCAGTCCAGGTGCTCGGGATGATTACCTTACTAGTTACTATGGGAGAATTCCCAAGGCAGGTGACGCATGAAGTCCAGTTTATCGTGGTAGATTCAAGCTCAGCCTACAATGCAATCTTCGGAAAACCTGTCCAGTCCATTTTCAAATCCATCCCCTCGATTCCCCACCTCGCAATGAAGTTTCCCACTACAGGAGGGATCAAAGTTGTACGCGGAAATCAAGAGGCTGCTAGGACTTGTTACTCAAAACAGGAACAACCCATCAAATCCACGGCCCTAAATATTAATGACTTTGATCTACGTGACGAGGTGATCCTGCAGCGGGGAATGCCTATCGAAGGATTGATCGAAGTCCCCCTATTACCAACAATTCCTGCTCGCACCGTTCAACTTGGGTCCCTCCTGCCGTAGTAAGAAAAGGAGGAGTTAACAGCTTATCTCTGCAATAACAAGGATATTATTGCTTGGGCTCCCGAGAATATGCCTTGCATAGCTCCTCAAGTCATCCAACATTCCCTCAATATATACCCGGCTTGCAAACTCGTCGTCTAGAAGAAGCAAAACTTTGCCCCGAAATGGCTCCAAGCAATTGAAGTAGAGGTGCAAAAGCTCCTCAATGCTCAGTTCATCCGAGAGGTAGAATACCCCGCCTGGCTGGCCAATATTGTCATGGTGAAGAAGTCTTCTAGAAAGTGGAGAATGTGTGTGGACTACACCAACCTTAATCAAGCCTGCCCTAATGATAGCTTCCCCCTTCCCAGGATCGATCAATTAGTCGACTCAACCGCCGGGCATCGACTCCTCAGCTTCATGGATGCCTACTCCGGCTACAACCAGATCTGGATGAATCCTGCAGACAAAGAGAACACAACGTTCCGAACTGACAAAGGAATCTACTGTTACAAAGTGATGCCCTTTGGGCTCAAAAATGCGGGAGCAACCTATCAGCGGCTCATGAACAATGTTTTCAAGGATCTCATTGGCAAGACTATGGGAGTGTATTTGGACAATATGCTCCAGTACGGTATGATGCTCAACCCCAGTAAATGCGCGTTCGGGGTTACGTCTGGGAAGTTCCTAGGATTTATGGTAACACAGCGGGGAATAGAAGCTAACCCAGAAAAATCAAAGCTCTCGAGGAGATGTCACTGCCTCGGTTCCTCAAAGACATGCAACGTTTGAATGGGAGGATTACAGCGCTCTCCCAATTCTTGGCAAGTACCGGAGATAAATATCTCCCTTTCTTCAAGATTCTCAGAGGAGCCAGGACGGTAGGGTTCTAGTGGACGGACGAGTGACAGGTCGCCTTTGAGGCTTTGAAGCAATACCTGGCTTCCCCTCCGCTTCTATCAAAGCTATTCCCAAAGAAACACTCTATTTGTACCTCGTCGTCACGCCCGCGACACTAAGTTCTGTATTGGTAAGGGATGAAGGGGGAATCCAGCATCCCGTATACCACCTCAGTAAGATCCTCTCAAATGCAAAAACTCGGTATACAGCTCCAGACAAGACAACCCTAACACTCGTCTTCTTAGCCAGGAAGCTTCATCCTTACTTCTAAGCCCATACAATCAAAGTGTTGATAGAGCTACCTCTTTGCACAATTCTCCAAAAACTAGAAGCGTTCGGCCGACTGGTCAAGTGGACGGTCGAGTTAGGCGAATTCGACATCCACTTCTTTCCGCTCCCCGTCATCAAGTCACAAGTCCTAGCAGATTTTGTTGTTGAAAATACCCTACCAGCAAAGACAGAGAGCACACAAGTCAAACCTGACCAGCGGTGGACTTTGTACGTCGATGGAGTGTCAGGGCTCGAAGGAGCAGGATTGCTTCTCGTAAGCCCAGAACTTATCACTTTGGAGTATGGGCTCCTGTTGAAGTTCCCCGCTACCAACAATGTCGCGGAGTACAAAGCTTTAATTGTAGGACTCAGGCTCTTCATAGTTTTCCATGTCAAAGGATTGATAGTCTACTCAGATTCTCAGCTCATTGTCTCCCAAATAGAGGGGGACTACGAAGTGAAAAACGAGCAGTTGGCCCAGTACCTCCCACTTATAAAGTCCCTCCTACTCAGTATACCGCAGGTTCAGATCCTTCACATCCCCAGGGAACAGAATTCCCGGGAAGATATCATGTCAAAGCTGGCCACATCATCTTCCCAGTATCAGTCAAGGAGACGCTGAGTAGAAGAAATTATCTTTCCCAGTATCCAAGGACCGTGGGAGGTCGCAAAGATTGACGAGCCAGAAGAATCTTGGGTTAGTCCACTGGTTACCTTCATCAAGTACCAGCGGATTCCGGAAGACCCAACAGAAGCACGACGCTTAAGGATGCGGGCGACACCTTTGTGTTGATTGATGGATAATTATACAAACGGTCCTTCTCAGGACCATACTCTAAAGTGTTTAGCAGAAAGAGATGTCGAGTATACTCTACGCGAAGTACATGAAGGAAGGGGTATACTTAGGTTGGAAGGCCTTGGCATGAAAAATCACATGTCAAGGTTTCTATTAGCCCACTATGAAGAGGGAAGCGATCGATTTCGTCCAACAGTGTAAGAGTTGCCACCTGCACACCAATGTGTCGCGGCAACCTCCCGTTGCCCTCACCACGCTGCAAGGAGCATGGTCATTCGCACAGTGGGGAATAGACCATTTTGGCCCTTTACCTCAAGCTTCGGGGCAAAGGAAATTCCTCATAATGGTCATTGATTACTTCACTAAATGGGTGGAAGCGGAGCCGCTGGCCAAGATCACCTAAGAGAATGCAAAGCAATTTGTGTGGAAGAACATCGTTTGCCGCTTCAGAATCCCCGCAATCATCATCACCGACAACGCTACTAAGTTTACAGGAAGGTCTTTCACAAAACTATGCGAAGATTTAAAAATCGAGCTGCGACATATGGTTGTGGTGCATCCACAAACCATTGGGCAGATCGAGGGGACCAACCGTACCATCTTAAAAGGGTTGAAGACGCGACTACAAGATGCTGGGGGGCAGTGGGTCGATGCGCTCCCCAATGTGCTATAGGCATACCGGACAACCGAGAGAACTCCCACAGGAGAAACGCCGTACAACCTCTGCTACAGCACCGAAGCTATCATCCAAGTCATCATCGGCATTCCAAGCCCCCGGGTTTCCAACTTTAACCTCGAGAAGAACAATGAAGCGCTCAGAGATAACTTGGATTTGGTCCCTGAAGTCCGAGAGGAGACAGCCCTCCGCGCTGCAGCCTACCAGCAACGGACTGCTCGGTACTATAACCACAAGATGATACCCAGATCGATAAACGTCGGTGTTGAAACAAAAAAATCGGTCCCGGAGGAGTTCGACCCTTGGGGAAGGGGTGGTCGCACACTTACTTCTATCCTCACGAGCCCAAGTGACAAGGGAAAAGGACCAGGGATAGACCCAAGGCTCCAGCACGGAGGTCCCACCACACACCCGGAAGATCTTAGAGCGCTTCCCCTCCTTAGCCAAGTGCTGAAGCTAAGGTACCTCAGAAAGTGCTAGAAGACCGGGCAAAAGAAAGCGTGCCTTCTGAGGTACCTCCTGAGTCCTATTTATAGGAAAAGGCAGTCTGCAAATATCCAAACTTCACTATTTTCGAGGACCACAGGAAGTCCGAAGGGGGTAACATGGTAAAAATACACCACTGCTGAAGGGCAAGCCGGCCCTGAGAAGAATGTCCATTAAGCGGGGGCGGCGAGTACGGGCGCGGGAAAGCTTCCCCCCACGCTGAGGTAAAAGGCGGTAAGGGTGCTCGCCCCACTCAACGCCACGGGAGAAGGCGTTGAGTGAGCTCGCCTCTCTCAACGCCACGGCCTGGCTCGCCTTACTCAATGCCATGGGAGAAGGCATTGGGTGAGCTCGCCTCTCTCAACGCCACGGTCTGGCTCGCCTTACTCAACGCCACGGGAGAAGGCGTTGAGTGAGCTCGCCTCTCTCAATGCCGCAGGCCTGGCTCGCCTCGCCTTGGGCCTGGGTGAGTCGGCACTGAAGCCCCTGCTCGCGGGCGTTCTGGCGCTCGCCCACCCCCTTGGCACTAGCGAGCACGTCCTTGGCCGGATCTGCTCGGCTCCACAAACTCCGATCTTGGCCCGTCGATTGCCGAGCCCGTACTCGGCACGCTTAGCTCGGCATGCTCTGCTAAACTCGCCTGGGGCGGGGTGGTCTGAGCCGACCGGTTTGGCTCCTGTCAGCCCACTCGCTGGATACGGGGTTGTACACAATCCCCGCTTTTGCGAGGTTGGCACAAACTCGGAAAGAAACATCCAACCCTTAGGATCATGCGAGTGCAACAGGAGCCAAAAGGAATCTCTTGGTGGGTCCCACCGATGGCTATATATACATACCCAACATACCCGGCTGACCTCCGCCCTTCCCTTTACTAAGCCTTGCCGAGATGCCACTCCCCAAAGAGGTCATGGAGTGACTCGCGAAATCTCGCGAGGAGACCGCCCTTCGCGCTGCGGCCCTAACCGATCTGAATGTCCCGGCCCGCCGCTTCACTGAATTCAGCTCGGTCAAGAGGGCGAGGCCCTTTCCTCCCGAGGCCGAGCACATTTTCGCCGATTTGAAGAACACCTTGGTCAACGGCTCTGACTCCTCCAACCGTCCTGCCCTGGCTCCCCATGGTAAAGACTTTGTGGACCTCACCACCGAATAGGACCCTGGAGGCGAGGTCTCCACGCTGAGGGTCGAGAATCTTCCTGCCAAGACGCCTGAGCCATCCTCTGACCCACATCCGCAGGACCCGCTCCTTGCCGCCGCGACCATGGAGGTTGACTCGCGGAAGCTGGGGTCGCCGGATCGCACACCTTCTCGACAACCCTCTTCGGCTCCGGCGTCGCTGGGGAGGACGCCGAGCACACATCCGCTCCTGATTCCCCCCGAAATTCTGAAGGTATGTCTCTGGCCCCTTCACCTTGCGTCTGATTTCACTCGGTGCTCGCTCCTCCCACTCATCATCCTGACTCTCCCGTGCAAGCCTTCCTAGCCGATTTGGGGCTGACGATTCAGCCGAACGACCGAGCTACTCGCCCCTTCCATCACCGCGCGCTTTAGACATCTTCCTGGACTCAGAGATGGACAGCCCCGAACGGTCGAGGCGAAGCCAACTGGTCCTCAAAAAGTTAGTGCGCGAGCTCCACGAGCTGAAGAAAGACAATTCCAGGCTGCAGGAGGAGTGCGCGCAGCTTGCTGGCGAGGCGAGGGTCAGCTCGGCGTATGTGGCGACGTCTTCCTCCATACTCTTCGATGAGATCGATGAGAACCTGCGAGCGGCGAACAGGAACTTGGGGCAGCTTCGGCATCTCTTCGCGCAGCGGTTGGCGACATCAGGCCGGCGAGAACGGGATAATTAAGGACGGCTCCCTTGCGAGCTGATCGGCACTCGCCCCTGCTGTCGCTTGATCCATGCCTGTGCTTTTAATTTTTATTATTCTGGACAATCTGCTCTCTTTATGCGAATAAGTTTTATAAGTTTTCTTTATGCGAGCGTATCTTATTTCTTTTGAGCGGTGCGTGCCTTTTCGAATTCCTCATCCAGGCTCGCCGAGGTCGGCGAGCAGATTGCAGCGAGACGGAGTAAGCGAGTCGGGCTGGTCAGTCGGCTCTGGTTCTCCTCCCCCTTTTTCTATAAATAGGGATCCCCACCTACCCCCCGACCACGCCTTTATTGCCTTCTTATATCTTCTCCTCCTAGCTTTCCTCGCCTTCTGCTTGCGTGTTCCCCTTCCGTTGGCGAGCATGGGAAAAGGAAACCCTGATTCCGATGGCCGCGCCAAGTGTGCCCAGAACTTCGCCGACCATTGCTTCTTCGAGGGCAATACCATGGCGGACGAGCTCGCCGAGTTCGTGGCAGACTATGTTCCTGCCGGCTTCGTGGCACGCCTCCCGGCGGATCATGAGGCCATAAACTCCTTCTTCGAGGATGAGCTTGCCTTCCCCATCTCGCACTTTAAGGTGGGATTGCGCCTGCCGCTCTGGCCTGAGGTCCGCCAGGTCCTTAAGTATTATGGCGCCGTGCCCGCGCAGCTCAACTCCAACGCCATCGCTATGGTAGTGGGATTTGCCTGCTACCTCCGCCGAGAGCGGATCGAGTTCAACCTCAACGTCTTCCGCAAACTATTTTCTTACAAGGCCAATACCGATGGGGTCGCCTTCTTCGGCGGTACGTCCATAAAGATCCACGAGGTCGCCAACAAGAACCACAACTGGATGTCGAAGATCGTCTTCATCCGGGGAGACCTCGGCAACATTCCCTTCTCGCCCCTGCAGAAAAGCGAGGAGGTGTACCGCCCACCGTCCGTGTCCAGCAATGACGCCGAGCTTCATAAGTTCTTCCTATACAAGGACTTTGAAGTCTCCTTCCTTCGTCGTGTCCTCAAGTCCCTGCCGTCTGTCCTTCCTGGCGAAGGTTTGTCTCGCCCACCTTCTGCTTGTCACTCGGCCTGATCGGTCAAAACCTTATTTTCCAGCTAAGTCTTTTTTTACAGGGGAGCGACTGATCACGGTTAACCCTCCCTTCTCCGACCCGGGAGTGTTTTCGGACCCGCTCGAGCGAGCTCGGGCTGCAGCCGAGGCGTGCTGAGAAGATAAGGTTAGGGGCAAGCCTTCCAGCAAGAGACGGCTTGAGCTTGGAGGTCCGAGCTCGCTCCACCGCCCCTCGGCCCCTAAAAAGGCGAGGGTGATCTCGCGAGGCCGGACACAGCAACCCTTGTCGCCCGTCAGGTTTATGAGCTCGCCGGAGGTTTTTTCTGACGAAGCCCTGACGAGCCAACTGAAGGAGGCGTCATCCCCTCGCGGGAAGAAGCGCGGGTCCTCCTCCCCTCCCTCTGTGGAGGAGGTTGCTCCCTGCGATCCCGGAATTCCAAAGGACCACCCCCACTTCGGCAAGGGGGGAAGAAGCAAGGACGCGGCCGGTGAGCCGATGCTGAGCTAGCATGAGGGTGCCCACCGAGTTTCCGTCTCTACTCGCGCCCCGTCCTGGGGAGCTCGTCGGCCTCCTACGGGCCACGCGTTCGCTCTTGGTTTCAGCCTATATGGTCGGGACGGCGCCGAGGCCTACACAAGCATGACTCCTCGGCAGATAGGCCACGAGGGTCTGCAGGTCCATCTGAGGGCCTTCGAGCTCCATCACATGGTGGTTCGCCGTGGCTTTCAGCTCAGCCAGCTTCTGCTAAAGGCCGAGCAGGAGCGCGACCTGGCGACGGAGAAAGCTGCCGACGCGGAGCGGCGGTTCGGTATTGCCGAGCACTTGCTCAACGAAGCCTCGGGCGGGCTGGTAAGGACCAACCAATTCTCAATTTAACTTGGAGGAAAAATATTCCACGGGGAATCTGACCTCTTTGCCTTTCAGGATGCCGAGTCTCCAAGGGTGCTACAGGCCCATGCTAGCGAGTTGGAGGGCTAGGTCGCCTAGCTGCGGGTCCGCCTCGCGGATCAGGAGGCCAGTTCGCGCAAGCAGGAGGCCCATGTTGCCGAGCATGGAGCCCTTGCGGCTCGGTCGGCGGCCGAGGTGGAGGTGCTAAAGGAAAAGAACCACGGTCTTCAAGGCGAGGTCCGTTGGCTGATGGAAGCCCTCTTCCCCCCGGATGGCGCTGAGCCACCTTTTCCCTACAAGCGGCCTCGGGTTTTCGGCGAGGGGGAGGTCATGGAGCGACTACGAGTCAACTCGATCGAGTCTACCGAATGCCTCTTGGGCGCCATGAGGGGGTCGGGGATCCTGGCCGAGGGCTGCGAGGGGGTGGTGGTCCGAGACCTTCTGCCAAGTCTTTTACCGCCGTCACCGTCTAGCGGGAAAGAGGAAAGCTTTGGCTCCCTTTTCGATGAGGCGAAGGACAAGGAGCCGCTGATCGGAGGCGAGGAGGACCATCCTTCGGGGGAGGAGGGCAAGAGTTGACCGGATCTTCTTCCCCACTTTCCGCATTCTTTGTGTAATCTGTTCCCCCCCACTTTTGTAATCTCGCCGAGGCGAGCCCCCCCCCCCCCCCTTTTGAAATCATAATGATAAAAAAATTTCTATCTTCTTCTTACCTTCAGCGCTAGAATGCACGTGAGTTAGGATTCGCGCTCACCAAGGGGCCCTGAGCGTCGGCAGCGGCCAGACTCGTGAACACTCCGCTCGCCTGTGAGCCGCACCTCGCTCTCCTTTGTTGAAAATTCACAAGGAAACGCGTCTGGGGCCAGGCCACCGCCGGTGCCTGCCTAAAATACCGAGAAGTACCCTTTGCTGAGCGGACCTTTGCGAGAACGGGCTCGCCTGGGAGGTGCACTCCTCTCTCAACCAGGGGTGGGATCAAAAATCCCTCAACAAAAACTAAGGGGGGCAGGGCCCCTTGAGCTCGCCTTTCTGACTAGCGGGTTTGCTTGTACATACTTGCCTTGTGTCAACTTACAGGTCCAGCCCTCGGGCCGTAACAACGTCCATCGAGACCCCTGCCCTGCCAGCTTGGAGGGAGCCTGATAGTGGGAGAATCGAGACCTAACCCCAGAGCGAGAAGACTTAGAACATTTGCCTCTCTAGGGTGCTACCACAAGGTCAGTCACCTAGATGGGAGCCTGAGGGCGGGTGTTGAACATCCTCTGGGATCAGCCCCAGGGTCATAACGATGTCCATCGAGACCCCTGCCTTGCCAGCTTGGAGGGAGCCTGACAGCGGGAGAATCGAGACCTAACCCCAGAGCGAGAAGACTTAGAACATTTTCCTATCCCGGGTGCTACCACCAGTCCAGTCAGCTAGATGGGAGCCTGAGGGTGGGTGTTGAACATCCTCCGGGCTCAGCCCCTGGGTCATAACGACGTCCATCGAGACCCCTGCCCTGTTAGCTTAGAGGGAGCCTGACAGCGGGAGAATCGAGACCTAACCCCAGAGCGAGAAGACTTAGAACATTTGCCTCTCCCGGGTGCTACCACCAGGCAAGTCAGCTAGATAGAAGCCTGAGGGCGGGTGTTGAACATCCTCCGGGCTCAGCCCCATGGTCATAACAATGTCCATCGAGACCCCTGTCTTGCCAGCTTGGAGGGAGCCTGACAGCGAGAGAATCGAGACCTAACCCTAGAGTGAGAAGACTTAGAACATTTGCTTCTCCTGGGTGCTACCACCAGGCCGGTCAGCTAGATGGGATCCTGAGGGCGGGTGTTGAACATCCTCCGGGCTCAGCCCCAGGGTCATAACGACGTCCATCGAGACCCATGCCTTGCCAGCTTGGAGGGAGCCTGACAGCGGGAGAATCGAGACCTAACCCCAGAGCGAGAAGACTTAGAACATTTGCCTCTCTCGGGTGCTACCACCAGGCCAGTCAGCTAGATGGGAGCCTGAGGGCGGGTGTTGAACATCCTCCGGGCTCAACCCCAGGTTCATAACGACGTCCATCGAGACCCCTGCCTTGCCAGCTTGGAGGGAGCCTGACAGCGGGAGAATCGAGACCTAACCCCAAAGCGAGAAGACTTAGAACATTTGCCTCTCCCGGGTGCTACCACCAGGCCAGTCAGCTAGATGGGAGCCTGAGGGAGGGTGCTGAACATCCTTCGGGCTCAGCCCCAGGGTCATAATGACGTCCATCGAGACCCCGACCCTGTCAGCTTGGAGGGAGCCTGACAAGCGGGTGAATCGAGACCTAACCCCAGAACGAGAAGACTTAGAACATTTGCCTCTCCCGGGTGCTACCACCAGGTCAGTCAGCTAGATGGGAGCCTGAGGGCGGGTGTTGAACATCCGCCGGGCTCAGCCCCAGGGTCATAACAACGTCCATCGAGACCCCAGCCCTGCCAGCTTGGAGGGAGCCTGACAAGTGGGTGAATCGAGACCTAACCCCAGAGAGAGAAGACTTAAAACATTTCTTGAGGGTTTATGATATTATGCTATGAAAGTTCCGCAACATCTCATGTCACCGTTACGATTATCAGGCAAAAGGGCTCAAATGAATGAAACAAATTGTATTGAAAAAACAAAAGCTCATACAAATATTCAGGGATAGAAGCGTTTCAGGTCGTCTCCGCTCCAGGTGTGGCTCAAGGTCTCGCCCTCCACATTTTGGAGGCGGTACCCTCCCGATCTTAGTGCCTCTTTTACGATGTATGGCCCCTCCCAGCTTGGATGAGCTTGCCCACGGCAGCCGATCTTCCCGCCGCATCTACCTTCTTTAGGACCAAGTCAACCTCCGCAAACTGTTTGACCCGAACATGCTTATCAAAGTACTTATTCATCCTCCGCTTGACTTCCTCTTGCCGAACTGCTGAGAGGTCGCGCAGTTCTTCTATCAGGTCTAAGGAGAGCCGCTGTTCTCCCTCATTTTAAACTCTCCACTCCTCTCTTCCAGCTTCCGCCTCAGCGACCCTGGGAGTACGGACCTCGAGTTCGATGGGGAGCACCGCCTCGCTTCCATGAGATAGTTTAAAGGGTGTCTCTCCCGTGGCGGTATTGGGAGTAGTCCTCAGGCCCCAAAGAACAGAGGGGAGTTGCTCCACCCAACTCCCTTTCAAATTTTCAACCTTCTTTTTCAGGAGGTTCACAATAACCTTGTTGGCCGCCTCCACCTGTCCGTTGCTCCTTGGGTGATGGACAGAGACGAACCTAAGGTCAATCCCGAGCTCTCCACAGAATTTGATGAATTCGTTGCTGGCGAACTGCGGTCCGTTGTCGGTGACGATGGCTTGGGGAAACCCATGCCTACAGATGATTTCCCCCCATACAAAATTTCGGATGATCTGCGAGGTCACCTTGGCCAACGCCTTCACCTCCATCCACTTGGAGAAATAATCAATCATTACCAACAAGAATCTTCTTTGCCCGCTTGCCTGGGGGAAGGGCCCTACTAGATCCATTCCCCAAATTGTGAAAGGCCAGGGGGCCGTGATACTCCTGAGTCGCATAGCCGATTGTAGTTGGAGGGGGCGAACAGTTTGCTCTTATGACATTTTTTGACAAACTCTAAGGCATCATGCCCCAGGGTAGGCCAGAAGTAGCCCTGCCTGATAATTCTCCCCTCCAGGGTCCGACCTCCCGAGTGACTCCCACACTCCCCGGAGTGGACCTCTTCCAAAATCATCGACACCTCCCCCTCCGCCACACAACGAGCCAGCAATCCCGAGAGGGTCTTGCGGTAGAGTTACCCGTCGCGCAAGAGGTAATATGCTGACTTGAACTTGAGCTTCTTTCTATCCATCCCTTCTGGGTACTCTCCAGTGGACAAATAGGTGGTGAAGGGGTCCATCCATGTGGATCGCCGATCTATCTCCATCAACTCTCCTTCCTTCAAGGATGGGTGAAAAAGGTCCGTGATAGTGCCCCCCCCCACCCGAGGGCCGTGCTTGGCAAGATGGTCGACCTGTTCATTTTCTTTCCGTGGTACATGTTGAATGGAGAAGGTTTGGAACCCCCCAATGATTCCCTTGACCTTGGCCAGAAACCATTGCAGGGTAGGCTCCCTCGCTTCGAACTCCCCGTTGACCTGAGAGGCTACTACCATGGAGTCAGTGAGGACCTTCACGTCATGCACTCCCAATCCCTGGCCAGGCGCAGCCCTGCGATCACCGCCTCGTACTCGGCCTGATTGTTGGTTATGGAAAAATGTATTACCACCGTTTGCTCAATCCTGGTCCCTTGGGGGCCTCCAAGACGACCCCAACCCCTAAAGAGTGTTTCCCTGAAGCATCATCCACCATCACCTTCCAAGGGACGGGATAAGTGAGTTTGTCCTCTGCTACCTGGACCACATAGTCAGCCAGGAAGTTAGCCATCGCTTGTGCCTTGATCGCGAGTCGAGGGACAAAGGATATGCCGAACTCGCTCAATTCTACCGACCACTTCGCGAGTCTTCTTGAGTGCTCCACCCCCTCGAAGATGTTGCGGAGGGGATGGTCGGTCACCACATGGATGGAGTGTGCCTAGAAGTAGGGCCTGAGTCTCCGGGCCGAGATGATTAGAGCGAAGGCCAACTTCTCTAAGATTGGGTAGCGGAGTTCCGCCTTCCTCAGAACCCTACTCATGTAATAGACAGGCAGCTGTTTCCTCCCCTCTTCCCGAACTAAGGCAGAACTCACGGTCTCCGCCCCGACCCCCAAATACAAGAATAAGTCCTCCCCCTCCTTCGGCCCCTGGAGCAAGGGGGCCCGAGTCAACTGCCTCTTCAAGGCCTTGAATGCCTCCTCGCGTTCCGAGGTCCATTCGAACTTCTGACCTCCTCTGAAGGTCTTGAAGAAGGGAGAGCACTTTTCCCCGGCCCGGGAGAGGAACCTACTCAGCCCTGTCAGCTTCCCCGTCAGTCGTTGTACCTCCTTTGCATCCCGAGGCGACCCCAACTCCATAATCGCTCGGACCTTGTCGGGGTTGGGTTCGACTCCAGCGGGGGTGAGGAGGTGGCCCAAAAATTTGCCCATGCTTGCCCCGAAGATGCACTTCAAGGGATTCAGCCTCATCTTGTACTCGCGCAAGGTGGCGAAGGTCTCCTCCAGATCCTGGAGGTGGGAGCCGACCTCCTGACTTTTTATCATCAAGTCATCCACGTATACTTCCAGGTTCCTCCCCTTCTGTCCCTGGAATACATGGTCCATCATCTTCTGGTATGTTGCCTCTGCATTCTTCAACCCAATAGGCATCATCTTGTAGCAGTAGCATCCATCTCCTGTGATGAATACGACATTCTTTATGTCAGGAGGGTGCATCCTGATCTGATTATAACCTGAAAAGGCATCTAAAATACTCATTAATGAAAAACCAATGGCTGAATCTACCAGCGCGTCGATTCTAAGCAAGGGATAACAATCTTTTGGGCATGATTTATTAAGAAGTGAAAAGTCTACACACATCCTCCACCGGCCGTCCCCTTTTTTCACCATTACAACATTTGAGACCCAGCCGGAGTATTGAATTTCGGAAATGAAACCGGCCTTGAGGAGCTTGGCGACTTCCTCCCTGATTGGTTCGGCCAGCTTGTCCGTGATGGACCTTCTCTTCTGCTGGATGGGGCGAGCCTCAAGGTCTAGGTTGAGACGGTGGCAGACGACGTCAGCATCGATCCCAGGCATCTCGGCTGCGCTCCAAGCAAAGACATCCACATTCTTCTGGATGCACTCCAGCATCCTTCCTTGATCCTCCGGGGTCAACCCTCCACTGATGCGGATCTTCTCCACCCTGCCATCCTGGGTGAGAACCTCTATCTCTACCACCTCTTCGGCGGCCTCCAACCGGGACTGCTCCTCCCACTCTGCAAGATCCTCCCCTCTTGGAGTACGGACCTCCCCTCCTTCTATGGTCATCGCCTCGACCGACTCATCAGGGAGTACCTCCTCGCGGGCTTCCCCCTCCATCCTTCCTTCCTCCCTGATTTCTTCTCCGAACTCCTGCCAATCCGCCTCTTCCATCCTTCTCCCCATTTCTTCGGCCTCCTCCTGCCAAGAAATGGAGTTCACTGCCGTAACATAGCATTCCCGAGTTGCCTTGGGGTCGCCGCGGACTCGAACCTGGATCCCCTCTGCGTTGAACTTAAGGCATTGATGGAAGGAGGAGGGGACGCAGCGGAAGGCGCTGATGAGGGGCCGCCCGAAAATGGCATTGTAGCTGCTAGGGGCCTCCACTATGATGAACCGGCAGTTCCTAGATTGCCCCCCTAATCTGACATGGAGTTCCACTCCCCCCTCTACTTCTTTCCTCTCCCCCGAAAAACCGAAGAGAGGCCCATCGGAGGCCAGCACGCTCTTGGCTTCTACCTGCATGGCATCGAAGGGCTTCTTGAAGATGATGTTGACGGAGCTCCCATTGTCAATGAGGATCCGAGAGACTGTGAAATTCTCAATGGTCGTCTGGATGACTAGCGCATCGCAGAAGGGGTCCACATGACCCGGTATGTCCTCCCTTGAGAAGGTGATCCTCTCCTCTGGGGGTGGAGTCTGGGATGTGGAGCCGATGCTCCTTCGGTACATGGTGTGGAGGCTTGCTTTCCGGGAAGCTTAGACCCCCACCCCCCATGGATCACTCTAATCCCTCCTCGGGTCCCCACATCGGCCCGGTCTTCGCAACGATCCCCCTCCGCCTGAGGCCGGACTTCCTCAATCCGCACTTCCTGTCAGTTTTGCTGCTGCTGCTGCTGTTCCTTGTTTCCCCGTATCTCGAGGAACTCCGGGCACGTGATCGTCGTGTGCCCCTCCTCTTGATGGTAGTCACAGTAGGGTAGGTCTATCCTGACCTCCCTCCTCCTTCTTGGCTGCCCTCTCCTTCTTCCCCCCAGGGAGATAGCCATGGCCTCCTCCTGATCGGGAAGGGGGGGTCTCTGACCCTGCCTCCCCCCTGAGGGTAAAACTGGCCGCGCCCACCTTGGCGGTTATCTCCTCCCTGATAACCCCTTCGTGACCCTTGATCCTGCCACTCCGGCCTCCAACCCAATCGGTTGTTTGGTTCCTGACGCCCCCACCTGGGCTGCTGCGGTTGCTACTCTCTCTGCCGAGGCTCGACCCTTCTCTCCTCCTGGGCTCGGCCACCCCTTGGTTTCTCCTCCTCTACGACCCACCTGGCCAACCTCCGAGCAAACTCTGGGTGTGCTGCTTCAATGTCGGCCTCCCTTGCCACCTTCTCCAGGAGCGCCTCAAAAGACACTGGAGGCATCCTCTTCAACTCCATGGCGAAGAACCCGGGATGGAGACCCAGGGTGAAGGCCACCATCATGGTATGCCCTGACATCTCTTGTACCTGGGACAGTTCCTCCTGAAACCGATCAAGGTTACTTCCCAGGGTATCCCCTACTCTTTGTTTGATAAGGAACAAGGACTCAGCCTCCCTCTTCCTTTTCTTTGAGGTGGTGAATCTCAATATGAACCCTCTGCGTAGGTCCTCGAAGCAGCAGATAGAGCCGGTCGGGAGCTGATGAAACCACTCTCTCGCTTTTTCCCTGAGGGTGATGGCGAAGAGCCTGCACTTGAATCCATCCGACATCTGTCGTATTGAGACCACGTCTTCAAACCACTGGACGTGCTGGACCGGATCTCCCTTCCCTGAGTAGTAGGACATCTCCGGCTCTCGGAACCCCTCTGGAACTGGGGCAGAAGAAACGAACTCGCTGAAGGGGCTTCCTCCCTCAGCCGGGCGAGTTGGGAACTCCCTCCCCACTGTCTCGCCGAACTGGTACTCGTCTGCCGAGCCCGGGAAAAGGACTCGCCCCCTCGGCTCGCCCTCCCCCTCGCTCGCGATTTCCTTCCCGGCTCTCCTAATGGGCGCGTCGTTGCCTAGTGCCGGATCGGTGACCACGAGAACCACCGGCGTCGTGCTCTCGGCTCGCATGCCGAGTATGACCCTGACGAGTCCGAGCACTTCCTCTCTGAGCTCCGCAGACATCCCCGCCGTCGCGGGAGGGGGAGGGGGTGGCGAGCTCGCCCAGCCTGAACCTTGCCCTTCATCTCTTGCCATCGGACTTGTGGAAGATTTTCTGTGCTAACCACGCTCCACACTCACCGCACCAAAGTGTTGAAACCGAAAAATCGGTCCCGGAGGAGTTTGACCCTTGGGGAAGGGGTGGTCGCACACTTACTTCTCTCCTCACGAGCCCAAGTGACAAGGGAAAAGGACCAGGGACAGACCCAAGGCTCCATCACGGAGGTCCCACCACACACCCGGAAGATCTTAGAGTGCTTCCCCTCCTGAGCAAAGTGCTGAAGCTAAGAAAGCGTGCCTTCTGAGGTACCCCCTGGGTCCTATTTATAGGAAAAGGCGGTCTGCAAATATCCATACTTCACTGTTTTCGAGGACCACAGGCAGTCCGAAGGGGGTAACATGGTAAAAATACACCACAGCTGAAGGGCGAGCCAGCCCTGAGAAGAATGTCCATTAAGCGGGGGCGGCGAGTACGGGCGCGGGAAAGCTTCCCCCCACGCCGAGGTAAAAGGCGGTAAGGGTGCTCGCCCCACTCAACGCCACGGGAGAAGGCGTTGAGTGAGCTCGCCTCTCTCAACGCCACGGCCTGGCTCGCCTTACTCAACGCCACGGGAGAAGGCGTTGGGTGAGCTCGCCTCTCTCAACGCCACGGCCTGGCTCGCCTTACTCAACGCCACGGTAGAAGGCATTGAGTAAGCTCGCCTCTCTCAACGCCGCAGGCCTGGCTCGCCTCGCCTTGGGCCTGGGTGAGTCGGCTCTGAATCCCCTGCTCGCGGGCGTGCTGGTGCTCGCCCACCCCCTTGGCTCTGGCAAGCATGTCCTTGGCCGGATCTGCTCGGCTCCACGAACTCCGAGCTCGGCCCGACGATTGCCGAGCCCGTACTTGGCATGCTGGGCTCGACATGCTCTGCTGAACTCGCCTGGGGAGGGGTGGTCTGAGCTGACCGATTTGGCTCCTGTCAACCCACTCACTAGATACGGGGTTGTACAGTCGGGGACTTGGTCCTCTGCACCATAGAGGCCGCAGGCAATGGGACGTAAGGAGACAAACTCTCTTCTACATGGGAAGGTCCCTTCGTCGTCACTACAATGGTAAAACCAGGAACGTACAAGCTACGGATCGCCGAAGGAAAGACTCTTCCCCTCACTTGGAACGCACAGAACCTGCGTCAATTTTATCAATGATTTCCTGCTTTGCATTATGTAACACATTTTGTTTTTAAAAAGACTACATGATGTGTATAAGCCGTGGATCTAATCTCGGGCAAATTATTTTTATTAAAATATCACATTATGTTACAGCAAATCTTGCTTATTCAAACAGGGAATACGACACACTCATAACTCCCCGTAGGGGCCTGCCCCCCTCACGGCCAAGCCGTGATTACAACCCGCGCAAATAAAGCCACGAGCCTGACTCGTGCAAACCTCGCAAGGGCCTGCCCCCCTTTGTCGATAAAGCCGCGGACCAGAGCCGTTCAAACTAAGCCGCGAGCCTGACTCGTGCAAACCTCGCAAGGGCCTGCCCCCCTTTCGCGACAAAGCCGCTGACCAGAGCCGTGCAAACTAAGTCGCGAGTCTGACTCGTGCAAACCTTATAAGGGCATGCCCCCCTTTCGCGATAAAGCTGCGGACTAGAGCCGTGCGAACTAAGCCGCGAGCCTGACTCGTGCAAACCTCGCAAGGATCTGCCCCACTTTCGCGACAAAGCCGCGGACTAGAGCTGTGCAAACTAAGTCGCGAGCCTGACTCATGCAAACCTCGCAAGGGCCTGCCCCCTTTCGTGACAAAGCTGCAGACTAGAGCCATGCAAACTAAGACGCAAGCCTGACTCATGCAAACTCCCCGTGGGGGACTGCCCCCCTCACGGCTAAGCTGCGATTACAAACCGCAGAAACTAAGCCGCGAGCCTGACTCGTGCAAACTCCCCGTAGGGGTCTGCCCCCTCATGGCTAAGCCACGATTACAACCCGCACAAACTAAGCCGCGAGCCCGACTTGTGCAAACTCCCCGTGGGGGCCTGTCCCCCTCACAATAAAGCCGCAATTATAACCCCCGCAAACTAAGCCGCGGGCTAGAACCGTGCAAACTAAGCCGCGGGCTGGAACCGTGCAAACTAAGCCGCGGGCTAGAACCGTGCAAACAAAGTCGCATGATGGAACTATGCAAACAAAGATGCAAATCTAATTCATGCAAAATACTTTTCACATACTTTCCTATAAGCCAAACTCGTGAAAACAACACTCAAAGGAGACAAGGGAAAAACAAAACAGCTAAGCGACATAAAAAATAGCGATGGCATATAGATCAATCCACAAGAGAGCCCACTACAACTGCTAAACAAAAGCAACACACGACACAAATAGCTGGAGGAAGAATACAAAAACATACAAATACAGAAACATGGGGCCGCTACTCATCAGCAACATCGACATCAGAGCACTCATCCTCAGAAACGTCATCAAAGCTAAAGCCAGAGGTGTCACATCCTAGGCGCTGGCTGACAAATCGGAAGGCCTTCACCGCTCCATGCCTGAGAGCTAACTCTCGGGAATCTTCGACTTGAGGCTCCACCTCCTTGGACCAGATCTCGTCGCGCACCTCCTCCACAATCAGGCAACGGTCTCGTATATAGTCCAGCGACTCCAAGTACTCCGCGAGTCCAGCGGCCTTCATCTCCGACACACGGCTCTTAGAAGATAGTATCTCCACTTGGGCCCTCGCCGCCCAGAGTCGAGTCTCTAAGCTGGCGATTTCTTCCTAGGAATGCTTCAACATCTGGGTGGTCCTCTCCACCAGTGCCTTCTTCACCTCCAACACCGTTCACGCATTCTCCAACTCGTACTTCAGTCCGGACCCCATCCGGAGGAATCGTGATACATCACAGCCATGCTCCTCCCTCAAGGAGGCAAGTGAGCTCGTCATCGACCTAAGCTTCTCCTCAAGGGCCAAATACCCGTCCTTCAAGCTCACATAATGGTCGTTCCAAGTAATGACAGTCCGGGCCTGAGTCTCAACCTGCACAAAGGAAAAAATGAAAGTTAGCGTCACAAGATGAAAAATGAAAATTTCACACAAATAAGATTACTTCCCACGCCGCCGCCGACCACCGCCGCCGCAGAAGGAACCTGAAGGGTCGGGCGCTCAAGTACCTAAACCTCAAGGGTGGTATCATCTCGGGCAACTAGAGGAGCCTCCCTATCCAACATCTCGACACCGCTAGAAGAAGATGCACTGGTTTTTCTCTTACGGTTGCCACGGGAAAGGCAGAAAGTGCCTCAATACTCTGTGAAGAATCCAAAGAAAGGCCGCATTGCAACAAGCGCTTCTCCTCCACAAATGAAAAGATGCTGAACAAGCGATTGGCCAATTCATAAGGCTCCAAAAACCCAAGCACCAGGGAAAATTCCCGCTCCTTCCCCTTCTGGCGGCGACAACGATCAGGGAGCGAATTTCACACCTCCGATAAGCCCCAAGGGTTCCTGATGTATCCAAAAAGGGTGTTCCCGTGACGACGGTCTATCCGAGCCTCGAAATCAAGCCAACTCTTGTTGTTGTGAATCTCCACGCGCTCCCCACCATCAGAGCGAACATCGCACCAATCCCAGAAACACTCCAAAGAAAATCTACCGCCATGTTCACGAAAGAAAACAACCATGCCCATAAAGCGCACTACTCCCAACGAGATAAACTGGGATATCGACACTTCACAAAATTTCAAGATCTCTATCAATTCCTCGCAAGGCGGGAACTGGAAGCCAGACCTCAAAGTACTCTCGCAGACCGTCAGCCAGCCTCAGGGAGGATTTTGCACTCTCTCCTCGGCATGAGGAATTTTCACTTCTAAATCAGCAGGTAGCCCAAATTTCTTTCTCCAAATGACGACTTGGTCATCGGTAAGGAAGGAGCGCAGACGTAGTGGTCTCGCGGTACGCTTCAAGCCCCGTCACAAGAAAGGAAAAGTCAAATGTAGTATGAAAGCACGCCTCACACGGTAAAATTAAAGCATAGCCCTCCTTGAAGCAAGATGAGGGGCGCCCCCGCGTGATGAAGCACGCACGCGCAAGCGCATATTGGCCCGCGCACAATCCGGCATGCACCTGCACGCGCGCGGCCCGGTGCGGGCGCACACACGCGCATCCAGGCACACGCATGCGACCCAGTGCGCATGCATCCAGGCACGCACGCACGGCCCGGTGCACTGCGCGTTCACAGGGTGCGCTGTGCGTGCGGACAGTGCGCGCGCTTGCGCACGCCCAAAGCGCGCGCGATCGGGGACGCACGCACCACCAGGTGCACACCCCCGCATAACTTGGTCCACGCGTCTCCTCTTGTGCCACGCCGCCCTACCATGGAGGCGCCGAGAGCCCCTCTCTTTTAGGCACGCTGGCGTTTCCTCTTGGCGTCCCCTCTCTCCTCAAGAAATCTTTTAGCATATCGTTACCTGGGCTCGCTGGGTGCCGCTCTCTGATGTTTCTGGCCTTTCACTTGTCGCTGTCGTTGTCGATCAGAATGGGGGGAAATCCTTGTTCTCTTGCTTGTGCCAACCTCCAACAATGAAGAATTTGGGGGGAAATTGATGGGGATGAGACTCCATTTAAAGGCTTGGGTGTGCATTTAACCACTCCCCCCCATGATTTCTCCTATTGTGGAGATCATGGGTTTGACCGGTCAAACCACTCGCCATGATCTCCTCCACAATAGGAGAAATCATGTGTGCATCTCCTTCAATAACCGCCGCCGCGGCCCGCCCGCCACCACCGCCCGTCGCCGCCGCTGCCCTCCACCGCCACCTGCCACCGCCCGCCGTCGCTACTTGTAGGTTGGCCACTGTCCGATCACTACAAAGCATCCATCGCCGTCCGATCTACAGGTAACCACCCACTAACCACCAAGTTAGTGAGAGGCTCACCAAAACCCACTTCCTGGAGGCTATAAAAGGACCCCCAGGCCTCCTCATTTCTCACCTTTTTGCTCTGGAGTCTTCTTCTTACCCAGGCCAGAGCTCTGTTGAACTCCTCTCTCGGGTCATCTTTTAGCCGCCTACGAGCCGGAGGAACGCCCAAGTCCCCAAGTGCACAGAGAAGGGAAGAAGACGACCACCATCAGCGCTCAAGCACACCAGCCACCAAGTTAGCATCTAGCACTCCTTCGGCGCAGCCTGTTGCCTGTTGCGAGTCAGAAATTCTCTTGATCTCATCTCGAAGTTATAACGAGGAGCACCCTGTCGCCCTCGATTCTCCAAACGTATTGTAACCTGTTGGGTACATTGGAAAAAGTGTACCTGATTTGAAGAAGCCCAACTTAGCTCAATGATATACATCAAGGTATATTTGATGTTGTTTTGAGTTGACATGTGCAGGTGAAGAAGTATTAAAGAATGCAGAAAAATATTCTAAGTCCACATGTCGGCACCTGAAGAAATTGTGCCGACACTTCTGAATATTTGTGTCGACACTTCAGAAAATCAGTGTCGACACAGAGAAAGATGGTCGACCACATTTATGTCGACACTGGGAAGCAGTGTCGACACATAAAGAAAATCGTCGACCTCAGCACTGGGAAGCAGTGTCGACACAGAAGAAGATAGTCGACTAGTGAAAGATAGTCGACACAGAAGAAGATAGTCGACTAGTGAAAGATAGTCGACACAGAAGAAGATAGTCGACTAGTGAAAGATAGTCGACACAGAAGAAGATAGTCGACCAGAGAAAGATAGTCGACCAGAGAAAGATAGTCGACCAAAGAAAGATAGTCGACTCACAGAAGAAGATAGTCGACCTCAACTGTGTCGACACTGGGTAGATGTGTCGACACCTTGAGATTGAGTCGACACATATTGGCAGAAGTCGACTATGCTTATGTCGACACCAGAAGACTGAGTCGACACATTTTGGCAGAATTGAAGATTGATGTATCGACACCTGAAGGCTGAGTCGACACATACTGAGTTCTGAATCTACAACAACTGTGTCGACACACAGGACTTGTGTCGACACATTACAGAGTCTAGACCAAGTTATTTTCTGAAGAAGCTGTGTCGACTTAAGAGCAACTTAATCGACATCATCAAAGACTGTGTCGACACCAAAGTCACTTATGTCGACACAGATAGACAGATTGGTCTCGACACTTTCTAACAGACTGTCTCGACATTTTGCTGTCTAAGGCTAAGGTACAGGAACTGTTTGAAGACTTGACAGCTGTGGGTTGCCACCGTTTAATTGAAGCTGTCAGACCTGTCAGAAATCAGTTAGAAACCGGATCAGCCGGTTACCATGAAGAAAGTCTATAAATAGACATATTCAGAAGGAAAAAAAAGAGAAGAAGAAACATAACTGAAGAAGATCTAAGAAGAAGAAACAAAAGGATTACGATCCTATTGAAGTTTCAATTCAAGAAAGTGCTAAGCTCTAAAGAAGATCTTCATCAGAAAATCTAAGAAGAAGTCTGAAGTATCAGAAAAGGTGTTGGATAGAGAGGGATCCAGTCATCTTGAAGAAGAAGAAGGAAGCCATCAGTGGTTTCTCAAGAAGCTGTTTGGAAATCAACTCAGCTAAGTTCAGATTCAAGAAGCTTTGAAGAAAGCTCAGATTCAGTTGATTTCATCAGCTGATCAAGAAGTGTCTTGTCCTCTTCTCTCTCAACAAAGGCAAGACATCAAAATATCTTTTCTAAATTTCTGTAGGATCTGTTTACACAGATCTGAGTTGTAAGCCTGTGTTATAAAGGCTGAGTGTAGGAGAGGTAATCTCTGAGTGGTGGGGCTATTTGCCTGAGTGTAGGAGAAGGTTATTCTCTGAGTGGTAGGCCTTGAGGCAAGGCTGAGGTAGGGCTGTTGAGCCTGAGTTGTAGGAACCTATCCAGGTTCTGAGCTGTAGGATCTGAGGATCTGAGAATAGTGGAAGTTTGGCCGAATCTAGCACATTGCTAGATAGGTGAAGGGGGAAAGTGGATGTACCCAGATCTTGGGGAACCACTATAAAACATTGTGCAATCTATGATGCTTAGTTGTCTGTGAATGATGTGCTAGATAATTTAATTTGTAATTGAATTCTGCCTAGATTTATAAACAAGAAATTAGAACCTATTCACCCCCCCCTCTAGGTGTTTAGGTTGTCTTGAAAGTAAAACTATCAAGTGGTATCAGAGGGAGGTTCCTCAAAAAGGACTTAACAGTCTGAGGTAGATCTGAAAAGCAGAATTTAGATTCAAAAAGATGGGTTCAGGTGAGAATCATAAGGAGCTAGGGTCTATGAAATTACCCATATGCAAGAAAGAAATTTTTGGAATTTGGAAAGAAAGAGTTAGACTGTTCATGGAGGCATCTGACCCAAGGATTTACATCACAGTACAGGAAGGCCCCTTCATTCCAATGAAGGTATCAGTTCTTGATGCAAATATCCAAACTCCAAAGAGTTATTCAGAAATGACCAAGGATGAAATCATCTTGGCAACCATGGATAAAAGAGCTCAGAACTTTATTGTTAGTGCCATAGATGATTCAACATTTCAGAATCTGATTCATTGCAAGACCTCCAAAGAGATGTGGGACACATTGATTGTCTACATGGAGGGATCTGAAGAAGTAAGGCAGGACAGGAAATCTATGCTCAATCAGGAGTATGAAAGTTTTAGACAAGGAAAATCTGATAGCATAACTGAGTGCTACAAGAAATTCTATAGAATTGTGAATGAGCTTATGTCCTATGGAAGAGTCTTCAGTACTTATGAACTGAATGACAAATTCTTGAGATCCTTAACAAAGGATTGGGACACAAAGATCTGTGCCATAAGAGAAGTGGCTAAATTGGCAGAGATATCTCCTCCCACCTTGTTTGGAAAGTTGCTATCCTATGAAATGCAACTTATGGTGAGGAAGGAGGAGGAAAAGAATTCAAGAGGAGAGCATAGAGAAAAGACTGTGGCATTCAATGCAGAAGCCACTAGAAAGAATTGAAGGAAATCACCATCTCCTCCTAAGGAAGTTGCAGAAGATAGTTCTGAAAATTCAGATAAGGGTTCAGAAAGCTGTGATTCAGATGTAGACTTTGCTGCATTCACAAGGCAATTCCAGAGGTTCTTGAAAAAGAAGCAATGGAAGTCTAGGCCTTCCACATCACAGCAAGATGATGACTATTATCAGAAGAAAATGTCATCAAGGAAAGAGAAGAGCAGATTAAAGCCCAGCAAAGCCACTACTTCAATGATTGTCTGCTATTATTGCAATAGGCCTGGACATGTAGTGGCTGACTGTCCTGATAAGAGAAAGGAGTCTTCAGACAAGAAGAAGACTCATCAGAAAGGCAAGAAGGAGAAATCTTTTGTTGCAAAGAAAGATAGGAGTCTAACAGACCAGTCAACTTCAGAGTCAGAATCTGAAGCTGAAGCATATATTGGACTATATGCTGTGTCTGAAGAAGAGGAGTTTCTGCAGTTGCTAGACTCCATCAATGAACAAAAGGATCATCAGTGTATGGGGCTAATGGCAGGATCAGAAGAGGACATATGCCAGAATCAGTCTGGTCCTAATAAGGTACAATGTCCTTCTATTACATCTGTTTGTTGTACAAGTGAAGAATCAGCTACATATGCATCAAGTGATGTAGATGCATCTGAATCTGAAGGAGATGTCTATCAATTGATAGACAAGTATGGGGATTTGTTGCAGGCCCTTAAGAAAAGCAATAACCTGGTTAAATCTCAGGCTCAGGAAATTGTTGAACTAAGGGTTGCTACAACTGAGTTAGAGAAAGTTATTGATCAAAAATTAAATGAAATTGCCAAGCTGAAGAATATAACTATTATTCAAATTGGCACAATTAATTATACTAATGATCAAGTGAAGAGTCTGGAGGCCAGACTTAGAATTGAAAGGGATTTAGTGGCTAGTTACTCTAAGCCAAAATCTGTCTTACCCTTGATAGATGAATTTGTCACTCAAAAGGGTAAGGCTGGATTAGGATTTAAAGGTAACTCCAGGGCTGGCAGATTCAAGAGGAAAGGCAAAGCTCCTGTTCAGCCACTAAATCTTTCAGTCCCCATAAAATTTAGTAAGGTGAAAGTGCCTTCTAACAAATGTGATCATGAAGATATTCAAGGTTATATTAAGACTAATGTTCTGAAGAACAAGGGTGTAAATGCAAGCAGGCCTACCTATGGTCATAAACCCA
Organism: Platanthera zijinensis; assembly: GCA_039513925.1. NCBI lineage: Eukaryota > Viridiplantae > Streptophyta > Magnoliopsida > Asparagales > Orchidaceae > Platanthera > Platanthera zijinensis. Next base: position 53,758,576 of record CM077078.1, on the reverse strand, counting down.
ATGGTTTTAAGAAATCAGTAGGTGAAGTTGTTGCAGCACCAGCAATGAACAGAAATTCTTCTGACAAGGATGTATCTAGATCTAGATACAATAAGTTTGAATGTTGGTGCTTTGGCAAGAGAGGCCATTTTGCACTAGACTGTTGGTATAACCCAAGTGCTATAAAGAACAATAGTCTACCTGTTAGAAGAGGTTATGGTAGCTTTATTAATGCTAACCTGAACCAAGGACCCAAGACTTACTTGGGTTCTAAGGGTAAGTAATTCTGTGTTGCAGGTGAATCCAAGTAACCATGCCCCTATATGGTACTTGGATAGTGGTTGTTCCAGGCACATGACTGGAACAAAGGGGCTACTGAAGGAGTATTCATCTGTCAAAGATGGACCTAAAGTGATCTTTGGTGGATCTGAAAAAGGAGTCATCAAAGGGTTTGGTAACATTTCTTCTAACCTTATCACTATCACTCAAGTGGCTTATGTAAAAGGTTTGAAACATAATCTAATAAGCATAAGCCAGCTAAGTGATTTAGGATATGACATTTCATTTGTTAAAGATGGATGTCATATCAAAAGGTCAAGTGATCAAAAGATCATATTGACTGGGTATAGGAAGAGAAATGTATATTGTCTTAATTTTGAATGTGAGAATAAGGCTTCTCCCATCTGTCTTGTAGCTGATGACAATGCCTCTCATTGTGTCAAGTGGCACAAGAGATTGGCTCATATAAACTACAAGACAATTGGCCAACTCTTTAGCAAAGAGTTAGTGAGGAATGGACCTCAAGTTAAGTGTATCAAGGAAGGGATATGCTCAGCTTGTCAAAAGGGCAAGCAGACAAAATCCTCCTTTCAAAGCCTTGAAAACAAGGATTCTGTGAGGTGTTTATACCTCTTGCATATGGATCTTTTTGGTCCTATGCCAATTCATAGTCTAGGTAGGAAGGTCTACACTTTTGTGGTTGTAGATGACTATTCTAGATTTACATGGGTGTTCTTTCTGAGACAAAAATCTGAAACCCTAGGTGTATTACTTAATTTTGTAAAGCAAATTCAGAATGAACTGAATAGTACAGTGGTCAAAATCAGAAGTGACCATGATACTGAGTTTCAATCTGAAAGCATAACAAAATTGTGTAAAGACTTTGGGATTTTCCAAGAGTTCTCCTCACCTAGAACACCTCAGCAAAATGGAATTGCTGAAAGAAAGAATAGAACATTAATTGAAGCAGGTAGAACTCTGTTGAGTGACACCTCTCTCCCAGAATATTTTTGGGCTGAGGCAGTTAACACTGCTTGTCATGTGATCAATAGGGCTACTATCACCAAAAGCCACAAAATGACTCCTTATGAGATTGTGAAAGGCAGAAAACCAAATCTATCTTACTTTAGGATCTTTGGTTGCAAGTGTTATATACTTAACACTGGCAAGTCATATTTGACTAAGTTTGCTGCCAAATACCAGGATGGAATATTTGTTGGCTACAGCACTAATAGTAAGGCCTATAGAGTCTTCAACTTAACTACTCAAGTTGTTGAAGAATCTGTGCATGTTGTGTTTGATGAAACAAGATTAATCAACTGTGAGTTGTCTTGTAGATCAAATGACTCAGCAGGTATAAGCAAAAGTATGGACAAGCTCTCCATTACTGAAGGATCAAAGGAAGATGGGGCATTGGAAAATGAAGGTTTCTATCCAGGGGGAGAACAAGACACTATAGAAGCTGATGAAAACCAAGAGATTCAGCTAAATGAAGGAGCTGGAGATGTTCAACCAGAAGGGAATCTTCCACCAGCTACAATACATTTGAGAGATCATCCAGTTGATCAGATAATAGGTGATCCAAGACAGGGGGTGCAAACTAGAAGCAGAAATCAAAACACAGTTCTACATTCAAGTTTCCTGTCACAAATGGAGCCTAAGAAGTTTGAAGAAGCTATCCAAGACCAGCACTGGATTGATGCCATGCAAGAGGAGCTGAATCAATTCAGAAGGTGCAATGTCTGGGAGCTTGTTCCTAAACCAAGAGGCCACAACATAATTGGCACAAAATGGATATATAGGAACAAGCTAGATGAAAGTGGAATAATAGTAAAGAATAAAGCAAGATTGGTTGCAAAAGGATACAGGCAGGAAGAAGGGATTGACTTTGATCAAACCTTTGCTCCTGTAGCAAGGCTGGAGGCAATCAGAATATTCCTTGCCTATGCAACCTATCAAGACTTCAAAGTATACCAGATGGATGTGAAGTCAGCATTTCTAAATGGTGATCTTAAAGAAGAAGTATATGTAGAGCAACCATCAGGTTTTGTAGATCCTCTTAAACCTGATTTTGTTTATAAGCTTAGGAAAGCTCTGTATGGGTTAAAGCAAGCTCCAAGGGCTTGGTATGAAACCCTGTCTACTTTCCTTATTGAGAATAAATTCTCAAGAGGAAAAATTGACAAAACTCTATTCCTTAGGGAATCCAAAGGCAAGATCATCTTAGTTCAGATCTATGTTGATGACATAATCTTTGGGTCTACTGAAAACAACCTTTGTAAAAAGTTTGCCAAACTTATGCAAGGGAAGTTTGAGATGAGCAGTATGGGGGAACTGAAGTTCTTCTTGGGACTCCAAGTAAGACAGACTGATGATGGCTTGTCCATATCCCAATCTAAGTTCACCAAAGAATTGATTAAGAAATATGGTATGGGGTCATCCTCCACCATGAGAACTCCTATGGGAACAAGTATGCCTATATGCAAAGATGATGCAGGTAAACCTGTTGATGAGACTTTGTATAGAGGAATAGTTGGCTCACTACTATATCTCACTGCTAGTAGACCAGATATTATATATGCTACATGTGTCTGTGCTAGGTACCAAGCCTGCCCTAAAGAATCTCATTATACTGCAGTCAAAAGGATCCTGAGATATCTTAAGGGCACACCTAATCTAGGTCTTTGGTACCCTAGGAATAGAGATTTTCAACTAACAGGCTATTCAGATGCAGATTTTGCAGGATGTAGAGAGGATAGGAAGAGTACTACAGGTACATGTCAATTCCTGGGAGGAAGACTAATATCATGGAGTAGTAAGAAGCAGACCAGTGTGGCAATTTCCACAGCTGAGTCTGAGTATGTTGCTGCTGGAAGCTGCTGTGCACAGCTATTATGGATGCAGCATCAGCTTAAGGATTATGGTATTCAAGTAAGTAGAACACCTCTTTTATGTGATTCTAAGAGTGCAATTTCTATTGCTAATAATCCTGTTTCTCATAGTAGAACTAAGCATATAGAAATAAAATACCATTTTCTTAGAGAACATGTAGAAAAAGAAGACATTTCCTTGGAATTTGTGAAAACAGATTATCAAATAGCAGATGTGTTTACTAAGCCCCTAGATGAAACCAAATTCAATAAATTCAAAATTGAATTAGGTATGTTAACCATTGATTAGTGTAATCACAATATCATCAACAATGAAGTTGAAGTGGTAACAAGACATTCAAGTGATAAAAAGACACATTGAAGTAGTATCAAGTACTCTGTAGTACTTATAAGTTGTGATGAACAAATAGAAATTGGCTAAGTAAGATGGTGTCGACACATTCAGTAATATTGTGTCGACTCAGGATTGTAATACAAAACAGAGATATTGTGTCGACACAGAAAATATGTGTCGACACTTAAGAATCTTATTGTCGACTTATCCAGGAATGTAGTGTCGACTTCACCAGGATAGTGGTGTCGACACTTACAGATTTTGTGTCGACACTTATACTAAGAGTCGACACAGAATTTCTGATGCTCTTCTATTTATCTCTGGTGTCGACAAAACAGCAAATTGGTGTCGACGCATAATAGACGGACTTGATGTCGAGACTATAGAAACTTGTGTCGACACATTCCATCTGTGTCGACACTTATAGTCTGTTTTTGGCGTCTTTTGATCTTCTTTAAACAGAAGGTATAAATAGGTCAAGAACTCATTCTGTCGACACGCTTACAAGGTTTTCGAAACCCTGTGTCAACATTCTCTCTCTCTCTCTCTTTCTCTCATCTTTCAAGCTTTCTCGACTGATCCATGGCGCCAAAGATTGAAGATAATGTGAATGAAGGATATGAATTGGTGCGCCAGACCTTTGCTGCTGCCCCTCCAGATGTTCTCAGGGTTATCTCTCTCCTCTCCGCCTCAGGATTAGAATTTCTGGTCTCCGAACCATCTAAGATATGGAAGAAGGAGGTGCATGAGTTCTTTACTTCTGCATTTGTAGACTCTAAGAGTCATGAGATAAAATCCACTGTCCATGGGTCACCAGTGGACATTACACCAAGTAAGTTAAGAATAATTCTACAATTAGCTATAATTGAGAATGAAGAGGATGTCCCTGCTTCTAAATCAAGGGAGGCTCTTCAATGGTGTGGATTGGATTTCACCATGAAAATTGGAGCAGCATTCAACAGGAAAGGAATGAATCAACAGGGCAAGTTCCTGTCTGAGGTGGTTGGAAAAGTTATTCTGTGCAAGCCAGGTGGACATGATAGGATTTCTGCCTATATGTTCAGCCTAATGACCAGGATTATGTTTACAATTCCAACGGATTGGTCAACTGTAATCTTTGAAAAGATTAAGGAAGGAATCAAGAAGCCAAATCTGGCTAGAATAATAAGTATATACCTAAGTAAGGAGATTCCTGAAGTTATGCAACAACAATCTGGAATAAAGATTAATCACATGAGAAGGATGGACATGAGATTGTTCTCCAGATGGGATAGGGTGCTGACCAAAGAAATGCCTGAAGTGGAAAGGCAGGATTCACCTGAGAAATCCCCAGGTCATGCTACCAGTACTGAGCACCAACAAGAAGAGCAAGTAAGACAAGAGGTTGAAGATCAGCCTGCTTCTACACAAGTTCAGGATGCCACAATACATGCAGTTCAAGAAGAAGAAGTAAGTATACCAGCTCAGCAAGGTTATTCACCTACACAGACTTTATCTACTCATGACCAGGTACAGGTGCAGGGGGAGCTGGTGTATTTTCCTACAAAAGACATTTCTAATATTTCTATTTCTGCACAGGTCCAGGAAAAGCAAGTGTCCTCACCTGCCCAAGACATCACCAATACTGAACAAGTACAGGGGGAGAGACTGTCTGAGCAAGTGCAAGAGGATGCTCCAATTGATATATCTCAAAATTTGAATACTGCAGATGTTTCAGCCCAGAAGGAATATACTCTAGAAGAGTTATTTCCAGATAATGAAATAATTACTGATGAAATGGAATTGGAGCAAGAAATTGAGGGGGAGCCTGTGCATGTGGAGACTGTACACCATGGCACTGAAGCAGCTGTTCCTCCTCCTCCCAAAGAAAGAGTACAAATTGATAGTACTTCTGATTCTGAGATTGAAGAAGCCAGGGTGGCTAAGAAGAGAAAACTTCTGGTCTTCCAGAGAAGGAGCAAGAGCTATAAGCAAGCTTTACAGTCTACAGCACATCACACTCCTTCTGACTTTGATTATAACAAGTTTTTGATCGATTTACAAGTGAAATTGGATGAACACAGAGTGGCTATTGAAAAATATGTTGATGAAAACAACAAGTCCCTGCAATTTGACTTAGCCCAAGATATAAAATCTATTAGATTTGAGGTCAATATGCATAAGAAGGAGATGACAGATTGCTTCCATAAGGGAGGCAATGCTGTGGTATATTTGGCAAAACAACAACAGTCTATCATCCCTAAGGTGGATGATATTGCTTTAAAGCAAAGCTATGTCTTGGAAAATCAGCTAAGGATGAATGACAATTTAACTGAATCTCATCATGAGATCATTGAGGAATTGAAAAAGATTGTTCCAAGTCTGCCTGCAACTAGATTAAAGGAAATGGAAGAATTTGATAAGAACTTTCAAGCTGCTATTGATTCTGTTAAAACTGCTATCACAACCTCTCAAAAGGAAATATCTGACAAGCTTCAAAAGTTAAAACCATTTTTTAAAGAGGGTGTGAATTATCTAGATGGTCAAATCAGATTTCAGAAGGAGGATCTAAGAGATCATGTTACTAGAGAAGCCATAAAGGGGGAGAGGATGTTAGTTCATGCAGGCTCAGAGCACACCAAATGGGTGACCAATAGTATTCGAGCCACATTGGGATATCCACCATTGTGTGATGATGCTATGGTGGCTGAGTCAGGAATACAAACAAGTCTACTTGAAGGCAATCAACCTGAGGTTGCTCAAGTCATTTACCCTCCTCCAGATTATGATATGATTGATCAGCTAGTTCAAGGAATGTATAGTCCTCCAAAGGAGGTTACTAATGTTGTGATTGGGAAGGTTGATAAGCCTGAGGCTACTTTGAAAGACCAGCAAGATGCTCTACTATCTAAGAAAAGATTTAGAGAGCAGGCTGAACTTAAGCCAGACTTTGAGCAGTGGAGTCCTACTTCCAGAAATATTATACTCACTGCATGGAAGGCTGTCAAAGACCAAGTGCAGGAAAGAGGCAAGTGGTACAATGAGATGGAATGGCAGAAGTATGAAGCCAGGCAAGAGGCCATAGTACAGTTTAGAAGAAAAGCCAAGATGGGTAGGCTGCCTCCAGATGCTCAGGAGCCAAGCAAGTACTTCCCAAAGCCCTTTCATTATTTTGAAAGGCAAAGGCTCAAGGAAGAAGCAAAGAAGAAGGCTGATCTAAAAGGCAAGAAGCCAGCTGAAGATTCTGAAGCTCCTGTGAAGGCTCAAGTTCTATCTGGCAAAGGGATTGTCATAAAAGAGCCTGATCAGTCTTAATTCTTAGTTCTTTCAAAGTGTTTTGTAATGTTTTGATTAAATCATTAGATGTAAATCTCTGTATTCAAACATTATCAAGTTATAAACAAAATGTTGTGTGATATCATATAATGTTCATTCTGTGATGTATGGTTTTTATTTTGTTTATATTAAGTATTCCTGTTATGTCTTATATCATCAGTTTATACTTTTTATAAATGGTGTATATCATTGGCTATAGGGTTATGACTTCTCCAAATAGGGGGAGATTGTTGGGTACATTGGAAAAAGTGTACCTGATTTGAAGAAGCCCAACTTAGCTCAATGATATACATCAAGGTGTATTTGATGTTGTTTTGAGTTGACATGTGCAGGTGAAGAAGTATTAAAGAATGCAGAAAAATATTCTAAGTCCACATGTCGACACCTGAAGAAATTGTGCCGACACTTCTGAATATTTGTGTCGACACTTCAGAAAATCAGTGTCGACACAGAGAAAGATGGTCAACCACATTTATGTCGACACTGGGAAGCAGTGTCGACACATAAAGAAAATCATCGACCTCAGCACTGGGAAGCAGTGTCGACATAGAAGAAGATAGTAGACTAGTGAAAGATAGTCGACACAGAAGAAGATAGTCGACTAGTGAAAGATAGTCGACACAGAAGAAGATAGTCGACTAGTGAAAGATAGTCGACACAGAAGAAGATAGTCGACCAGAGAAAGATAGTCGACCAGAGAAAGATAGTCGACCAGAGAAAGATAGTCGACTCACAGAAGAAGATAGTCGACCTCAACTTTGTCGACACTGGGTGGATGTGTCGACACCTTGAGATTGAGTCGACACATATTGGCAGAAGTCGACTATGCTTGTGTCGACACCAGAAGACTGAGTCGACACATTTTGGCAGAATTGAAGATTGATGTGTCGACACCTGAAGGCTGAGTCGACACATACTGAGTTCTGAATCTACAATAACTGTGTCGACACACAGGACTTGTGTCGACACACTACAGAGTCTAGACCAAGTTATTTTCTGAAGAAGCTGTGTCGACTTAAAGGCAACTTAGTCGACATCATCAAAGACTGTGTCGACACCAAAGTCACTTATGTCGACACAGATAGACAGATTGGTCTCGACACTTTCTAACAGGCTGTCTCGACATTTTGCTGTCCAAGGCTAAGGTACAGGAACTGTTTGAAAACTTGACAGTTGTGGGTTGCCACCGTTTAACTGAAGCTGTCAGACCTGTCAGAAATCAGTTAGAAACCGAATCAGCCGGTTACCATGAAGAAAGTCTATAAATAGACATATTCAGAAGGAAAAAAAAAGAGAAGAAGAAACATAACTGAAGAAGATCTAAGAAGAAGAAACAAAAGGATTACGATCCTATTGAAGTTTCAATTCAAGAAAGTGCTAAGCTCTAAAGAAGATCTTCATCAGAAAATCTAAGAAGAAGTCTGAAGTATCAGAAAAGGTGTTGGATAGAGAGGGATCCAGTCATCTTGAAGAAGAAGAAGGAAGCCATCAGTGGTTTCTCAAGAAGCTGTTTGGAAATCAACTCAGCTAAGTTCAGATTCAAAAAGCTTTGAAGAAAGCTCAGATTCAGTTGATTTCATCAGCTGATCAAGAAGTGTCTTGTCCTCTTCTCTCTCAACAAAGGCTGAGTGTAGGAGAAGTAATCTCTGAGTGGTAGGGCTATTTGCCTGAGTGTAGGAGAAGGTTATTCTCTGAGTGGTAGGCCTTGAGGCAAGGCTGAGGTAGGGCTGTTGAGCCTGAGTTGTAGGAACCTATCCAGGTTCTGAGCTGTAGGATCTGAGGATCTGAGAATAGTGGAAGTTTGGCCGAATCTAGCACATTGCTAGATAGGTGAAGGGGGAAAGTGGATGTACCCAGATCTTGGGGAACCACTATAAAACATTGTGCAATCTGTGATGCTTAGTTGTCTGTGAATGCTGTGCTAGATAATTTAATTTGTAATTGAATTCTGCCTAGATTTATAAACAAGAAATTAGAACCTATTCACCCCCCCCCCCTCTAGGTATTTAGGTTGTCTTGAAAGTAAAACTATCATAACCGCAACCTGATAGTGGACTTTGACCGACACAGATCCGGTCACGTGATTTTTACCCAGATGAGAGGTTTTTCCACGTTAAAACCTCTTGTGTCAACTTTCTACTTTCATTGACTATGTGCGCGCTCGACCGCTCCGAGAGCTAAGACGGTCCAAGAATTCCGGCCCGAACGGAACGTCGAGTTAGTCCGCAATAATTATCATATATGAAAAACATATTTTATTCAATTTTATAACTTTTTAAAATTTAGTTCAATTAATTTACTTTATTTTAAAATTTTGTTTTCCCTTATTCCATAATTCTTATTAAGCTTTGTATTTGGCAAAAAGAAAATTTTTATGGGAATAAAGAAAGGCAAGTCAAGTGTCGCAATCAGAGTTAGTAGATGTCGGCCGACATAAAGGCTTTGACAGAAAACTCAACAATATCGACATTTTAAGCGAAAATGTAATTTTTGAAAATGTCCCTGATATATCGGTATTATCCGATATATCAAATGATATCTCGTGAACATATGTGGTGAGTACTAAAAATATATATATATATTTCATTTCTTTTAAGCGCTCGATTGATAATATTTTATTTTGTGCTATATTTTATGCATCTATTTGTGTCAAGATTTAACTTTTTTCTTGTCTCACTCTTATTTGTTACTCTTTATGTCGTTTTTTGTCGTCAACGCTTCTTATTATGTAATTTATAAACATACATTTTGCGCATATATGTTTATTGTCTAATTCATAAATATACATTATGTATATATGTTTATTATGTAATTTTAAAAAATGCATTATATATGTAACTGCAAATGTTTACAAAATATATTTATATATGTGAATAAATTTATTTAAATATTAAAATCTGATATTGTAAAATATTCCGGATATATCTTCCGTAATCTGACATACGACATTTCAAACTCAAACCAACATGAATCCGACATCTACAACCTTAGTTGCAACAGGTACAGAAGAGGAACCTCTTGCAACCAGTCATGGGCAAAAAAGCCCGGGCCCAAAAAGCCCGCCCGAGCACGGCCCAGCAAAAGCCCAACTAGGCCCGGCCCCTGGAAAAGCCCGGCCCGGGCCAAGGCCGGGCTTGGGGCCCTTACTGAGCCCCCAATTTTTCCGGTTGCCCGACCCGGTGCCCAGCCCGGGCCGGGCCGGGCTAGCCTGAGCCCGGCGCCGGGCTAAGGAAAAAAATCCTGCGTGGCGGGATTAAAAATCCCGCCTAATCATAGGCGGGATTAAATCCCACCTAATCATAGGCGGGATTAAAATCCCCGTCTGATTAGGCGGGATTTTAATCCCGCATGTTTAGGCTGATTTTTTGAATTCAGGCCGGCCCGGGCTGGCATGAAGGGTCTAACCGAGCTCCCCTTTTGAGAGGGAGCCCAAGCCCGACCCGGGTCAAACTGGGCCCGGGCAGAGCCCGGTTGGGAAAAATCCCGAGCCCGACCGGGCTGGGCCAAGCCTGACTCGATCGGACTTTTTGCCCATGACTGCTTACAACCCTGCTTGTAATAAATAAATAAATGAGAAATATGTTAACACAAAAAATAATTTATGAGAGTCCAGTTAAACTTCAATGGAGCCCTATTTGATTCACAACACTTTCTAAAAAATTGGCATGAAAATTATTTTAAAATTTCATGAAAAATAAAAACCCAATTAATAGCTAGTCTCTCCTACTCACTCACTAGCTCAAGAAGAAGAAAAAAAATTAAATAATTAAATTTATACTATACCAAGTGACAAAATATAAAAATACTGGCTAGTTTAAAAAAAAATTAAATGTTTTGCAATTCATTGTATCAATTAATTTAAAAGGCAGAATTAATTAAATAGATGCGTTTAATATAATAATTGGAGATTAAACTAAACATAACAGATATGACTAAGCAGACAAAGAAAAAGTACTGCAGAAACACTTGAAATATTCCTTTTGTAGGCATATGCCGGCCCTCAATCATTAAAAAGCACTGATGACTTATTACTATAAACATATATATAATAATCACCATAGTTTTGTTCCAATTTATAAACCTTAAATTAAAGCACTAATATAGTAATCAACAAGGGCACATGTAAATACAAAATATTTTGCACACTTAGGCTCCGTTTGGGGGGACTTATTTTCAGCGGTCAAGCGGTTACGAGTTACGACCGCATGTAAGGTTCGGTACATGCGGTCGTAACCGCTTGACCACTAAAAATAAGTCCCCCCCCCCCCCCAAACAAAGCCTTAGATAAATAACATTCAATCTGGGCAGTGAAGTGAACCCCCCTATTTAGTCCCTTATGAAGCAAAAGTTTTTGGGACCGGAATCAGACGGAATTTTTTTCCATTCGGGTGATCTCCTAATGATCTTCTGCATCATTTTTGATCTTCTAGAATCACTTTCTCTCTCTATCTCCGACCCACGGGCAAAAAGTGTTTGGGAGACGTCCTCTTCTCATTGGTCCCGGAAAATTTAAAATCTCTCCTTATGAAGAGAATCTCCATCCCATCTTGTGCATGCTGCAAATTACTGGATAAGAGAAACACATTTTAAGGTTCATACATTCTAAATATGCCATTTAAGTTGGCTCTATTGAGTATCTCCTCCTAGATTCGCCGCAAACATGTTCGTGTATTTCAAATTACCTCGAATGAGCCTGAATGTTCAACTGGTAACAATATCTATGTTGGTCTTCCACAATACTAACGCTCATTGCCTCAGAATAACTTGATCGGTTGGTATCATCACTACAACAAAATTGTTCAATGACGGCATTTTTATATTTCTTTATTTAATGATGTTTTTGAAGCGTTGCGGTAGTTTTTTTTTTTACATTTAGAAATACATTGTCAAAGCGTGACGATTGTGACTGTCATCGTAGCTCATTGAAACGTTTAAAAAAATCAGGATAGATAGTTGCTATATTGCAACACTTTTTCTAAACAACAACACTTAAGCCTTTATCCCACTATAATGCGGTTGGATATATGGGTCCTTTGTCGCCATTGTGTCATATCTTTTGTCATAATCTCACTAATGCCTATGTATATCAACACTTTTTTCTAAAACATCGCAAAAATTTTGCAATAGACCACAATATTTTTTAGACAACGCCACCAAAGCAAAAAACTCTACAAGAACGCATAATGTAAAAGTTTAGGTCACGTAAGCAGAACATGTCAAAGTAAAAGATTAGGGGGCAACCTTAGCCAAAATGTGAGTATCACTTATTACTCTCCAGATAGGCAGATATCCCTTGTAATTTGTTATCAGTCTGGCACATCCAAAACTTGCCACTCACAAGGCGAGTAGCCTCCATAAATCGCAAAGAGAGTGAGTGTGTTACTAAAGTCGCTTGTCAAGTACTTTACTTGGGATGCTATTCTCACAAAAACATCTCCAGGATTTGTCTATAAATTAGATCCCATGGGTACTAGGAATGATAGTTTTGAATCCACCATAAGATCTCCACTCTTTAGTTTGTGTCTTCTTTGTCACTGGCTCAGCTCTTAGTTTTTGGAGGGAAAGCTCATTTCACTTTTAGGTATATGGTGGGACCTCCTCATTGTAATACTTGGGATGTGTTTATAGATAGCTCCATTTTCTCTCTTGTTTTAGCCATCCGTTCTGTGGCGTTCGATTGTATGATCAATAAACTCAGGCTGCACTTTTTCTCGAACATTTGGAATTAGAATTTTCTTGGTTCCAACACTTTGGTGCGTTGAGCATGAACTATAGCAGGAGAAAAGTCTAGCGAGAAGGCGGCATGGTTCTGGAAGGCGAGCATGGGGTAATAGTCAACAACTCGCAGATGGAGGGAGGGTATGTGACAAAGGCAAATTTAACTAGCTTCGCTTTAAGGATCGAGGACACGCTGCGAGCATCGCTCATTCTTCATGCTGAGGTAACATCAATCTCGCTTCGCCGAGGTAACAACAACCTCGTCTTTCCAGAGCGACTTGTGCAGTTGAGGTATCTACCGACGTGTTCTCAGGGAATTTAGTTTTGAGAAGTAGAACATTTAGAGAGTTATCAAGAAACTCGCCTGAGCAAGTTGGGTCAATCTTGTAACCTCCCTACTTTTATTAGGTCATTAGAACCCTAGTGGGCCCAATAAAAGTGGCATGAACCTCTACCCAAAACCCATAACAAGGTAGCAGGTAACCCTAGTTGGGGATTTTGAGCTAGAAAACTCTGATTTGAGTTCGGTCAGTTCCTATGGCCTCTTATAGTTAATATGAGTTCGTTGGAACTCGTTCCGTTGAATTCCAAGATCATATGATGGATATGACTGTTCCTCGTAGAACGTGGCGAATACGAGATTTTTGTATATCAAGCTAGAGAACTTTGATCTGAGTTTTGTCAGTTTTTATGTCTTCGTATAGTCGATACGAGCGCATTGAAACTTGTTGCATTGCAATCCGGATTCATACGGTGAATATGGCCGCTTTGACTATTTTAGTGCGTTGAGGCGCGAAAATTTTGGATATTTATCAAACGAACTCCGATTTGACCCCGATTAGTGGCGTTGGATTTGTATAGTCAATACGAAGTCAACTGAGTTCGTCCTGGTCAATTTCGATGACAGGTGGTCAATCTGTAGTCAAATCGAACATTTTTGTACACTAAAAAGTGTGTGCACACCAACTATGGCACGATACCCCAACTTTGACCCGTTCCCTGATGACTTGGATCTACTTTGACTTTGACCAGCAATGTGGACCAAACCCATGGTTGACTTTGGTCAAACTCTCAAATTTTTCAATTTTTGGAATTTTTCCAATTAGGAAATTCTTTTCCCCACATTTGTTGGCATGGGCTCCATCTCCCCATTGCATGGGCCTCTACCACCAACAAATAAAAGTAGGAATGGGCCTTAGTAGAGGTCCATCAACTCATCTCCTTCTCTTTTCTTCAAGCCCACCACAAACTCAAGCCCACCAAGGCCCTAACTTCCCCCATCACTAAATGCTGCCACCTGGATGTACCTCCTTCTCTTGATGCCTTCCATGTGTTCAACCAAGTGGAGGAGAGGAGAGGAGCTCCTCCTCCTATTGGGATTAATCCCACATCGACCCCAAACCCAAATTGGCCTCCTCCCCATCTATTTAAGGCCATGCCCTCCCCCTATCCTCCTCACACAGCTCGGGCAAGCCTGAGCACAGCCCTGCCTGAACCCTAGACCGCCAAAAACACCCATAGCCATTTCCGCCACCCTCCTTCCTCCACCACATTTAATGGCGAATCAGCCTGACCCTTCCCGAGCCCCCAACTCCAAGTGGAAACTTCTTTCTTTCCCCTTCCTCATCTTCCCAACATGCTTCATGCACCTCCTAGGAGCCGAAGCACCGTCGGTGACACCCGAGCCTTGCTCCAGGTATGGTGGTGGCAACAGATAGGAAGCAATGCCCAGTGTCGGTGGTGGCACTAGGATGGTTCTATACCATCGGGGATGTCCCTCCCCGACTGTGGAGGGATGTGGTGCCGCCGGAAATGGCCGCTCCGGCGACACCCGAAAAGTGATTCTCTCTATTTAATTTTCTATGGTGTCAGGCCACCGGGCCACCGCCGAAGGGAAGGCCGACCCCCGATTCTTTGGCTGGGGGTGGTAGTATGGCGTGAGGGTCACAAGAGAGGCGGGGTGGCGCGACAGCATTGGGAGTAGAGCCGACCGCTCTACCCTGCTCTCGGATTAGATTTTTATAGCGATGGTCGGCGACGCCTAACCACCATACCACCTCCAAATGAGTCGCCAACCCCTGACGAGTTGGTCAGGGGCGTCTCCGTGGCCTGACTGACACCGGGCGACGGCGGCAGAAGCCCGTAAGTTTTTGTCATCGGTATTGTCTCGCCGCCGTCTGATCTCCACCAGGAGATCAGACGACCGCGATCTTCTCAAATCCCTCCCCCTGCCTCAGCATCAGTGCATGCACAACAGATCAGTGCCAGATCCGTTGTGGGGAAGAAATATTAAAAGGCGCATCTCCTTTTAATGAAAGTTTTGAGAAAAATCCATCCTAGAAAAATATTTTTGAAAATAAAAGTTGTTCCTCTTGATGATGACAATCTCCACAATACTTTTGGGAATTTTATAATTTGATTTAATATCTTAATAAACATAAATAAGAATTATTTGGCCAATTTATAGGCCCGAAAATAATTTTGAAAAAAAATTTAGGCTCATTTTAGGCCCTCTTTAATGTTGTGTTAAAATTTGGGGACTTTGTGGTGAAAATTAAAGATTTTCCAAATTCTCGGAAGTGCTTTAAAATCGATGCGTTTAAATCCTTCAAAAAAAATGAGAATCTGAGCACGCGATCGTGTTTTAATTTAAATGTTGAGTTCAAATGAATAAATATTAAGGCGAGATTCCAACCTCTGAGTGTTTTGAGGATTTTTGTAAAATCATCGAGCGTCGTTTTTGGATTAACTCTTGAGAATTTTGGGTAAACTTAGAAGGTGAAATGTCCAACCTCGTCTCGGGTGAAAAATTTCCCCCACATTTGAAAATGATTTTTTGAATTTGAATTTCGAGAAAAAAATGAGCTCTCTAATAAGATGCTCGGATTTGATCCGACGAGAACAAATAAGTTGATAATTATTCTCGAATGAATAATAAAAGTGCAACCCATAATAAGCTTCCTCAATCCGGTTAAATCATAATTGAAAGGTCCAACAAAACTATTATCAGAGCCTAATAATGAGTGCAACTCAAAAGAAGCTTCTCAAAAACAGAAATGACACTGAACTTGCCTTCTATAAAAGGAGATGGAACTGAAATTGTCTCATTTGAACGGAGATGGAACTAAACTTGTCTCCTGAGAACGGAGATAGAACTGAAGCCTCCTGAATGGAGTGATTGTACTATTAACTTTTTTCTTATTTATTTATTCCAGTCTTGCACTAGTCCAGTTCCTTCATTTATTTCAGTTCGGTACTTCCTTTTCAGCACTCCAGTCTCGTACTGATCCTTCTTATTTCTTTTAGTTCAGTTTATTTCTTTCCAGTATTAATTCAGTCTTGTACTAGTCCAGTTCCTCTCAGTACTTACTTTTAGTTTTTTTTGTTCAGCACATTCTAGTTTCGTACAAGTCATATTTCAATTTAGCATTTCAATTCTGCAGTTTATATTCTCAGTAGCTTTTAATACAACACTTATATTTCCTACAATTTACTATTTTAGCATTTTAAGCACGAGTCATTCTTTGACGAACGGTTGACTATTTGAGGTTGAACCTTAATTGGGGATAACGAGAGTTGGTTCATTTCTCCAGGATTATCCCCAAATAAAGTGCTTTCATGCTCCTTACTAAAAGTTAAGTCGAATGCTGCTTGCCAGAATTATTGGTAAGCATAGTAGGGAAGACCGATGCAAACTCGATGTATGTTAGCTATATATTATTTTAATTGAATACTTGTAAATTGCTTGCAGTAAATCATGGCGGGTCAGTTACTTCCGCAGACTGTTCGTACTGGTGCAGGAAGGTCGACGACTCATGGCAACAGGGAGATGCGTACCATGGATAACCGGCTGTTATTTCTCTCCCCAATGGGTTTCCTCCACTAATCGGCCTAAATTTAGAATTGTCGAATGTTGCTCACATCCAAGAGTACATGAGGTTGTATGTTGGGGCCTGAGAAGTGTGGTACGACCATCCCCAGAAGTGGCAAGACTAGACACTGTCACCGACAAGCAAATCGGTGAAGTTCGTGGGATTCACTACCCTGCTTGAAGAGAAGCAATCCATACTATGTCGAGATAGGTTTTGTGCGCGGGTTTTGAATACCTGCGGAGTTTTGGCGGGTTTTGAATACATGTGGTGTGAATACAGATTATGAATACTTGTCGTATTGATAGCTAGTGGAGCGTTTATTATATAACTGACGGTTAAGCTGCTAATAATTTCAGTTATATTATGTTGTATATTCTTACAGTTAATCACTCATAGTATTTATATATTAAATGTTATACTAACTCTCTCATGCTTCAGCTATTTACTTTTTTTTGAGTGTGTGAGCTTGTCCCCAAGATATGAATCCCGGGGAGGAGATGTGTGTCCACTTAGGTATGTGACTAACGGTTATTTTAATAACCATTCAAAACAGACAAAGCACCATGATGTAAGATGCCACGGGACGATGCGCCAGCTGATAGGACTACTAGAGCAGAGGCACCCCCATCATCTCCAGACTTCCGAGACGTGAGTTTTTAACGCGCAAACTTGTGAGTGAGTGAATGTTAGTAGTAGTTGTCTTTTGCAGTCTATAAGCTTGTTATATAAATAGTGTCTATAATCTTTGCTTGCTCTGATATATATATATATATATATATATATATATATATATATATATATGTTATTATATATATTTCTGGTATTCTGTTATTGTTTCCGCATTTCTTTGATGTGATATTTATGTTGTGATTCAAGCAAGACAAGGCGGCCAACTAGTGCTTATTAAAGTGAGTTGTTGCCTTTTGGGTTGCACTGAGTAGACGTCTTGGGCAATAAGTCCTGTCTCCGACCCGACCCGGGCTAAGGTTTAGGGAGGAGGTTTTACAAATCTCGCAATCTTGCAACTCGCCAATATAAGGAAGGAGCTCATTCAATGACAAAGTCTTGTCAGCCTCGGTTCCTGAGGGTTCAAAGTACCTACCTCGAGTTACTATACCGAGAAATGTGATATGATTCAACACTGATAATTGTTCAAGGATGTGGTTTCTATAAGTAACATGACGAATGCTTTCAAGTGCGAGTTCTTTATCATCACCTTCAAGGGAAATACGAGAGATTGGTTTCATAAACTATCAATAAGTTTGGTCTACTGCCTCGAAGACCTGCATCAAGGACCGATGCTGCAATTTTTCGCCTCAAAGAAAATAAAGAGGGAGCCAACAACTCTCTTTAGTCTGAAACAGTGAATCAACAAGACCATAAAAGGCTATATTGATCCCTTTTAGAAAGAAATTCTCAATATCTAGAATGTGGATATCACTATGTAGTTAGGACTTGCTAGAAGGTATTTTCAAGCTGGAGGTTAGTCGAGATCCATCGGGTTCCTTTGAGGATCTTATGGACATTGTGAGTAAGTTCATTCAAAGGGAAGCGACAAATAATAACTTCTTGGCCAAGCTGGCAAAACTAACTAGGGAGGGGGAAGAGGAGTCCCCGAAGGAAGGAAACATGGTGGAGAAGGGGAGGCAGGAGAATAGGAAGTAGGGAGGAATAAGGAAAGAAGAACTTAGAAGACATGAGGTGGAGAGGCCTTATGTGACTCTTGAGAATCGAGGGCAAGATAAGAGGTTTCAAACTCTAATGAATCAGTCATCGTGGAGGCTGATAGGAAGAACCCACCAGATGGGTCTCGGGAGGAGATTCTCTCCCAAGAGGAGGAACCATTTCAACTACCCTGAGAGGTAACCGAGAGAGAGTGGGAGGAAAATTAATTCCCCCTAGAGAATCTACGGTGATAGCCCGACAAAGGAACAATAACCATAAATGGCATAAATAGATGAGGAACGTTAACCAACCATAATTGGCTCCCCTCTATTTGGAGTTTTATCATGTAGTTAGGCATGCCACCGTGACTTATCCAGAATTCTTAAAGCTAGGCGAGGAGCCAGAGAAAGAGGAGAAGGAGGAGGAGAAGGCCATCAACAAGCTACTCTAGTGGAAGGAGAGCCAGTTTAGGCTCCGGGGTGGAAAAGATGCAAAGATAGACTTTATATGGGAGGTCATGGGAGTGTAATAGTCATCGATGGAGGGGAATGAGCAGGAACTTCCCACAAGGGAAGTATCCATAGTATCTATCGTCAGAGTGTCGCTTCGACCTCCCAACTACCTCCCCAGTTAGAAGAAATCACCTTATGTAAAAAATATGTGTTAGGGAACAAGAACCCTTTCCATGATGTTGTCATTGTACAAGCCGTGAGGACTTAAGTCACTCAGATCCTGGTGGATAATGGAAGCTTAGTCAATATCATATTCAAAAGAGAGTTTGATGTGTTAGAGGTAGGAGAAAGTAAGGCAGTAGCCTTAGATGGTCCTCTCTTTTCCTTTTTATGAGAGAGGAATGAGGTGGAAGGAGGAGTGGAGTTGTCGGTAACTCTCGGATGCATCATGAAGATATGTCGAATTTCCATCATCGATGCGTCGAGCGCAACAATGCTATCTTTGGGAGACCTCTTATCAATTCCTTTTAAATCGTTCCTTCCTCTTACCATCAATGTTTGAAATATTATCATGGAAGACTGCATGTAAGGATCAAGAGTGATCCTAAGAGTGTTATTTGAGTGCTATGAATACTATCGACTAGATAAAAGAAGCAGATGCAATGGATAAGGTGTTGGAAGGAATGACACATCGAGAAGAAACAGAAGAGGCGGGGGAAGTGGAGGAGGTAACTACAAGTGTGTAAAATCCCCCTCCAAGTAATTGAGCACGGCCGAGGGAAGATTTTATGCCCAAAACCACTGTCTTGCGGTTACACCAATACATGGGTTAGTCGCCACCACAAGACACCAATTCTAGCGTCTAGTACGATCATATCACATTTCCCACGAGAAAAAAAGTAAAAGAAAATCAAGTCCATAATCACATTATATATATATATATATATATATATATATATATATATATATATATATATATATATATATATATATATATATATATCAAAAGATAGATAATAGTCCATAATGAGAAAATAGATGAAAGAGTAATAAGGGCTTAATCCCGATACATATCCAAATGTAAAAACATATTCTCTCTCTCTCTCTAGTACATCTAGGGGAAGCTAATCAATATATCATACATCAACCTGTCGTCTGGTAGTAGTAGTGTGTGGTAATCACCGCTCAAGTCCTGCCTCATTGTGCTACTGGTCCTCTAGGATGTGTTGCTGCTGTATCACCATGCGCTCCTAAAATGATATGGTCCACTGATCGTTAGTTAAAAGACTAAGACATTATCATCTTCGCCTCACCCCCGCGACTCCTAAGCACCGCGGGGGAGAAAGAAGGCGGAGAACAATAAAGTAGAATGGAAAAGCATGTGACATGACACTATCTAACAGTTCATATATTATGCAGTAGATAGTAGAAATAGTAACAGTGGAAGCAGTAAATAAGTAAACAGTAAGCAGTAGGTAAAGTAAACAAGAACAAATACAATACCATCACAGAAGCGTACATTCGCTTATATAAATGTCCATACAAATTTATATGTTAAGATTTCTAATTAAAATAACTCATTATATAAAATAGCTCGTACTAATTTATATGATTAGGATCTGCTAGGAATGAATGTTTAGATATGCAATGTAATACTTATGATTCATGCAAGTGCAACTAACCCACACAAGTTGACTCTGTGCACACAGATCTTTTGTTCTCACTCTTTGGAGGTATCTAACCTCTTGGGCACCCCCATCATGGTCAAACGATGGCTGGGGATCGGGCACCTCCCCACTCCTAGGCGGGTATACACACTACCAAGCCTAATCCCTCTATACGCCCCTGTACCCATCTCTGGTGTACTCTAGAGTCTTTGCGTACTCATTGATGGAATATACTAGTCTTAACGACCAAGTGATAAGTCTTTAGGAAAGTATCATACTCTAGTCTAAGCTGGCCCTCTACACCTTATCGACTTACCAAGTCCAAGTACTACTGTCGGTGTGATGACTAGGATAGTACCGAGAATCTACGACCTCAAATGCACAAGCAAAGTATCACTCACATCCATCTAGGCATGCAGCTCGGAGAAATAACAAGTTCTTATATCACAACCATACTGAGTCTCCATCTTGCAGGATTAATGATTCCTGGCCCACTCCATCCCATAACAAGGGACGGGGTTCATTGTATCTTTACACTCCTACTTAGACTAATATTATCTATTATTAAATATACCTAGGACTTAAGGTGAATCTTGGACTTCCTGAGGTCTATCTGATGAAGGGATCGCAGTGGTATTAGGAAATATGATGGGCTGAATCCCAAATCTCCCTTTCTCAAGATATTTACTTTTGTTAGTGACTACCCTTTATCAAATCCTTTCTCATTGTTACTCTTAACTATTCTAAGGTGATTTATGCTTCCTATAGGGGAGTGACGATCTTTCGTCGGTCTCTGAGCCTAACTACTCCCATTAGTGTCCATGTAACTCTATCTCTTATCACTTATTGGTGACTACCTTAGGTCTCCAATCAGAAATGTATCATAGTCCTAACCATACTCCAATTATATACAACTTCCAAATACCTAGTCAGTCTACTCAACTCTCATTGGATTTCTATATGCAGACCACATGCCCTATGTTATGTGTAAGAATGGAAAATTTCAAATATTTGGCCATCTGCCCTAAAATTATTTCCAGAGGTCTTTTATGTCACATATGAGGTAAATTCAGAGTTTCATAATTTTCCTAATTTAATTGACCACAAATAAAATTTTAATAAATAAATGCCATCATCCAGATAATCAACCAGTACAACAAAAATATCATATGACCATAATGGTAAAAAATAGGGTTAGGAAAAATATCTTAAACTTTTAGTAAGCGATAATAATTAACTCATATTTTTCAATAATTGATCCACTGGGCCACGTTTCGAAAGAAGTAATTAAAATACTTGTCAAATAAATCTAATAAAATTTCTAAAGGTTATAAATGCTAAATAAAACATTATTTCATAGATTCATAACTTTTTAAACTATTATGACCACAAATAATTCAAAAATATAAAAAGGGTCATAATGGTAATTATTGAAGTAACCCTAAGTTTCTATCGTCCAAAAATTCTAAATAAATTTTTTAGGGGTGTATTATGACAAAATATGTCTATTAATGGAATTAATAATTTTTCCAACTATATATGTCACATTTATTTCAACAATACAAGTGAGCGACATAATGTATTTTAATCATTTTCCATGAAATACTAACTTCAAAAGTACTATAATTTTTATAGATGGTGTATTATCACTAAATAAGTGTATGTACAAAATTTAACTGG
Organism: Platanthera zijinensis; assembly: GCA_039513925.1. NCBI lineage: Eukaryota > Viridiplantae > Streptophyta > Magnoliopsida > Asparagales > Orchidaceae > Platanthera > Platanthera zijinensis. Next base: position 53,736,724 of record CM077078.1, on the reverse strand, counting down.
ATTCGACCAAGTCAATCTTGATAAATTCACAAGATACATGTTTTGCCTAAATGCACACCATACATCTTAAGTTATAGCCACATGCATTGGAATACACGAACATGCAGAGCTTTAAATAACCTAGTTTTTTGGTCAGTGGTTTATTATATCCTAAACAACATCCCATCCAAAATTTGGGTCAATATGAGTTGTCAAATAACGTATATCCTAATAATTTGATAAATCAGATATTGAACAAAACTATCGAAAAATATGTCCCAAAAATTTTGATTTTTTGGTACATGGTGTGTCTAGGGTACATTCATGCATGGTACAAATTTCAGACTCATGCAAGCTACCATGTGAAAGTTATTTATATTTAAATTTATGTTCTTTCCAAGGACCAGTCCCAAAAAAACTGCCCTACAAGGAGCTTAGGGATCCAAATGAGTTGAATTCAATTCCCACAGAAAGTAAAGATTCAGGGATACAAAAGTTATCTTTGGAAACTTTTTCTGATTTGACTCTAAGGGTCTTAATTGTCTGTTTGAAAATGTATATGTAAGTGTGGTAGAAATTCACATTAAATAAACATAACTATAGTTTATATAAATCATTTATGCATGAATCTTGAAGCAAATCTGATGACTCCTGGTCATCTTCAACCTCTAGCTAATGCCTAGGATGAGCCTGACCTGGAGCCAACTTCAAGATCATTTCCCGACCATCCAACCACCTCCCCGACCGGCAACCACCACCACCACCTCCTTTGAGGTGGTGGCTATTGTTTAGCGGTGGCTTGGTCGTCGGAGATGGCGGTTTCCGGCGAGCCCGACACCAATCAATATGTCCAAAATTTCTCCATTTTATCACATGGGATCGGGCTCAATTGAGCCTGATTTCTCTCCTAATGGATTTAGGATGATAGCATAAAGGGAGAGGAGGAGAAACAGACCTGTAATCGGGCTTGGAGGCGGCTACTGCAATAGGTGGCCATGGTTGAGGCATTTTTCAAAGAGCATGCTCAATTCCTCTATCCTCTACCAAAATTTTTATTGGGTTCATTGATCCTAATATCCTAGATTTGTAAGAAGTCAAACAGGTCAATGGTATACACATAGTTGTATTTATTGTATGTTTAAGTTCATACATACAGGTTGGTCTTTGTCACAATAATTGGACATATAGTTCAAGAGACAATGACAGGTGGACTCAAAGTGATAGGCTGGAAATTCAGAAAAATGCCTAAGTCTAGAAGCGTTGAGTAAAGCAAGCTCACTCAACACCATATAGCTAATAGCGCTGAGAGAAGACTGACAGTCAAAGCTTACTATATTGACAAGGCAGAAATTTGGCTAAGTCCACAGGCGTTGAGTCAGCTTAACTCACTCAACGCCATATGGCCAGAATCGTTGAGACAAGGATATCATGTTAAAGCCTAAGCAGTGGAAGCCAGAAAATTAATTAAGTCCAGAAGCGTTGAGTGAAGCTTCATCACTCAATGCCATGCTGAGTCTGTCAACGCCAAACTTCAGCAAGAAGTCAAGATTGTAGAAAATCAGGCTAAGTATAAAAGCGTTGAGTTAAGCTTATACACTCAACGCTCTCAACGCCATCAGGCAGAAAGCTGAAGAATATGGCTAAGGCAAAAATCGTTGAGTGAGACATATACACTCAATGCTCTCAGCGCCATCAGGCAGCAAGCTAAAGAATATAGCTAAGGCAGAAAGCGTTGAGTGAGAGAAATACACTCAATACTCTCTACGCCTAGTAGAGCTGAAATATTTCTAAGTCCAGATTCATTGAGAATGACCTATTCACTCAACGCCTAGCCGAGCTGAAGAAAATTCTAGGTCCAGAATCATCGAAGTATTGCTTATCCATTTTTCGTCGAGCTGAGCTTTGATTTCGTCGAACTAAGTTCAGATTTTGTCGAACTCAGTTTTCACTTATTCGTCGACTTGAGGATTTCTGGAATGATGCTTGATTTCATCGAGCTGAGCCCTGGATTCGTCGAACTGAATTTTGAATTAGTTGAACTAAAGATTTCTGAAATGATGCTTGATTTCATCGAGCTGAGCCCTGGATTCGTCGAACTGAGTTTTGAGTCCGTTGAACTGAAGATTTCTGAAATGATGCTTGATTCTATCGAGCTGAGCTCTTGGTTCGTCGAACTGAGTTTTGAGTTCGACGAACTGAGGATTTCTGAAGTATTGCTTGATTTTGCTAAGTCCAAAATGATGCTGACGTCAGTAAAGTCAACAAGTCAATGATTTTCATATTCGTTATTTAATTACTGCAAATCGTCATTAACGTCACCATCAGTCTATAATGGATCTCAATTTGATTAAGCTGAGGTTTTAACCACCGTTAAAACTGGGACACGTGTCAAATATCCCACAAATCAACGGGGTTATAAATAACAGCTGATATTAAGATCAAATAAGTTTTTGCTGATTAACATTCTGAAAACGAGAAGTGGGAGATCGTCGTCTTCATCCGCCATTGTTACAGAAGCAAGAACTTCAATTGAAAAATCTGAAGGGTTTCTGAGTTCGTTGGTGCAATCAACATCTGCTACAGCAAGAACAGAGGATTTCTTTGAGGAAGACGAATCAATCTAGGCAAACCCTTGCTGAAGTTGATTCACGATCCATGTCGAGCCAAATCTGAAGATCTTTCTCTGGATCATTGAAGAAGAAGAAGATATCTGCACAGAGTTTTCTCTGGACAGAAGGAGAGGCAGTGCAATTCATTTCCTGCCAATAAAGGTTAGCTGATTGAAAACATCCATTCTCAATCTTCCCTCTTCATCAGCAAGAACAGGATCAAGGTCCTGAGGAACTTCCAGCACAAGCCACAGATAGTCAAAGATTGACATTCTTGTTGCTGGGAAGCAGATAGGGCTGAGAATTTCTGAGTCCAGGAAGAAATTGACTCAGAGAATAATTTCTCTTGAGTCAAATCAACAAACTCTTTCAAAATGAGTGGATCTGTGAAAGATCTGTGTTGAGGCCTAGATTGATTAGGCTGTGTGAGAGATTTAATTGTAAAGCCTAAATTATAAAGGCTGTGAGAAAAATCTGTTTGATTTGTGTTATGGCTGTGGGTCTGTGATTGGATTCCTGTGTGAATCTGTGTAGGGTTGTTTCTCCCAGCCTGTGTAAAGGGCATTTGTGCCTGTGTGTGGTTGTCAGGTGATTACTGTGTGGAGGGCTGTGAGCCAGTATTGTAAGTCTCAGTGGAGACTGAATGATCTAGTGGGATCATGCTGTAATCTCTAAGAAGCCATAGTTTTTGGAGAAGAGCCTTGTCTAACATACTGTTAGAAAGGCGGAGAGGGACAGTGGATGTACCCATACACTGGGGAACCACTATAAAATCTGGTGTGTTGTGTATTGTGTTTTGTTGTGCTGTGTATTGTTTACTTGAAAGCTGAATTAAGTATACACGGTAGGACTTAAGTCATATAAGATTTTAAACAATCTTAAAAAGATTGCAATAACCTATTCACCCCCACCCCTCTAGGTGATTAGCTACCATTGTAATAAAAGACTTTCAATTTTTGATCCAACACACTATTTCGATTTCTTGAGGTCTTCTAGAGATGATGAAATGGCCGAATGAGGTTGATGAGGGATATTTATGGAATTGTCATGAAAGTGTGGTTCAGCCATGCACATTTAGTGCCTTCCTTGATGGTGGTCGGCTTGGAGTAATGATAAAACAACTCCAAAGCGCTAGGGGAGACTAAAGGTTGCTTTGGGCAGAGGAAAGGAGTGCATCATGGCCTCTTTCCATTAACTCTTCCTCTTCCCATTAATAATTGGGGAATTTTCCAATTTGACCACATTGAATACTATGGAATCTCTAATCATAATGTATTAGATGAAATAATGTTAATGGGTTGTAGGATGGGCCTTGATTCAAGGTCTTAGCTCATTAGAATTGGTTGAGCCTTTATTTTCCTTTTAGGCTCAATTTTGACAATGGTTGACTTGGGATATTGACTTAATCAATTGATTGGTTGATTGGTCTCATGAGTTGGTCTTGAGTCCTATGACACCACCCCATGTTGGTTGTGCCATGGTGGGACCCCAATTGGGCCAATTTATCCAAAATGTGTAGGTTTGACCAAAATTGGCCTAGGGTTGATTTTGGTCAAATTGGAGAAATTAGTGTCCACTTGATGGGGATTTTGGGTCTATTGGGCCCCTAATGATATTATAAGGCTAAGAGTGAGGTCAATTTGACTATGTGAAGTCTAATGGAGTCAATTAGGATTGAATTGACCTATGTTGACATTAAGTTGACTTTGGCCAAATCATACAATTGGTCTACCAATTCGTGAATTGACTAGACAATTGTCTCCTCCTTAGGGTTAAGAATGTATTGGTGAGATCAATTTGAGTTGGTGAACCGAATTTGAGGTGAATTTACCTTGGTTATCTTGTGCTCCTTGGTGTATACTTAGTGATTTATCTTGGTTTAAGGTAATTTAGGGTTACCTCCCTGCCCTAAATCATCACTCTTACCCTAACACTATCTAAGGATCTAGAAATAATAGGATATGACATCCTAATAGACAAAACAAAATCGGCCCTGAAATTCAAGTTTGGGTCTACAGGGTTTTGAGCATGAAAAAATAAGTAAATTTCCAAAGGTGTTTAGATTGTACTTAAGGTGAAGAGTTTCGGGAGTTGTTTGTGCATGAGGTCCATGGACTCCCAAGTATGCTCTTTCCGCCCATGATTAGACCACATCACCATGACCAAAGGAACTTTCTTCTTTGTAGGACTCGGATGGTTGTATCGTCGATCTGGATCGGCTCTAAATGAGCTGATTGGTCAGATGTTACTGGGCCTGAGGTAGAAGTAATGCACTGATATGGTCAAAGTAAGAGCCTCTGAATTGAGGAGATGTGGAAAACATCGCGTAGGTTCGCCAACTCTGACGCTAGCTCCAACCTGTATACTAAGGGACTGATCCGCTCCAGGATCGTGTAAGGCCCCATAAATCGAGGGCTGAGCTTCTTGTGCCTCCGCACCCGCAAGGACTCGTGCACCAGATGTATCTTCAAGATCACTCTGTCCTCCACCTGGAATTTCACCTTTTGATGACTCACAATGTAATACCTCGTCTGCCGACTTTGGGCCTCCAGCATCCGGTCTCTAATCGGTTAAATGTGTGCATATGTGTCCTCAATGTAATCTGATCCAAGTGTCATCAGATCCTCGTCCTTGACCTAAGATAGCGGCGTCCGACACATCCTCCCGTACAGAGCCTCATAGGGATCTATATCGATGATGGTTTGATGGTTGTTGTTGTAAGAGAACTCGATCAAAGGCAATAGTCTCTCTCAGGTCTCTCTAGTATCCATAATCTATAGGTATGTCAGGATGTCCCGGGTAACATAATTTCTTCAGTGATTTAAATTCTCGTTCGTGTGTATAGACAACGACTTTATAAATTTTCTCTGCACGGTCAGATTCTTATCCCTTTGAGTACGCCTGAGTAATCATTCAACACCACATTATGATTTATCCAAACTTAATCTTTAATGGGACCGATCACATCGTCAAGCGGTCCATCATCCTCAAAATTTTAGAGGTCATACTCGTGAACATCTCGAGTATATGTTAAACAATCGTTATTAATATTGATGTTTATAAAATGACTCTCATTCATTTTCTATTTAGAGTTTGATACATAAGGTATGAGGGTAAAATCTTTTCAAAATAATAAGATTTATCACGAGTCGATTTCATCATAAGAAAGATCTCATTAAAAATCATTAATTCTCAGGCAATTTCACGGTATACACATTTGATAATCAAAATCTATTTCTCATAGTCATTCATCTTGCTAACGGTGATTATAATGTCATCAAATGTATGTATTCTGATTCTTGATACTATCAGAATCAAAATTAAAGGATCATACATAAGGTATACGTTTTCAATATATCATCCGCCAATTTTCATATTTCCTAGGTTTATCATACTTCCCATGTCCATGACATAACAATTTAATCTTAATTGTTTAAATATCATGAATTTCACTACCCGTCCTCAAGTTCACACAGTATCACGTTTTGCAATCACTCTACCTCATTTGTCATGACGTTACTCTGTTTCAACTCACAAGTTTTTAATATAATGAATTTTGCTCAATTGGGTCATTCAATAGTATAACTGGAATAACCAACATACGACTGAAACAAGAAAAAAATAGAACTTTAATATATAGGCGAAAACATCAACATTACGACTAGAAAAACCAACATTAGAACTGAAATTGACTAAAGATGAACTGCAAATTCTATATTAGTATATTATACCTTAGAGCTGGGAAAAAACAGTAAAATTTTATGATGGAAGGTAATAAAGATCGCAGGAACACTCAATCACAACTAAGTCAAGTAGAAATCAACAACAAAAAAAGCACAAGAGTCTCAAACATAGAATTATCAACAACTTCTATTCAAATTAAGGTATACATTGCAAAACATGATTCACAATGTACCCGATAGAAACAAAAAAACAAATAAGAGAAATTGTGTGGTCTGAAGACTGTGACCACACAGAACGCACAAACCGCTGACCGCAAGCCCTATCCTCCGAAATCGCCATGTCACAAATTGTAACCAAGCCGCGCAAACTGCCTTTATCGAATATTGATGAACTGAACAAAACCCGCTGATAGACCGGGCAAACTGCTCGAGCTAACTGCAACTCCAAGGAAGTGACTTCAAGTCGCTGAGACCGCGACTTATTATATACCACTAACTATAATGATGAACTGTTCCACACTGAGCCTTACAACTAGTTGCCTAGTCGCCCAGTACTAGCTGCACAGCCTGCACAGACAAGTCAACTTCACTTACTCTTGCTGGTTAGAAAATCATAACCGCAAGATCAGAATATGAGCCACGTTCTCACTGTTATCATTATATATAACAAGTCGGGGACTCCTATTTATAGGCGACATGGTCGGTACTATGATCACTGACCATAACGATAGGATAACTGCATGTCATCAAGAAGCTAGCACTACGTATCCGCACAAGTGTTGATACCAACATCAGTCCACGTGCAATAACCATCTATAAGCTTACACGGAAAGATCAATAAGACCGCCAAGCCAAGCGGACAACAATACCAGTCCGCGTGGACTTAGTAATCCAGCCATGTGTCCTGATCCATCATAACAACTACGACGGACTGGCAGTCTCCACAAACAGATCGCGCGTATAGCAGGCTCCACGAACTCCAGAGCAGATCGTGTTAACCACCCGCCCCTTCACAAGCTAGAAAACCTGACAAGCTCCAAGTGGACTGTGCAGTCTCATAGTCCAGACCGCAAAAACCATTGTTAAACAAAGCTAACCGCTCAGTTACCTCCCAGGATACTTGTTGAACCAGACCACAAAAGAGAAGAATAGCCAGCCGAAAACCGGCTATCCGCCAACAGCTAGCCGTCAGACCGGCGATGGTCTCTGTGGTCTGTGCGGTCTGCCCAATCAGACTGTCCACTCTACTTCACTTCCACTTTAACAATTTCAACACTCCACCTTAAAGTGGGAAGTAGAAACCAGCCCGAGCAAATCCCGTAACCGAGTAAATGGTCCCTTCGACAGTGGCTTTATGAAGATGTCTGTGATGTTATCCCAACTCTGCACATGCTCAACTATTAAAGACCCCTCTAGCACCTTCTCCCGAACAAAGTGATGCTCGATCTCGATGTGCTTGGTCCGAGCGTGATAAACTGGATTATTAACTAGTTTCAGAGCTCTCTCGTTGTCACCGCGAAGCAGAGTAGGACCCCAGACCTCCTTATGGATGTCCTCCACTAATCTCCTAAGCCAAATGGCTTTCTAAGCTGTCAAGGTAAAAAGCTTTGTACTCCGCTTCGGTAGCGGAGACAGACACTGAATCCTACTTCTTGCTACACCACAAGATAGTTTTCATTCCGTACAAAAATACTTATCTTGATGTCGACTTTCGATCATCAGAATCTCTCCTATAATCAGCATCCGTGTAGCCATACAGCTTGAAGCCTGTTTCCCTCTTATAAAAGAGGCCCATATTCGATGTGGACTTCACGTACTTCAGAATGTTCTTAGCTGCCACTAGACGAGGCTTTCGCGGCTCCGTCATATAAGTACTTATTCAACCCATGACATAGGCAATATACGATCTTGTAATTATCAAATATATGAGACTCCCCATGAGAACCCGGAACACCAAGGGATCTGAAATAACCATTTTCTCATCACGCCAAAGTTTCAGACCGACCTCCAAAGGAATAGAGTTGTGCTTCCCCTCTCACATGTTGAATCGCTTAACGATTCTCTCCGCATAGCCCTTTTGGGAAACAAGCACACCGCTCTTCTTTCTCTCTACCTCGATTCCAAGGAAATGGTGGAGCTCCCTAAGATCCTTCATTTTAAACTTGATAGCTGGCTCAGCCCTGAGCCTAACTACTTCATCTTCCGACTTCTCATTGACGATCATATCGTCAACATACAGTAGTACCAAGAACTGAAGCTCCCCCTCTTCTCAACAAATATACTTGAATCTGAGTCTGAAGTAAAGTATTTGAATAATTGGAGGTATTCTGCGATCTTCTCATACCACGCCCGAGGTATCTGCTTCAGACTGTACATGGTCTTCTTCAGCTTACAAACGTGTCATAGATGTTCTTCAAAAACATATCCAGGTGGTTGTATCATAAAGATGTCCTTGTCAATCTCGTTATAAAGGAAAGCATTCTTTACGTCGAGTTGTCAAATTCTCCACTCTTGGCAAGCCGCCAAAGAAATCACAACCCGAACTGAAGTCATCTTGGCCACCGGATTGAACATCTATTCAAAATCATCTCTGTATTGCTGCGAGAACCCTTGAGCTATAAGTAGAGCTGTCACGGTTCCGGTCGGTTCCAGTTCTACTAAAACCGTAAACTGAACCGCTAATGTAACAGTTCTTCAAGTTAGAACCAAAACCTTATTTGGTTTGACCGGTTCCGGTTCTGGTTCCGGTTCCATCATAATTTTTGGGACCGTTGTAACGCCCCGTTTTTTTTTTCAGCGATTATTTTTATTCTCATTTGGCGTTACGATGATGCGTTTCCGTGGCTTGAGCCGTGTGTGGAGTATGGTTTAGCTCCTTGGAACTGAGTGCCCTGTTTGGTAGCCTGTTGGCAAGATCTCCGTAGCAAACCGAGTCGTTTTGGTGACCCGGTGTGGCCTCTCGGGGGGATGTTTGTGTTTGGATTTGTTTGGGTGTAACTCGAGTTCTGTTCGTCGAAAGTTAATTTCGACTTCGCCGTTGTGTTCGTAGCGTGGGTATTTAGCTACGGTGCGAATTTCGTCGAATTCCGAGGTAGTTCGGTTTTCGCGTCGTTTTGACGCTTTATGTAATTTTGTAATTAATTATATTATTATATATTAATATATATATATATATATATAGAATGAAAAGCATCATCTTCTTCACGATTAATAACCGCCGGTCCTGTACGAGAGAAACGGAGAAACCGCCTACCCTTCCCTTCAGACGCCGATTCCCGGAGCGTTTGTGGACGGAATTCGATTCCGAGAGTGGATTCGGATTGCTCTCGTCAAGACCTTCATTCCTACGGTAAGAAATTCGATTTTCGTGGAGTTTTGAGAGGTTTGGAATTTTCGGTTTTGGAGTTTTCCGCCATTAATGGCCGAGAGTTTGTTTTAGGTGTTGCGGCCGTTTTGATCCGTGCGAAGAGGAGGAAAGCAGTCCAAAGCTTTGCTGTGAATTGAGGCAAGTGGTATTCTTGCCCTTGCCAAGTTTTTTTTTTCTTTTCGATTTTACTTGCTGAAATTGAAATCCCGGTTAGCCCAGGTTAGAGGCCTTGTTGTTCTCATTTCTTGCTAACTATAGGGCTTAGTTCTTCCTACTGAAACCCCCCCTATTTTGTGATGATTGGAATCCAAATTGTCGGCGTGGAGCCGTTGTTTTCCTTTACTCTGATTGTTGCTCTGGTTCGGGTGTAGCCGAGAGGGAGAGTTAGGAGGGGGTGTGGTTGCCGATTTTCGTTAAGGTATTACTTGAATGATTAGGCATAGTTTGTATAGTAGTGGTGCGCGACGTTGGTAGTTTCCAGCTGCTACTGCAGTTGCGTGAGTCGTGTGCGCGTTCCGGTGTCGTTCGGGAAATTCCAAACGGTACAGGTTAGCCGCGCACGGTCGTTAACCGTTAAGGCGCACGACCACTGGTCGTGTGCCTCTGTTCGTGCGCATATAACTTTCAGTTTCCAAAGTTCTGTCTCGGAGATCGCACGAGCGCTGGCAAGCAGTGCGCACGACCACTGATCGTGCGTCACTGATCGTGCGCTGACGCTAAGTTTTCTCAGGTTTTCCAGGTTCGCTTCGCACGATCATCAGCCGATGAGTGCGCACGACCACTGATCGTGCGTCACTGATCGTGCGCTCTATATATTTTCTGTTGCTAGGCGATTTTAGCTAGGCGATTTTAGCTGGTTTCGAGTGCGGGAATTTAAATACTCAAGTGACAGGCAACTACTCGAGTTCTGGATCTTCTGCCTTGGTCGTTCGACTATCGTCGAGCTCTGTATTCTTTAGTGGGTTTGTGGGTAGTGGCATTATTTTGGCGGCGAGTGAGGCTAGCTCACTCAACGCCAAAGTTTAGGTAGGCACTGAGTGGGTTTCACTCAACGCCTAGTCGTGTTGGTTTATTTCAACACTCTTCCTTTACCTTGTCTTTCGTTCCCGAGTGGATTTCTAGTTGTATTTCTGGGTTTTTCTTGTCGGCCGTTTTCTTTATTTTCCTAAAGGCCGAATCGTGGGTCGTGGTTAGTAGTGGTAGTTGTAGCTCTTTATGGGGGTGGAGTTGTGTGATATAGCCAAGGCCACCCATGTTTTTTTTTCTTGCTCCAGGTACGGGCTGGGCATGTCGGGTGGAAGATCCCTTGTGTTTTCACGTGTTGACCCTCGAGCTTTTGACTTGGACATGGTGGATTGGGGGACTGCGTTTGCCTTCGATCCGGTTCCTCGTTGTTGTTTTTGCTACTATCACTTCCCACAGTTTAGGGTGTTAGAAGTTTCTTTTTTGGTAGTTTGCAGCATTCTGGCTCTTGGCAGCCTAGTAGGCCCTGCAGGATGTGGTTCTTGGGCTGGGTCGTTGCTGTTTCTTTGCACGTTGTGCATTTCTTGTGGTCCTGTTTTGGACAGTTGTGACTCTTTCTACTGCATGTTTTTCAGTTACCTTGTCCTTTTGGTTGACTCTTACATGCAGATGTTTTTTTTTACCTTGATTTTGCTTGCTGAGGTATTCTGTTTTCTTTTGGAATGCCTCAGGTTCTGAGCTGTAGCCAGTCTGGTGGCTAGTTGGAGGTGGTGTTGTTGGTGGACTTCCGGACTTTGGAGTTCTGTTTACCTTGTTAGTGAGGTTGTTTTCAGTACTTTCTTACAGACATATATTTGTGCCAGCGGGTTCGTGTCAGGTTGTTGGCGCCCACTGGTAGTTTTTACCTTGTACTAGATATATACTATTGCTGCTACCATTTTTTCTGGAGATAGTCTACTTGCTTTGAAAAGGTTTATGCTAGGTTGCTAGGTATTTTCAAACCATAAATACTATTATGAATGAAGCTCATGATCAGCATGTTTTTATAAACTTAATCACTATTTTCCAATCACGTACAAAAAAACAAACCATTTTCTTATATATTACATAAATTTATTGTAGAGTCTTGCATAGCATGAGTGGTTCTCTAGGGACCCTGATGCGCTCTTTAGGGTGTCAAATCTAAATAAAGTATTTTTCCGCAACGTATAAATATAGTTTTCTTTGGTGGACTAGATGATCCACTGAGCCGAGGGATACGGACTCTAATCATAACTGATTTTCTATTCATTAAGCACATGATTTTCTTGCATAAAGATTGTAGTTGGTTTTGCCTGAGCGTCAGCAGTTATCCCCTGCTTGACGTGGCATCATGACGCGTGTTTTCTCTTACTCTGATAATTCTTAATTCGGAGAAAATGCGGGTTGTGATAGTTTGTATCAGAGGGGCAGGTTTGCTTGACAGGTTTGCTTGACAGGTTTGCTTGGCAGGTTTGCTTGTCAGGTTTGCTTGACAAGTTAGTTGAGCAACCTTCCTTGGATGCTTTTAGTGGTTCAGCATCATGTCATTCACACACCGATATGTCATCAGCACGTCTTGGCAAAAGCACGAACACTACACTCATGGCATAACATGAAGTATACGGGGCATATTATGTAGTATGGGATGCATAATATGTGTTCGTATATGGATCCACCATAGGGGCTATATGTGAGGGTTATGTAGTATGGGATGCATAACCTCACCACATGACTGCGACTAGCACGTTTCTTTTTCGTTGCATGGAAATGTTATGTAGTATGGGATGCATAACATTTTCATGCGTACGCCGCTCATAACATGCATTAGGGCTTTTTTTTAGAATGCATAGCACAATCATGCATATCATATCATTGCATAAGCACAACGCGCCGAGCTGAAGATTTGCAGGATGACATATGTACACACATGAGTTTTCAAATTAACATAAATTCATGCATCCGATCTAGGCACAAGAGTTAGTAAGGTGGTGGTTAACCATCCTAGGTTAGGGCATATCATCTAATTTTTGTGAAGAAGATAAACTCTCAGAGCAAGTTTAGCAGCTTTAAGTCTATATCTACATATGTATTGTCTGTACTGGTAATCGGTT